>JAWWLR010000054.1:62673298-62691586 GCA_035041075.1 Acraspis erinacei | reverse complement strand
GTTGAAAATTGATCTCTTTGTAAATTATTTTTAAATTGAAAATTTCTTTTTTTAGCTGAAAATTTAACTATTCTATTTTTTGTCCGAAATTTTTTTTTTAACAAAATTCATCTTTTGGGTTAAAAATTAATTTTTGGTGTTTAAAAAAAGAAAAAGAATTTTGTTGCCAAATAAGAAATAACAAAATACATCAATTTTCAGCCATATGAATTTTCAACCAAAGAAGGTAAATTTCTGAAAAAAAACGATTTTTGAAAAAGAAATAATTAAATTTTATATCACGGAAGCGTTTTTCATAAAAAAAAATTAATTTTTGACCTGAAAGATTATTTTTTTAGCAAAGGAGAAGAATTTTAAATTATATACAGGAATTTTAAAGTAAAAAAATTAAAAATTTGGTTGAATATTTAACGCTTTTCGTAAAAATTAATCATTTTAGTTGAAAATTAATCTCTTTGATTGAAAATTATTTTTAAATTGCAAAATTATGTTTTTAGCTGAAAATTTAACTATTCTACTTTTTTCAACATTTTTTTAAAAGAAAATTCATCTTTTGGGTTGAAACTTTTTTTTTGAAGATTCATTATTTCGCTTAAAAATTTAACTATTTTTTTTTGTCAAAATTGATTTTTTTTAAATCAGATTTAGGATTTTATTTAAAAAAATTTATAACAAAAAAAAGAATTTTCAAGAAAACAGTTAAATTTTTAATGAAAGAAATTAATTTAAAAAAATTGTCAACAAAGTAGGTATATTTTGAAGTAAAGAAATAAACATACAATAAAATTAGATTAATTTAAAAAAAAAAGAAAAAGAATTTTCTGCAAAATAAGAATTTTTTTAAAACAAAATACAGAAATTTGCAACCATATAATTTAAGTTTCAATCAAAGAAAATAATTTTATAAAAAAAAACGAATTTTAAAGAAAATAGTTAAATTTTATATCAAGGAAGCGATTTTTCAACAAAAAAAAATGAATTTTTGACCTGAAAGATTAATTTTTTAACAAAGGAGAAGAATTTTTAATTATATATAGGAATTTTAAACTAAAAAAATTAAATAATTAGGTTGAAAAGTTGTATGAAAATTGAAGGGTTTTCGTAAAAATTAATTTTTTTTAGTTGGAAATTCATCTGATTGAAAATTATTTTTAAAATGAAAATTTCTTTTTTTAACTGAAAAATTAACTATTCTATTTTTTGTCGAAAATTCATCTTTTTTAAAGAAAATTCATCTTCTGGGTTAAAAAATCAGCCATTGGGTTGAAAATTAATTTTTTCGGATAAACCTTCATTATTTTAGTTAAAAATTCATTTCTTCACTTAAAAATTTAACTATTTTTTTTTGGTCAAAAAATTTTTTTAAAATCACATTTAGGATTTTATTTTAAAAAATTTAGAACAAAAAAAGAGAATCTTCAAGAAAATAGTTAAATTTTTAATGAAAGAAATGAATTTAAAAAAAGAGAATTTTCAACAAAGTAATTATATTTTAAAGTAAAGAAATAAACTTGTAACCAAATTAGATTAATTAAAAAAAAGAAAAAGAATTTTCTGCCAAATAAGAAATTTTTTTAAACAAAATACAGAAATTTGCAACCATATAATTTAAGTTTCAATCAAAGAAAATAATTTTCTAAAAAAACGAATTTTAAAGAAAATAGTTAAATCTTATATCAAGGAAGCGATTTTTCAACAAAAAAAAAATTAATTTTTGACAAAAAATATTCATTTCTTAACAAAGGAAAAGAATTTTCTATTATATATAGAATTTTAAACTAAAAAAATTAAATAATTAGGTTAAAAATTTAAGGGTTTTCGTAAAAATTAATAATTTTAGTTGAAAATTCATCTCTGATTGAAAATTATTTTTAAATCGAAAATTTATTTTTTTGGCTGAAAATATAACTATTCTATTTTTTGTCAACATTTTTTTTTTAAAGAAAATTCATCTTTTGGTTAAAAATTCAGCCATTAGGTTGAAAATTAATTTTTTTGGATGAAACTTCATTACTTTAGTAGAAAATTCATTTATTCGCTTAAAAAACAGAATTTTCAAGAAAATAGTTAAATTTTTAATGAAAGAAACTAATTTAAAAAAACAGAATTTTGTACAAAGAAATTATATTTTAAAGTAAAGAAATAAACTTACAACCAAATTGGTTTAATTTAAATAAAAGGATTTTCTGTCAAATAAAATGTTTTTAAAATAAAATACAGAAATTTGCAACCATATAATTTAATTTTCAATCAAAGAAGATACATTTCTAAACAAAAAAAGAACGAATTTTCAAGAAAATAGTTAAATTTTATATCAAAGAAGCGATTCTGAATCGATGAATTTTTGACCTGAAACATTAATTTTTTAACAAAGCAGAAGAATTTTCAATTTTATATAGGAATTTTAAACTAAAAAAAATTAAATAATTAGGTTAAAATTTGTTTGAAAATTTAAGGGCTTTCGTAAAAATTAATTTTTTTTGGTTGAAAATTCATCTGATTGAAAATTATTTTTAAATTGAAAATTTCTTTTTTTAACTGAAAATTTAACGATTCTATTTTTTGTCCGAAATTTTTTTTAAACAAAATTCATCTTTTGGTATAAAAATTCAGCTATTAGGTTGAAAATTACTTTTTTGTGTTTAAAAAAAGAAAAAGAATTTTGTTGCAAAATAAGAAATTACAAAATACAGAAATTTTCAGCCATATGAATTTTCAACCAAAGAAGGTAAATTTCTAAAAAAAAAACGAATTTTCAAGAAAATAGTTAAATTTTATATCAAGGAAGCGATTTTTCAACAACAAACAAATGAATTTTTGACCTGAAAGATTAATTTTTTAACAAAGGAGAAGAATTTTCAATTATGTACAGGAATTTTAAAGTAAAAAAATTAACAATTTGGTTGAATATTTAACGGTTTTCGTAAAAGTTAATCTTTTTAGTTGAAAATTAATCTCTTTGATTGAAAATTATTTTTAAATTGAAAAATTCTGTTTTTAGCTGAGAATTTAACTATTCTACTTTTTTCTACATTTTTTAAAAGAAAATTCACCTTTTGGGTTGAAACTTTTTTTTTGAAGATTCATTATTTCGCTTAAAAATTTAACTATTTTTTATTTGGTCAAAATTTAGTTTTTTTAAATCAGATTTAAGATTTTATTAAAAAAAATTTTTAACAAAAAAAAAGAATTCTCAAGAAAACAGTTAAATTTTTAATTAAAAAAATTAATTTAAAGAAAAAGAGATTTTTCAACAAAGTAATTACATTAAAAAATAAAGAAATAAACTTACAAACAAATTAGATTAATTTTAAAGAAAGGAAAAGAATTTTCTGCCAAATAAGAAAATTTTTTAAACAAAATACAGAAATTTGCAACCATACAATTTAATTTTTAATCAAAGAAGATCAATTTCTAAAAAAAAACGAATTTTCAAGAAAATATTTAAATTTTATATCAAGGAAGCGATTTAAAAAAAAAATGAATTTTTGACCTGAAAAATTCATTTTTTAACAAAGGAGAAGAATTTTCAATTATATACAAAATTTTAAGCTAAAAAAATGTAATATTTCGTTGTAAATTTAAGGGTTTTCGTAAAAATTAATTTTTTTTTAGTTGGAAATTCATCTGATTGAAAATTATTTTTAAATTGAAAATTAATTTTTTAACTGAAAATTTAACTATCCTAATTTTTGTCGAAAATTCATCTTTTGGGTTAAAAATTCAGCCATTGGGTTCATTATTTTAGTTAAAAATTCATTTATTCGCTGAAAAATGTAACTATTTTTTATTTGGTCCAAAATTATTTTTTTTTAGATGAAGATTTGGGATTTTGGTTTGAAAATTCATTTTAAAAATTCCATTTTTGATGGAAAACTTACCTTTTTTGGGTTGAAAATTCCACTATTTGGTGAAAAATTCATATTTTTGGTTGAAAATTCTAACAATTCTATATTTTGTCAAAAATTTATCTTTTTTGATAGAAATTTATTATTTTTTTTTTTTTTGGTGAAAAATTATACTATTTCGTTGAAAATTGACTTTAATTATATTGAAAATTAAGTTTCTTTTCCTGAAAATTTCATTTTTTTATTTTTAGTTGAAAATTGATCTGTTTTAGATGAAAATTCAGCTATTTGTTAAAAAACGTCTTTTTTTAAAAGAAGAGTACTCCCATTTGTTGAAACTTTATCTTTTTGGTTAAAAATTAATTTCTGTGGTTGAAAATTTAAATATTTATTTTCTTTTTTCGTCAAAAATGTATTTTACCAACTGAAAATTTACGTATTTTATTTTCGGTCGAAAATTGATCTTTTTGGAAGATTTATAATTTTAGTTGAAAATTCACTTTATCAATTCCGTTTTTTGTGAAAAACTTGCCTTTTCTTATATAAATGAAATATTTTTCGTTCAAAAATTTTCTGCTTTACAGAAAATTCGTCTTTTGGATTGAAAATGTACTTTTCCAACTGCAAATTCAACTATTCTAGTTTTCGTATCAAAATTCCTCTTTTTATAATTAAAAATAATTTTATTTTTCCATTTTTGATTAAAAAATCAATTTTTCTAAAATTTCCCCTAGTCTAAATTCGCTTGAGATAAAAAGACAAAAGTTAAATTTTGTGCAAAAAATTGGATTTATTAACTAAACGTAGGATTACATTGAACGCTAGAAGTATCCGAAATACTTCGAAAAGCCTCCAAACTCTTTGAATTCAAGGCGTCGCGTTGAAGCAAATAAAAAAAAATTAATTCAAAGCAGAACAGTCAAAAAGTTTTAAAACAATATCCTAATTTTACTTTATCAATTGAAAATGTAAACACAGAAATGAACAGAGTGTTAGTTACTAAAATGGATTTTCTTCACGACACTTTCCTAAATTGCCATATTGCACTACTCTTTTTTTAAGTTTACATAAACAATTACCTACACGAATGCACTCTAAGCACGTGTCGAAACGTCAAAAATGAAAAATCTTCTTCTTTTTTTCCTTCTCGAAAAAACTGGATTAGCGCTTTTAATTTTATTTTTCCTCAACACAATAATTCCCAGAGTTACTATTACTTTATTATTATTATTATTATTATTATAAGAGTAATAATTAAAACGGCATTTTACGTCTCTCCTTTCTACATATAGGAATACTCTGACATTTTTTCTTTTCTTTTTTTTTCTATGATTTCGAAGAATTTTTTTTCTTTTATTCCCTGGAGAGGGCGTCAAAGCACTCGGGGTGGTCAGGCACTGTCGTGGATTTGACAGTTTGATCTTTTACTTTGGCCAGTCAACTAAGTTATACACTGTCATCTAAAAAAAAAAGAAACAAAGAGAGAAAACATTGGTCATAATTCAAATTTGGATTTTTACTGTATTTTTGAGAGTGGAAAGGAGGATTATTCATTCTTACCATGATACCACCACTTTGTCTTCTTTGGATTTTTGTTACAAGTCTTCACGTAGAATGAATTGTCAGGTGGCCTTTTCTGAAAGAATGATAAATATTGGTAAATTTAAAAAAATCCCTTTTTTAGAAAGGACAAGGTTTTCAGAATTGTTGCTTTTTTGTTTGTTGAAAGTTAATTTTTTAACAGACAATTTAACTATTCCATTTTTGGTTGAAAATTTTGTCTTTTTTAATTCGAAATTGAAGAAATTTCGAATGTAAATCATCCAAATTACAAAGTTTTTAATTATAAACCCTAAAACTTACTTTTTAATCTGAAAAATTAAAAACTCTTTAATTTTTAAGATTAGTAAATAAAATTTTTACAATTTTCAAGAGTTATGATTGAATTAAAAAAAAACTCTTTAAAAACTTTAGAAACTCTTCAATTTTAAATATTTAGAATTTCGAAATAAATGTAAAATCGCAAATTTTTAAATTTCCAAGATTACAATTGAAATTTCTTCAATTTAAACGATTTTCAATTGAAAATGCTTCAAATTTATGATTTACAATTGGAAATACTTTTATTTTTAAGTGATTTAATTTTTGACTTCTTTTGAAATTTAATTTAAACACTTTTCTGCTATTTAAACTATTTTTGTTAAATTTATCTGTTTTAGAAGTTTTTTATTTTTGTTGTACAAAAATGCAACTGTTTGATTGAAGATTTAACAATCATGTTAAAAAGTCATAATTTTGGTTTAAAAATTCGACAATTTAGCAGAAAATTAACTTATTGTTTAAAATTTTTACTCTTCTTTGGAAAAAAATTTAGCTATTTTTTTCAGTTTTTTTTTTTTTTTAATTCATCTGTTTCAGAAAAAATTTTATCTTCCTTGGATAAAAATGCATCTGTTTCGTTGAAAATTCATCTATTTCAAGAGAAATTTCATCTTTCTTGGATAAAAATGCAACGATTTTGTTGAAAATTAGACAATTTGGTAAAGAATGCAAAATTTTGTATAAAATGTATCCTTGTGTTGAAAAGTCAATTGAAAACTTTATGGATGAAAATTCAACTCTTTTTTTTTAATTTTTAATTTTTGATTAAAAAATCTACCGGCTTAAGAAAAATTTTCATTTTCGTTGTACAAAAATGCGAATGCTGGTTGAAAATTAAATTATTTTGTTAAAAAGTCATCCTTTTTGGTTAAAAAAATGAAAAAACAGAAAATTCAACTATTTTTTTGTTGAAAATTTATCTTTTTCATTAAAAAATTAATCTGTTTTAGTATAATTTTTTTTGTATGAAAATGAAACTTTTTGGTTTAAAATGATTTTTTTTGCTTGAATATTCAACTATTTTGTTCGAAATATTTGATTGAATCAATTTCTTAAGAAATCATTTGTTTTGGTGAAAATTTATATTTTCACATGGAAATTTGTCTTTTTTATTTTAAAATTCACCTTCTTTAGCAGAATAGTTCTCTGTTTTGGATAAAAATGAAACTGTTTGATTGAAAATTAAACAATTGAAAATCTAACAATGAAAATTCAGATTAAAACATTTTTTTTTTAATTAAAAACTCATATGTTTTCAGAGAAATTTTTCTTTCTTTGATAAAATGCAACTGTTTGGTTGAAAAATAAAACATTTCATTAAAAATTCATACTTTTTGGTTTAAAATTCATATTTTGATATTTAAAGTCAATTGAAATCTTTTTTGGATGAAAATTCACCTATTTTTAAACATTTAAAAAAAGAAAAAGCCATCAGTTTTGAAAGAAGTTTAATATTAAAATTAATTTTTTTGTAGAAACTTATTTCTTGTTTAAAAATTTATATTTTGTCGTAAAAATTCGACTGGATTTTTAAAAAAATATATAATTTAACTATTTTTTTCAAAATTTTTCTTTTTTATTTAAAAATTCATCAGTTTTAGTAGAAATATATTTTTTTAAATAAAAACTCAACTTTTTAATAAAAAATTCTTCATCTTTTTACATGATCTTTTTTAGTCCAAAATTCTCCTTTTTTTAGTAAAAAAATAATTTTCTTGGTTTTAAATTTCATTTTTGTTGGGTAAAAATGCATCAGTCTTGTGAAAAATTAATTTCTTCCTAAAAAATCATCTTTTGGTTAAAAAGTTCAATTTTTGAAGAGAAAAAATTGTCTTTTGGCTTGAAGCTTCAACAATTTAGATCAAATTTTATTCCTTTACTTGTTGAAACTTCGTCTTGTTGGTTTTAAAATTTAAATTTCTTTTTTTTTTATTGTGAGTTTATCATTTTAGATTGAAAATTAAACTATTGTGTTTAAAATTGACTTATTTTGTTGAAAAATCTAGTATTTTGTTAAAAAGTAATCTTTTATAGTAGAAAGGACATTTTTTTAAATTAATTAATAAATTTTTAAATTTTACATTTGTATCTGAAATACTGCTTTATTTCGTTCATTTAATAAATAAATAAATATAAAATATAAATAAGTACAAGTAATTTTGAATTTATTTGAGCTTAAAAAATTTTTTAAAGTTTTTTTAAAACAATTATTTGAAAAAATCATCAGCAATTTTTCAGAATTTGCATTAGTGATCCGATTTCCATAAAAATGGATTTTTTAAAACTTTTTCGGGGTCGCTGGATTCGAATTTGACCAGAGAATTTTTTCGATCGAATTTCTGAATTCGAAATTTTTCATTTAATAGGTGAATTAAACATCTAAAAATAATTATTTTGAAGATTGAATAAATTTAAATTTTAAAGATACATAAATAAAATTTTTTAAGTTTCCTCCAGAGTTTTTTTAATTATAAATCTTTCAAATTTAAGAATTTTAAATGGAAGTCATCCAAATGAAAAAATTTGTAATTTTTAAGCCCCAAAACTACATAATTTTTCATTTTAAATTTTCAAAATTATAAACTTCAATTTTAAAGATTTATAATTCAAAGTTCTAAAATGTTGAAGACTTCAAATTGACAATTGAATCTTGATTTACAATTGAAGATTCATTAATTCGCAATGTTTACAGTTTGAAATGATGTTATTTTTTTAGTTTTTTTTTCGTAGTATTTAATTCAATATTGAATACTTATAATGCAAAATGTTTCAATTTTCCATGTTTTTCAAAATATTTTAATCCTAAATCTTCGAAATTGAAGAAAGTTTAAATGTAAATCATCCAAATTACAAATTTTTAAATTGCAAAACCCAAAACTTGTATAATTTTTACTTTTTAATCTGAAAAATGAAAAAAATCTGATTTTGAAAATTATTCAATTTTCAATATTTACAATTGAAACACCTTCAATATTTAATGCGTATAATGGAAAATTATATGCAATTTTGAAAGCTTGTTTGGAAAAGTTTCAATTCAAAGATTTAATATTAAAATTAAAAGAAAAGCTCTTTAAAAATTTTAAAAATTCTTTATTTCTTCAATTTTATGGATAAAAAATTCTAAAATATATTTAAAATCGAAAATGTTTTAATTTTCAAGATTGATGTTTTACATATATTTCATTTTGAGATTTTATTTTTTTATAGTTTAATTTTGAAAATTGAAATTTCTTTATTTTGAAAGATTTACTATTGAAAATGCTTCAATTTTTATGATTAAAAATTGAACATTTATTAATTCGAAATATTTTTGGTTTGAAGTGATTTAATTTTTAACGTCTTTTGAAATCTCTCGAATACTTAAATTAAATTACACTTTTCTGCTATTTCAATTCTTTTTTTTTATAATTTTTTTTTTATTTAAAAATTTACCTGTTTAAAACAAAATTTTATTTTTATCGGACAAAACTGCAACTGTTTCGTTGAAAATTTAACTATTTCATACAAGAATGTACTTTTTGATTTAATTTAATATTGCAGTGTTTGAAAAGAGAACTGGTATCTTTTCTGGATGGAAATTCAACTATTAAAAACTTTTGTTTTAATAAGAATTCATCTATTTTAAGAGAAATGTCATCTTCTGGTTGAGGGTTCAACAATTTTTTGAAAACTTTCTCTTTTTGATTAAATTAAACTGGTTGAAAATTCTTTTCTTTTTATAATTTTTTTAATTAAAACTTGGAATTTTTTTAATGTTTGCACTCTTTACTGAACATTCTTTTTTTTTAAATAATTTCTTCTTGCAGAAAATGTCACTTCCATTTTCAGTAAAAAATTCATCTTGTGAAAAATTAATATTTTTTATATATAAATAATCTCTTTTATTAAAAATTAATTTTCTCTGTTAAATATTAATTTTTCTGTCGTAAATTTAAATATTTGGGGTAAAATTCGTCATTTTTGGTTCAGAACTTTTATTGTTAAAAATTCACACTTTTTATTGTAAATTCGTATTTTTTAATAGAAAATCAATCTTTTTGCTTGAAAATATATATCTTTTAGTTTAGGATTCAACTATTTTGACCAATTTTGAACTCTTTTCTGAACAATAATTTTTTTAAACTATTTGCTCTTGTTAAAACTGTAACTATTCCATTTTTTGTTGAAAATTGATCTTTCATAGTTAAAAATTCATTTATTTGTTTGAAAACTCATCTTTTTCGGCTAAAAATGCAACCGTTTGGCAGAAAAATAATCCTGTTTGTTGAAAAACAATATTTTTGGTTGAGGGTTCAACCATTTTTTTTAAATTGGTCTTTTTATATTAAATTCAACTGGTTGAATGTTCTTTTTTTTCGCCTTTCTGAAAGAAAATCCATTTTTCGGTTGTCAAAATTATATGTAAATATTCCATTTTTTTGTTGAAAATTGATCCTTATAGTTAAAAATTCATTTACTTTGTTGAGAATTCCTATTTTTTACAGGAAATTAATCCTTTTGGTTGAAAATTCGTATTTTTTTAACTAAAAATGCAACCCTTTGGTAGAAAATTAATCTTGTGCGAAGAAAAAATTTTTTTTTAGTTGAAAATTTATTTCTCTTCGTTGACGATACAACTATTTTGTTAAAAATTTGTCTTTTTTCTTGCTTGAAAGTAGTTGGAAATTTTATTTTATTTTATTTCTGTTGTAAATTAATTCTTTAAACTCAAAATGTAACTATTCCATTTTTTGTTAAAAACTTATTTTCTTTAGTTAAAAATTCCTCTCTTTTGTTGAAAATTCGTCTTTTTAAAAAGAAAATGAATTTTTTTCTTACCAAAATTACCTTTAGACTGAAAACTCAATTTTTTTTTTGAAATTTGGCACTCTTTACGCAAAATTGATTTTTTTAGTAGGTTGCTCTAACTGAAAATGCAAATTTGCAAATTTTCAACAAAAAAAGTTAAATTTTCATCAAAAAGTGTTCATAATTCAACTATTTTATTATCAATTCATATCTTTTGTTGAACATTCAAATTTTTCGATTGAAAATTACCCTTCTTTGTTAAAAATTTAACTATTTGATTTAGAATTCATGTATTTTGTTGAAAATTCATATTTTTCAGTTGAAAATTTATCATCTTTATTCAAAATTAATATGTTTGATTAAAAATTCATCTCTTTTCATAGAAATTTAATCTTTTTTGGTTAAAAATTCAACAATTTGGTTGAAAATTAATAATCTCTTGGTGTACTTTACCCATCCTGTAAATCTTTTAAACGTTTTTTTTTTTTTAATAGCTACAAATCAGTTGAATTTTCAAACCGAAAATAATAATTTTCAACAAAAAAGTTCATTGTCAACCAATTATTTGAAATTTTGACAAAATAGTTATGTTTTCGGTAAAAAAAAAATTTAACCAAAGAAAAGAAACAACACATTTTAAACTCTATTTATGTAAAGTCAAGAAAAAATTAATTTTTAAGAAAGTAGTAATAATTATTGTAATATTAGATATTTAAAAAAATAAATTTTTATTCAAAATAAAAAGTGAACAGTTGCATTTAACCAACAAAAATGAATTTTTAACAAAATTATTGCATTTTTTATTTTTAAAAAATGTTTCTCTAATAAAAAAAGACAAATTGTTAAAAAAAAAATACAACATTTTTTAACAAAATAGTTTCATTTTATACCAAATTGTTGAATTTTTAACCCGAAAATATGAATACTTAACTGAAATATTAATTTTCCACCCATTCAGTTGAATTTTGAACAAAATTTTTAATTTTCAGATAAGAAAATTTCATTTTTAACCCCGATCATACAAAATTTTAAGCTAAAATGATAAATTTTCAATCCATTTTTTTTTTAATTTTTAACAAAGTAGTTTAAATTTGAACCAAATGGTTGGATTTTCATACAAAAAACATGAATTCTAAACGAGAAATATAGTATTTGATAGCAAATTAAACTATATTTACAATTTTATTAAAAAAAAAAGAATTTCTATCAAAATAAATGAATTTTCAACATAAGACGTCAATAAAAATACGATTTTTGTACAAAACAGTTACACTTTAAATTAAAATAATTTATTTTAAACATAAAAAACAACGAATTTTAATTTAAAATTATGAATCCTACGCCAGAAAATTTAACTTTTGAAAAAGTAGTTCAACTTTCAACCAAGTATTTGAATTTACAAACAAAAATGTAGTAGTTGATATTTCAACAAAATTATTTTTATTCAAAATTAAAAATAATCTGATTTAACAAAGAAATTTTTTTTAATGAAATACGAAATACAGATCCGTTTCTGACTTGGAAAATTGATTTTCTATCAAAAAATACTATTTTTTCTGAAAATTGGTCTGGATTTCAAAGTTTATATTTTTGTTTAAAATTCATATTTTATATTAAAAAGTAAATAAAAATATTTTTGGATGAAAATTCAACCCTCTATTTGAAAATTTGACAGAAAAATGCAAATATTTATACTGAAAAAATATGAACTTTTTAAATCAAAAAGAAGAAATTTAAAAAAAAATAGTTTTCATTGAAAAAAATATATTTCAGTAGACTTATCAGCAACAAAATATGAATTAAAAAAAACAGTTGAATTTCCACTAAAAAATATGAATTTTTATTTTAAAAAAAAATTAATTTGAATTTTCATCCAGAAACAATTACAGTTTAAAATTCAAAATGTTTTTATACCAAATTTTCAACTTGAAACGCTTTTAATTTTCAATTGTTAAAGTCTTCGAGATTACATTTTAAAGTTTTTTTAAAATTAAAAATGAAAGCTTAAAAATAAAAATCTTGAAATGAAAAAATTTTTTTAAAATTTTCAAATAAAGCATATCATAATTCTAAAAAAAAATAAAAATTCTCGATCATTTCCCGATTCGCAAACGTTTTTCCTCGGTTAATGAAATTTAAAAAAAAATCTAAGTCTAAAGCCATTTTTTTCAATACATTTTTATATAAACATACATTTATATATATAATACATTTTTTTATAAACTAAACAATTCTTAAATTAAAAGTTAAATTATTTTAATTTTAAATAGTTTAAAAACTCTTAAAATACTTCGAAATTTTATTTCAAAATCTTGAATAATTAAAAAATCCCAAATGAATGAATCATGAGTCTCAAATTTTTTTTCAGAACTACTAAAAATATTTTGAAATGATTAGTATTTTTCCTAGAAATTTGTTTTCAAAATTTTGCTAAAATTCCTTAAAATCTTACATTTATTTTTGATAATTTTTTACTTTAAAATCAATAAAAATATTTTTTGATGAAAATTCAACTCTCTATTTAAAAATTTCTCAGAAAAATGCAAATGTTTATACTGAAAAAAGATGAACTTTTTAAACCAAAAAGACCAATTTTCAAAAAAAAATATATAGTTTTCATCGAAAAAAAATATTTCAGTTGACTTATCAGCAACAAAATATGAATAAAAAAAAACAGTTAAATTTCAAACAAAAAATGATGTCTTTTTAAGAAAATTGTTAGATTTTCATGAAAAGAATGTTATTTCCACTAAAAAAGATGAATTTTTATTTTTTTTAAATTTAATTTTCAACTTCAAACGCTTTTAATTTTCAATTTTTTAAGTCTTCTAGATTATATTTTAAAGTTTTTTTAATTAAAAATGTAAGCTTAAAAATAAAAATTTTTTAAATATTTTCAAATTAAGCATTGTAAACTGATCATAATTCAAAAAGATAAAAATTCAAAGAAAAAAAATTCTCGATCATTTCCCGATTCGCAAACATTTTTCCTCGGTTAATGAAATTTAAAAAAAATCTAAGTCTAAAGCCAAAATTTTTTCGATTTGCAGTAAATAAAAGGTGAGCCGCAAATTAAATTTTAAATTAGAAACACTAAAAACTGACCGAATACATTTTGTATAAACTAAACAATTCTTAAATTAAAAGTTAAATTATTTTAATTTTAAATAGTTTAAAAACTCTTAAAATACTTCAAAATTTTATTTCAAAATCTTGAATAATTAAAAAATCCCAAATGAATGAATCATGAATCTTCAAAATTCTGCTGAAATTCCTTAAAATCTTACATTTATTTTCTATAATTTTGTATTGAAAAATCAATTCAAATATTTTTTGGAATAAAGTTCAACCATCTATTTAAAAATTTGTCAGAAAAATGCAAATATTTATACTGAAAAAATATGAACTTTTAAAATCAAAAAGACCAATTTTCAACCAAAAAAAAATATTTTTCATCCCAAAAAAATATTTCATTTGACTTATCAGCAACAAAATATGAATTTTAAACATTTCCAACCTGCAAAGACGAATTTTTAAGAAAACAGTTGAATTTAAACCAAAAAGAATTTCTTTTCAGGAAAATTGTTAAATTTTCAACCAAATAATAAAATTCATAACAAAAAAGATAATCTTCAGAATGAAATAGTCCTGAATTTGCGAAAAAGCATTTTTCTAAATCGACCAAAATGATAAAAATAATAAAAATTTTAATTTTTCACCGATCAGAGGTATTAAATAAGGATTTAAAGAAATTCGATTTCCGAGGTGTTCTATTTACCTTTTCTTTGCAACTGCTCAGCATCGAGACAATACTCAGACAGACGCTCTGCACACTGAGGGCAGGTGACCAGTCATCTGTGAGAATTGACAGACAGATGTGACCATTGCTGTAAACGTGTGGGTGTACGGGAATGTTTCCTCCAATAAACGTAACCTCGGGCGAGTCAAACGGATATTTCGAACTGAATTTAAACTGCAATTGAAAGCGCTCTCCTTCGTACAAAGTTCCCTTTGCACCCTCCATATGTACAATCCACTGAGTCAAATTTTCGTCCACATGTTCGCCATCCACATGCATTCCTGGCGGCGGCTCGCGAATTAAGGACATCAACTCCTTCTGCAATCGTCTCTGCAATCAATTACACATTTCCCTATTCAGAATTCAATTTGTCAATTTCTTTTTGATATGAACTTTTTCCCGGTTAATAAAATCTGAAAAATCGAACTCTAATCTAAACATTTTTTTATTTTAAAGTAATAAAAAATAAATGACAAATTAAAGCATTCAAAGTGGAACATTTGAATTTTGAAGCAGGATATTTTAGGCTTGAAACATTAAAAAAATCGAATTTTGTTAACTTACAAATTCTTAAATTATTATTTTCATTAAAAAATATAAACGATTCTTTTTTTCATATTTTTCTTGAAACTCAAAATTGCATTTATCTCAAAATTAGTTAACTATTTCAGTAACTTTTAAACTAATTGCAGGAAAAATTGAAGTATCTGTAAAAGTAAATTTGAAATTTATTAATTAATTATTAAATAATTAATTTACGAACGTTACCACTTCTTAAATGAAGGAAAATACCAATTATAAAGGGAGAAAACAAAATTTCATTTTCAAAATTCCCTGACTAATTTGTTTTTTTTTTTAAATATTAAATTCGGAATATGCATAAAGTTTTGCGAGTTTATAATAAATAATGTTTTCTTTTCTTCAGTTTTTAAGGATTTAATTGACATGTTTAATTTAAAAAGCGTTAGGAAATCATATTGCAAAATATTCTTAAATATATGAGCACCATCGATTTATTAAATAATTAATTAATACTAAAACCATAACAATTTATTTCTTGAATTTGTCTATAAATTACAAACTAGTTGGATTTTAATAGTTAAATTTTTAGTTAAAATAATTTGATTTTCCATCAGGAAAACGCAAATTTTCAACGAAATTGATGAATTTTCAATTAAAATTATAAATCTTCATCTGCAATAGATAATTTTTGAACCAAAAAGATGAATTTTTAACAATAGAGTTTAACTTTCAAGCAAATAGTTTTATTTTCAACGAAAAAGGAAAAATTTTCAAACAACAGGGTTAATTTTTTACCAAAAAATACCATTTTTCAACAAAATACATGAACTTTTAATGAAATAGTAGAATTTTTAACCAAAAAAAGACAAATTTTCAACCAAATAGTTGAATTTAAAACTCAAAAATATCCATTTTAACCATGCATGGAATTTCTTAATTTTCAGGTAAAAAAATTAACTTCCAACAAAAAAATATTTAAAAATTTCAACAAAATAGATAAATTTTCGATCCAATGTGATGAATTTTCATTATTTTCAACTATAATGATGAATCTTTAACTTAAATAGATGAATTTTTAACAACAATGATAAATTTTCCATCAAAAATACGATTTTTCAACAAAATACTTGAATTTCTCAACTAAAAAAAATTATTTTTCAAATAAAAATTGAACAGTTAAATTTTGAGTTAAAAAAAGTAATTTTAAGTTAAGAAGATTAATTTTTAACGAGAGTTATGGAATAGTTAACTGGAATAATTACGTTTTTAGTAAAAAAAAAATAATTTTCAATAAAAAAAATAATTTTCAAGAAAAAATTGCAGTATGAACTGCAATAAATCAATATTCAATAAAACAAAATAACTTTCAACCAAGGAAAAACCGAAAAATCAACAAATCACCTCAGTTTTCCACCAAACAGATGGATTTTCAATTAAAATGAGGAACGTTCAAACAGAAAAAATACTTTTCAACTTAAGGGTTTACATTTGAACAAAATAATAATATTTCCATTCCAAAAACGATGAATTATAAACGAAAAATGTATATTATTTATTTTATATTTTAAAATTTTAAACTTTATATTTAACTATATATTCAATCTTTATTCAATCAATAACATAAAATTTATCATTTTTTAATATTGAATTCGGAATATGCATAAAGTTTTGCGAGTTTATAATAAATAATGTTTTTTTTTCTTCAGTTTTGAAGGATTTAATTGTTGTTTAATTTAGAAAGGGTTAGCAAATCATATTGCAAAATAATCTTAAATATATAAGCACCATCGATTTAATAATTAATTAATACAAAAAATATAACAATTTATTTCTTGAATTTCTCTCTGAATTACTAAAATAGTTGATTTTAACTAAAAACGTCAATTTTCAACCTAATAGTTAAATTTTAAACTAAAAAAGGATCAGTTTTCAACCAAAAATGGAAGTTACATTTTCAGTTAAAATAATTTAATTTTTCACCAAACAAGTAGATTTATTTTCAACGAAAAAAGATGAATTTTCTACCAAATAGTTGAATTTAAAACTAAAAAATATCCATTTTAAACATAAATAGAATTTCTTAGTTTTAAGTTAAAAAAATTAACTTCCAATAAATTTTTTTTTTAAATAGATAAATTTTCGATCAAGTATGATGAATTTTCATTATTTTCAACTATAATGATAAATCTTTAGCAACTAAAAAAGATTATTTTTCAAATAAAAATTGAATAGTTACATTTTGAGTTAAGAAAAGTCATTTTAAGTTAAGAAGATGAATTTTTAACGAAATTTATGGAATATTTGACTGGAATAATTACGTTTTTGGTTAAACAAAAAAATTTCAACAAAATACTTAAATTATCAACTGCAATAAATCAATATTCAGTAAAAGAATTAACTTTCAGCCAAGGAAAAATTAAAATTCAACAAATCACCTCAGTTTTCCACCAAATAGATGAATTTTCAATTAAAATGAGGACCGTTAAAAAAGAAAAATTAATTTTTAACATAAGGGTTTTAATTTTAACCAAATAATAATATTTCCATTCCAAAATCGATGAATAATTATAAACGAAAAATGTATTAGTTAATATTTCAATCAAACAAAATTTTAATAAATAAATACTGCCAACAAATTTGTAAATTTCCAACAAAATACATGCAGTTACATACTTGAATTTTTAACTAAAAACAATCAATTTTTTAACCAAAAATAGAATAGCTACATTTTTAGTTAAAAAAAATTAGTTTAAAAGCAAAAAAATTGAATTTAATATTGCAATTAAAAAAAAATTAGTTACGCTCGCGAAAAAATTCCCTGACACACTAGTTTAATTTTCAACCAAACTGACTAACTTTTTATCCAAAAAGATGAAATTGCTCTTAAAACAGATGAATTCTTATTTAAAAAAATAATAAATAGTGGAATTTTTGTTCAGAAAATATTTCAGTTCATTTTTCAAACCCGTAATATAAATTTCAAATAAAAATTAAATTTTCTACGAAATAGTTAAATTTTCAACAAAACAGCCGAATTAAAAAAATATATGATTTTGTAATAAAATAGTTTAATTTAAAGTACTTTAACTTTTTTTCAACCAAAAACATAAATCTTAAAAAAATGACTTCACAACAAATAAGCAGGATTTTCTCAAATAAATTGTAGGAAAAATTCGATTCATTTTCAAAGCTATTTACGAGTTTTCAAAACACTTCAAAAATAATTTAAATTTGAAAAAATAAAAAAAAATCATTAAAATAGTTGAATCCTCAAATAAAAAATATATTTTTCGAATTTCCAATTAAAAATTATTAATTTTCAACAAAATAATATAAAATTTCGACAAAAGAAATGAATTTTCAACTAAAAATATAAATCTTCAACAAAACAAATTATTTCTTAAAAAAATGATTCAGTCAAATCTTTTAAACAAAATAGTTGAATACTCA
>JAWWLR010000054.1:62652394-62673198 GCA_035041075.1 Acraspis erinacei | reverse complement strand
TGAAAAATATCGAAACACAAAGTTACTACGAAAAAAATTTAATTTTTTTTATCCAGAAAGACAATTTTTTAAACAAACAGTTGCATTTTTATCCAAGAAAGATGAAAATTTTACTAAAAAAAGGTGAATTTTTAATTTTTTTTAAAATTTAATTTGAATTTTCATCCATAAAAGCTTTTAGTCCTCTTTTAAACACAATTATATTAAATTTAAAAAAAAAGTAAATTTCATACGAAATAGCGAACTTTTCAACCTTCAGTAAAAAAAATGTAGCATAAAAACATAAAGCTTTTTAAAAAATGACTTCATAACAAAGTGATTCAACTAAATTTTTCAAACTAAATAGTTGAATACTCAAGAAGAGAATAAGAATTTTTAAAAAGATGAATTTTTGAATCAAAAAGATAAATTTTCAAAAATTAGTTGAATATTCAGTTAAAAAAGATTTCAGCTGACTTTTCGCGATAAAAATATGAAAACAAAAAGTTCCTACTAAAAAAATTAAGTTTTATATCCAGAAAGACAAATTTTTAACCAAAACGAATGAATCTTTAACGAAATAGTTGAATTCTCTACAAAATAATTGCATTTTCATCCAAGAAAGATGAAATTTTTACTAAAAAAGATGAATTTGCATTGAAAACAAATTTTATTTGAATTTTGATCCAGAAAAGATTGCAGTTCAAAATTCAACATGTTTTTATATCAAATTTTAAACTTCAAATGCTTTTAATTTTCAATTTTTTAAGTCTTCCAGATTGCATTTTAAAGTTTTTTAAATTAAAAATGTACGCTTAAAAATAAAAATCTCAATTGGAAATTTTTTAAAAAGATTTTCAAATTACAGTTGCTCTAAATTGAAGAATCAATCAATGCATTTAAAAATTTAAAAATTATATAATTTTCATTATACATTTTTCATAAACTAAACACTTCTTAAATTAAAAGTTAAATTATTTTTATTTTAAAAAGTTTAAAAACCCCTTAAATATTTTAAAATTTGATTTAAAAATCTTGAATAATTAAAAAATCTCAAATGAATGAATCATGAATCTCTAATTAAATTTGTTTTCAGAACTACTAAAAATATTAATACTCTTAAATCCATTGTTGCTAATTTTGTAAATGTTTCTGAATATTTTTAAATATTCTATTAAAATTAACTTTTCAAAATACATCATTTTAAATTTTCCTAGGAAATGTTTTTTATTCTTCGGAAGCCTTTCAAAAATTGTTAAAAAGCTTCCGAGTTTTTTGTTCGAAAACTGTCAAAATTTACATATGGTTTCCAAATTAATTTTTTTTAAATAGAACAATTAAAATTGTAAAGTCTTTTTTATAGTTTTGAAAAAACTGTTAAAATCGAACTTGGGCAGATTTTCCTTCTAAAATTTTTTTAAATTCACTCAAAAATTAAAATATTGTGGTGAGTTCAAGCCTTGTACACATTAGAATTTCATTTTTATATAATTAAGTATAATTATTATTTCAAATATAATTATTTATATAATTTATATTTTTTTCAAAATATAAATCATTTTCAATTTGATTCACAAATTAATTTTTTTCAGCAGAATAATTAAAATTGTAAAGTTCAAATTCAGTTTTTTATATAATTTTGAATATTTAATTCATAATTACTAATATTACATAAATAGTCATATATTTCTAAATATTACGTCATTGTATTTTTTCTTAATTGAAAAATTTCAAAATGCATGTTTTTAAATGGAATATTTAAATCTTAAAGTACAGTTTAGTTTTGAAAATCATTAATTAATTTATTTTCACAGTTAATCAACTAAAAATATTGTTTACAGAAAATCTTTAGTTTTAAACGTTTCTAATTTTTAATTGCTGTCTTTAAAACTGAAATTTAAAATTCTTTAAATTATAATTTGGGCTTAAGATTCAAAATTAAAAATTGTTTAAGTGAAAGATTTTCAAATTACGCGCAGTCTAAACTGAATGATATCATAAATAAAAAATATAACAATTTAACTAATTATTTAAAAACAGTTAAAATCAAATTTGGACAGATTTTTCTTCTAAAAATTTGTAAAAGTCACTCAAAAATTAAAATATTGTGGCGAGTTCGATCCCTGCTCAGTAGTACATATTATAATTTTTTTTATATAATTAAATATAATTATTTTATATGATTAATAATAATTTTTTCAGAATATAAATAATGTTCAATTTGATTCAAAAATTAAATTTTTTAAGCAGAACAAGTAAAATTGTGACGTTCAAATTTAGTTTGGTTTAAAAATACTTTTTAATACGTAATTTATAATTACTAATTTGACATAAATCTGGGAATTCCAAAAATGCGAACTGATTCCGAATTGTCTTGTTTTTAAATACCTTGAAATTTTCTTAAACTCTTGAAAATTCCTTGGAAATCTTACGAAATTCCTCAATTTTTTTAAATACATTTTTTTTTAATCCATTCAAAAATTATAAAATCCAGCGAAATTCCATGAAATCTGAGAATAATTTTTTTAAATACCTTGAGAGCTTTCATAATCCCTTAAAATCAATTAAATTCTCAGCAAATTTTTTAATTCTTTGGAATATTATAAAATACAATAAAATAATTCAAATCCTTTGATATTCCTTAAAAATTCGCGAGCTCTTGAAAATTCCTCGGAATTTTTATAAACACACTAAAATCTTTCAAAATTTATGGAATACCGTTAAATTATTTAAATAAATTGAAAATTTCTTGGAATATTTTAAAATATAGAAAAAAATCTTTAAAATATTTGAAAGACCTTGAAATATTTGAAATTCCCCAATTTTGGTGAATAGATTCTTTAAAATCCTTTGAAATATTTTCAGATCTTTTGTAACTTTTTAAAGTTCATGAAAATTACTTGAAATTAAAAAAAAGAAAATTAAAATCTTTAAATCCTTTGGAATTCCTTCAAATTATTGAAATGTTTTGGAAATTGTAAATTACTTAGAATTTTAAAAAACATTCTTAAATCAATCAAATCCTTTGAAATTCTTTCAAGTTAATGAAATCTTTCGAAAATTCTTCGTAATTTTTAAGTGCCATTTTTAAAGTACAGTTTATTTTTTAAAATCAATAATTAAATTATATTCACAGTTAATCAACTAAAATTTTTTTTCTTTAAAATTCTTCGATTTAAAAAGGCTTCTATTTTTCTAATTGTTGTCTTTAAACCTTTATTTTAAAACTCTTTAAATTATAATTTAGGCTTAAAATTAAAAATGGAAAATAGTTAGAGTAGCGAAAATTAATTATTTAGAAAAACAGTTGAAATAGAACAATTTTTATTCAAATTAAATGGAAAAAAGCCTCACTATTCTAATCAAATTAATTCCAACTTCATAAGCTTCCAAATCCAGTTATTTACAGTTGAATCGCTTGTACCTTCCAGGTTAATAATAGCCTAACACACAAAAAAAACCCTATTTACATTGTAATTTCTGATAAAGGTGTTGTTCTTATCAGATCAGCCAGTCAGAAAAAGTAATTGAAATACATTCAGTATGATAATAAAATTAGAATTCTCGCCTATGCTTCAAAGCAAATATTGTACCAGAGAATTTAGTTCCAGAAATTCAAGAACATATTTCTCATTATTTATTCATCTATTTTTATTCTTTTATTATCTCCTAAAAGGTTCATCGTATCACGAATTCACAAGAAGTCTTGAAATTTCAATATTAAAAACTGATTATGTTCCTAAAAGATAAAAATATCTTATCGTACTTCAAGGAAATCTAAAAATAAAATACTCCTTCCGATTCCCGTCTGATTATTAATAAATTAATATTTAATTACACGATGTGGCTGGGGGAAAAGCGAAAATATTTTTGTGCTACGCGTACCGAATTTCGGAACTTTATCAAATTAATGAGCTGGAAAATTATGTAATTAATTATTTTTCCAGCAAGATCAGAGAATTAGACACATATTTGTCATACAGCTTCTCTTTATGACTATATCAACTAAAAATCAATGACCAGTTTTGCCTTTTTTGCTCCAGATGGGACTAATACTCTTTTATAAACTCACCGCGACTCGAATAATTATAAAGAAAGTAGAGCTAAAATCATAATAAAATGCGAAAATTTGTTTTCACTGTTTAAGTAAACTTATCAATGTCGAAGAGAGTTCTCGTTAAATAATTATTGTAAGCTAGAAGCCGAAGAAAGTGACACTTCGCGACAGCTGATTAAAGACTGCGACATTTTCTTCCACTTTCAAGAACAGCGAATTTAATAAGAATTTTATTGAGATTATTTTACAATCCAGTAAAATCGGATTAAATCCTTGACCTGATATCAAAGTACAGGTGTTTCTGCATTAAGAAAATAAGTCTTTGACACTCACTCACCTTTGACGGAGAAAAGTCCTCCATTGTTGTTAAACCACTATCCTTTGACAAACATAACCATTCCACATTCTGGATGACAGTCTCTTTCCGCGAAAGTCGGCACTCGATTATTTTTATCGAGTGAGGATTCCTCGGAATGTCGCGAACATTTTAGTTATTTTCATGGTACTTCGCGGCACGTAAAAATAGCAGTTTTTTGTCTGGGAAAAATTAGTCACTCACGTAACTTGACAATCGTGTTAGAAATGTCGATCTAGTCGATCATTGGCTGCCTGCTGCGCTTCATTCGGAAAATACAATGAAGGTCATCTCTCGGAGGAACTGTGAACTATTTATTCCAAAATTCAAAGGGTTTGTGACGTCACTGGGCACGATGTCCACACGCTGAGGGTCAAGCAGTAATATCACGTAACTGAAAAATTCCGAAAAACAAAATTCCCGACACTGTAAAATTCCCGAATAATAAGATTTCTTAGTTTGAAAATTCCAGAATATAAAAATTTCCGAATAATCAAATTCCCAAATTTCCAAATAATAAATTTTTCGAATCATAATTTTCCCGGATAATAAAATTTCCGAATAATAAAACTCCGAATTGAAAAATTCCCGAATAATAAAATTCCCGAATAATAAAATTTCAAAAAAAAATAATAAAAATTCCAAAAAAATAAAATTTCCGAAAATTAAAATTCCTGAACAAAAAAAATTCCGAATAATAAAATTCCTGAACTGGAAATTTCGCGAATAATAAAATTTCAGAATAAAAATATTTCCGAATAATAAAATTCCTGAATAACAAAGCTCCGAATTAAAAATTCCCGAAAGTTAAAATTTCCTAATAATTTCCTAATAATAAAATTCAAGAATAATCAAATTCCCGAATTGGAAAATTCCCTTATAATAAAATTCCTGAATAATTACATTTCCGAATAATCAAATTCCCCAAAAATCAAAATTTCCGAATAATAAAATTTCCAAATAATAAAATTCTAGAATAATCAAATTTCCGAATTGGAATATTCCCTTAAAATAAAATTCCTGAATAATAAAATTTTCGTATAATAACATTTCCGAATAATCGAATTACCCATTAATAAAATTTCCGAATAATAAAATTCCCGAATAATAAAATTTCCAAAAAATAAAATTTACGAATAATAAAATTCCTGAACAAAAAAATTTCGGAATAATAAAATTCCTGAATTGGAAATTTCGCGAATAATAAAATTCCAGAATAAAAACATTTCCGAATAATAAAACTACGAATTGAAAAATTCCCGAACATTAAAATTTCCTAATAAAAAAATTACCGAATAATAAAAATCTAGAATAATCAAATTCCAGAATTGGAAAATTCCCTTATAATAACATTCCCGAACAATAACATTTCCGAAATATCAAATGCACCAAAAATCAAAATTTCCGAAAAATAAATTTTCTGAATAATAAAATTCTTACACAAAAAAATTTCCGAATAATAAAACACCGAATAGGAAAATTCCTGAATAATAACATTCCTGAATTGGAAATTTCGCGAATAATAAAATTTCAGAATAAAAGCATTTCCCAATAATAAAATTCCCGAATAATAAAACTCCGAATTGAAAAATGCCCGAATTTTAAATTTCCTAATAATAAAATTCCCGAATAATAAAATTCTAGAATAATCAAATTCCCGAAATGGAAAATTCCAGTAAAATAAAATTCCCAGATAATAAAATTTCCAAATGATAAAATTCCCGAATAATCAAATTCCTGAATTGAAAAATTCCCGTAAAATAAAATTCTAGAATAAACTAATTCCCCGATAATGAAATTTCTAAATAATAATATTCCCGAATAATAAAATTCCCGAATTGGAAAATGCCTGAAATATAAAATTTCCAAATAATGAAATTTCTAAAATTCCCTAATAACAAACTCTCCAAAAAATAAAATTCTCGAATAATAAAAGTCCAGAATAATAAAAGTTTCGAAAAATAAAATTCCCGAATAATAAAATTCCTGAATAATAAAATTTCCTAATAATTAAATTCCCCAATAATAAAATTTCCGAACAATGAAATTCCCGAATGATAAAATTCCCAAACCATAAATTTCCATAATAATAAGATTTCCCAATAATAAAATTCCCGAATAATAAAATTGTCGAATAATGAAATTTCAGAATCATAAAATTCCCGAATAATATCATTCCTGAATAATAAAATTCTGGAATAATGAAATTTCCGAATAATAAAATACCCAAATAATAAAATTTCCAAATATGTAATAAAATTCCCGATTAATAAAATTCTCGTATAATACCGGATGATAAAATTCCGTACGATTTATAATATGTTCGAAAAAGAAAATGCCCCAATAATAAAATTCTCGACAGTTTATAATAATGCCGCATATGCAAATTCACGAATAATAAAATTCCCAACAGAAAATGGCCGAATTATAAAATTATCAAACATGAACAATTGCATGTGTATATTTTTATATATAAAATGAACTTAAAATTATAATATTATAATTAATTTCATAGATACAAAAGTTGAATTGTTTAAATTCGGGAATGTTTAAATTTGGTAATATCATAAACTGTCGATTATTCCATTCTGCGTGAATTCTTCAATTAGTTAATATTATAAACCTTTCGGGAATTTTATTTTTCAAGAATTTTGGTTTTTTGGAAATTTTCCAATTCGGAAATTTTATTATTCGCAAAAATTTATTCTGAAAATAAAAAAATGTATTGAACATTCAAATAGTTGATTGCAAATTAAAATTTCAATAATTCAATAATTTGATAGAAAATAAAAATATTTAGTACGACACTAAACTTTTTTGTACAAAATTCTTTTTTTAATTGAAAATTGATTTTCCTAAATAAAAATTTAACTACATACTCCGTTTTTTGTCCAAGTTTAGTCCATTTTTGTTTAAAAATTCAACTATTTAGTTTAAAAAATTTAGAAAAAAAATAAACAACTTTAAATAAATAAAATCTGGACTATAATCACAAACGTTGTTCAAGATGTTTATTACAAAATGATGTATTTTGTTGGAAATTTGTGTTTTTTAGCAGAATGGGGACGACTGAAAAATCCCCAAAAAGAAAATTTCAGACACTGTAAAATTCCCGAAAAGTTTATAATATTACCGAATAGAAAAATTATGGAATAATAAAATTCTCGAAGCTGTAAAATTCTCGAAAATAAAAATTCCCGAATAACGTAATTTCCAAACAGTTTATACTATTACTGAAATGGAAAATTCTCGAATAATAAGATTCCCGGCGCTAAAAATTCTCGAATAATGAAACTTCCGAATAATAAAATTCCCGAAATGAAATTCCCGAATTGTAATTCCATCTTTACCATTAATATTGAATTACAATAAAAATTCATTTTTATTTATTAACAAATTTGTAATTATTTATTTTCTGGAATTTCATAATTAGGAAATTTTTTGTCGGGAATTTTATTATTCGAGAATTTTATTGTACGAGAATTTCACTATATTGGGAATTTGATTTTTTGGGATTTTTCAGTTGTCGCCATGCATTTTCAACAAAGAACATTGATTTTCTGCCAAAAAGGGCCAATTTTCTACAAAATTTTATTTAGTTAAAGTTGTTTATATATTTTTATAAACTATAAAAGTTGAATTTTCAAAACAAAAAAGATGAAATTTTATCCAAAAAAGAATAACTTTTCCCAAATCAGTTGAATTTTTAGCCTGAGAATATGAATTTTCAATAAAAAAAAATAATTTTCATCTAAAATTATGAATCTTATACTAAGAAAATTAAACTTTTAAGAAAATTGTTCAAATTTCAACCACGTATTTGAATTTTCAACAAAAATGCAATAGTTGATATTTCAACAAAAAAGGATTTTAATTAATAATAAATAATATTTGGATTTAACAAACAAAGGCGAATTTTCAACATAACAAATGAACTATTAACGATAAAAGGTCAATTTCCAAACAAAAATCGAATAGTTGCATTTTCAGTTAGAGCAATTAATTTTTAAAATAAGCGAATTTTTAATAAAGAGTTAAACATTTAACAAAATAGTTAAGTTTTTTAACCAAAATTATATTTTCTAACCAAGAAGGTTAAACTTCTATCAAAAATTAAGAATTTCCAACCAAATTTGCACAAAATAGTTGGATTTCGAACAAAACATTTTTATTTTTAATCTACAAAGGCGAATTATCTACAAAAAATTGAATTTTAAACTTAAATAATGATTTTTTCAACAAAAAATCTAATTTCCTACCAAAGTGTTCAATTTTTTAAGAAATGGTTAAAATTGTAACTAAACAGTACATTAATTTTAAAATAAATAGTTTAATTTTCTCCACAACAGATAATTTGCCTACAAAATAGTTGAATACTCAACAACAAACAATCATTTTTCAATCAAATAGTACATTTTCCTACCAAAATAGTTGACTTTTCATATCAAAAAGATGAATTTTCTACAAAATACATAAAAAATCAATTAAAAAAAATGAATTTTCATAAAAAATCTAATAGTTGATATTTCATCCAAAAAGGTTTATTCTAAATCAAAAAGAATACTTGCATTTCTTACAACAGAGGATAAATTTCTACCAAAAGAGATGAATTTTCAAATATTTGTTAAACCATGTACCTCGAACTATTCGTAGAAATTTTTAAACACTAAAAAAACTTCTCAAATTGACTTAAAATTTTTCAAATTCTTTTTTTTTACAATTTCGGAAAATTATTGGAATCTTTAAAATATGTATTTTCTTAAAATTATTATTTTTTTATTAAAATTAGTCACTTTAAAATCCATAAGAAGTTTCCTTATTTACCGGTAATTGTATGAATAAAACTTTTTAAGAGTTTTAAAATTTTAAATGAACGCCTAAAATTTTCTAAAAGAATTTTAAAGCAAAATTTTTCAGTTTTTCAATGTGTAGAAATAATTTAAAAATTGAAAAGATTTCAGAACATTTCAAATGATTTTATGAAATTGCAGAAAAGAGTGTAGAAGATTTATGTTAGAGATTACAATTTTTGAATGTTCTGAGATTCCAAAATTTAAAAAAAGGAATTTTGAGATATATTTAGAAGTTTTGAAAGGGTTTCAAAGTGATTTAAAACCCCTTTTTAATGTAGATTATTTAAGATTACGATAGTGAATATATTTTTAAAAATTTCCAAAATTGTCAATAAAGAATCCGGAAGACTTGAAAACATATTTTTAGAAGGCTTAGAAGTTTCGAAAAGAATAAAAATAGTTTACATTTGTCAAATATTTAAAAATTATTTTTAAAAAGTTTAGGTTTTTGAAGACTTTACAAAAAGTGTGAGACAATTTTTAAAGAATGTTATTAAGTTTTAAAAGAATAAACCACATTTCTAAAAATGTTGAAAAAAATCTAAAAAATTTTAAGGCAATTTTTTTAATATTGAAAGACTTCAAAATTTTTAAGAAAAATTCAAGTCGGTTTAAAAGATAATTAGGAATTTTGGAAGTTTTTAAGGAATTAAAATTATTTTAAAACAATGAAAGATTAATAAAAAAAATTGTACTTATTACTTGGTAAAATTCAGTAAAATAAAAAAATGTTCATAAAGATTTTCGACATATCTGGAATGTATTTTCCGAATTTGGAATTTGTTAAGGCATAATCGCCATATAGAAACCTGAATTTGTCCTGAAAGGTTCCTTTCTTTCACTTCCTCTATTTTTTCGAATAATATTATATTTATATTAAATATTTCAATTTTCATCGACGAGTGTCCATAAACTATATTTGATACCTTATTTAATTATTTTTCTTGTAGAATATTTGTTTCTAGTTGATCTTTTAAAATTAGATTTTTCCCCTTTTAAATAAAAATTTGAATTCGCGCTAAGAAGCATAGTAGAAACTAATATAGTACCTTAGAATAATGTAGAGGGCAGCAGTCTCTAAAGTCTAGAAAGCGTCCCCGAGCGACTATCGAGTGAACTTTTGACAGGGGCCGCTGGACCTCTTTGACCTAACCTAAGCCCTAGTTTCCGGGCGAAATCGAGCTGTCAGATCCAAAATCCACCCTTTTAGGGGGGAAAAGCAAAAACTACGAACGCTTTTGAGGGATTAGGAGATTCGTGTAGACTGACCATAGTCCACGAATTTCCCAAGGTCCCTAAAATACGATCCGTCTGATTAAATTCCTTTCGGAAATAACCGGGTTGTCGACCGCACCCAAGCAATTCCTCCTGTGATTCACCAAAAACGCATTTACTTCCTTTTTGAGAGTGCAGTGGAATTTTTTAAGTCATCGTTGTCAATTGAGTGCAATATTTTTCCCCAAATTGGGTCGTGTGAGAAATGACGGACATACACAATTTTGGACTGGATGCAATCTCCTGTCATGCCTGGAATAAAGATCGAACTGGTTCGTAGACTTTCTTAGAATTAAAAATAATGTGAAGTCATCAAGTTAGTGTAGATTACGCTTGCAATTGTTTTTTTATGGATTAGAATTATTTTTCTTTTGCACTTTTAGAATCTTTTTTGTTATTTTATGCACTTTATGAAAGGGATTTAAAAATAAAGTTGGAATTGGAAAATTGGAGTTGGAAAAAAAATTCTGGAATTTATTTTTACTATTTGTTTTAGAATTTAGGTTGCTTTCGAGATACATGTTTCTTGGATATTCTTAATATTTTGATGTTGAAATAAGTTGAATTTTCACTAAAGTAGTTAAATTTAAATTTTAAAAAATTAATTTTTAACTAAAATTATTAATCTTGAACAAAAAAAAAAGTTTCCATACTGAACGAAAAATGTATTAGTTGATTTTTCAGCATAAAAGAAATTTAATTTAAAATTTTTAAAAGTGGAATTTAACCAAGAAAATGAATTATTGCCAAAATACTCAAATTTACAGCCAAAATGTTAATTTTTCTACCAAACTAATCAATTTTCCTGCCAAAAATACGAATTTTCTACACAAAAAAATAATTGTAAAGAAAAAAATAAATTTTTAACCGACGCAGATTAATTTTTACTCAGACAATTGTATTTTTAACAAAAAAGATTACATTTGGGGTTCAAAATTTAACTATTTTGGTGGAAAATTCAACTTTTTGGCTGAAAATTAATTTTGTTTTTGAAATTTAACTTTTTTAAATTAATATTTTAGGTTTGAAAATTCAAGTGTTTTGTAAAATATTCATCTTTTTTATTTAATATTTAGAACTTTTAGGACTTTATAAACTATATTTAATTTTAAAATAACTTAAAAAAATATTTTAATTTAATTAGTTGAAAAATTAATTTTAAACAATTCGAATTATTTTAAAAGATGTTTAGAAGTTTTTAACAGAATTTTTAAATAATTTAAAATTTGGGAAAAATGTATAGTATGTAAAAGTTTCAAGATTTTTAAATAACATTTTTAAGTATTTTATGGATTTTAAAACTATTTAAAATAAAAATAATTTATTGTAGTTTTTTATTTAAGAAGTGTTCGGTTTTCAGAAAAATGTAATTTTTCCACTTCTAATGTTTCTAGCTTAAAATTGGTTATAATTTTGAAAATTATTTGTAAATTCAAATATTTTTTAAACAAATTAACTATTTTGCTGAAAATTAACTTTTTTCCTGAGAATTAATATTTTGGCAAGAAATTCTTATATTTGGTTAAAAATTAATAATTTCTTGTTGCGAATTTAACTAAATTAAAGAATTTTGTTAAAAATTCAAATATTTTTTGGAACAATTAATCTTTTTGATTTTAAAAGGAAATATTTTATTAAAAATTTGTTTTTTTTTGTTGAATGTTAATTTTATGAACTGAAAATATAACTATCTCATTTTTTGCTGAAAGTGGATATTTTTTTTGGTTTAAGATTGAAAACTTTATTTGAAAATTAAACTATTTTGTTAAAAATTCATGTGTTCGGTTGAATTCAATTGTTTTTTCTTTAAAATTAAACTATTTTTTTTGTTAATTTGGTTGAAAATTATTTTTTTATTGGAAAATTCAAATATTTTGTAAAAAAAATTTAACTATTTTGTTAAAAGTAAATCTTTTTAAATTGAAAATTAAAATTAAAATTTTTTTTTTAAATTCGATTGAAGGCTCATGCCTTTGGTTGAAAATTTAACTATTTAGTGGAAGAGCCTTTTTTTGGTTTAAAATTAAATTTTTAACTAAAAATGTAACTTACTTTTTTTGAGATCGATCTTCTTTAGTTTATAATTCTCATTTTTTGGTAATAAAATAATTTTCTTGGTTGGAAATTTCTTTTTTTTTGTCAAAAATGTATCAGCTATGTGGAAAATTATTTTTTTTTTTTTTGCTAAAAAATCATATTTTTTGCTTGAAAATTCAAATTTTGTAGAGAAAATTTGTTTATTTAAAATAAATAAATACATTTTAAGAACTTACATTTTTATTTAAAATACTGTTTTTTTATGTTTGTAAAAATTTCTATATTAAAAATATTACAAGATTAAAATGCTGGTTATTTGAATTTTTATTTTACAAATTTTTCAAAAAAATGTTAAATTTTCATTTAAAAAAACTTCCATTTGGCCGTTCAAGATCGAAATATGAATTTCTTGATTAAAGATAATAAGTTCCTATGAAATCATATTAAATTTAAACAAAAAGTTTTTTAAGAAATAATTAAATTTTTAACAGAACAGCAGAATTTTCAACCAAAAAGTACGAATTTTTAAACGAAAATTTTTGAATTCTCTATCAAATAGTTGTATTTTGATAAAAATATGAAATTTCTCTTAAAACAGATAAATTTTTATTTAAAAATTTTAAAAAAAAGTTAAATTTTCATCCAAAAAAGATTCCATTTGGCTTTTCAAGATCAAAATATGAATTTCTTGATAAAAAAAATAAGTTTCTATGAACAAAATTTTATTTTCAATCCAAAAAGGCGCATTTTTTAACCAAAAAAACATTAAATTTTGCTTAATATACATATTTTATTGCTGATGAGTCAATTGAAATCTTTCTTGGATGAAAACTATTTTTTCTGAAAATTAGTTTTGTTTTTTTAATTTTAAAATGCATTTTTTTTTGTAGAAAATTAGAAATATTGAATCTTTCTTTGACGAAAATTCAACTGTTTTATAGAAAATTCTGCTATTTTGTTAAAAATTTAACTATTTCCAGGAAAATTTACTTTTTGTTTATATTGAGTTTAAAGAGAAATTTTTTCTTTCTTGGATAAAAATGCTATTGTATGGTTGAAAACTTACTTTTTTTTTAAATTTATACTTTGGTGTTGAAAAATGAACTGAAATCTTTTCTGGATGAAGGTTCAACTAAAAAAAATTGTTGTTTTTAGAATTGGTTGAATAATTTTGTTGAGAGATCATATTTTGTAAAGATTTATATTTTTAGTGAAAAATTAATCTCTGAAAATTCAAATACTTGAGTAAAAGTTAAACTAAATTATTAAAAATTTATTTTTCTGCTTTTTTTTGTTGAATATTAATTTTATGAACTGAAAATTAAACTATTTTTTTCAGAAAGTGGATATTTTTTAGGTTGAAGATTCAAAACTTTATTTGAAAATTAAACTATTTTTTTTTAATTCATGTGTTCTGTTTAATTCAATTCATTTTTTAGCTTTTAGAATTTTTAAAATTTTATTTACTTTATAAAGGTATTTAATAACATTTCGAATGTTTGATTTCAAGGTTTAATTTTAAAAAATTCACCTTTTTGAATTCGAAATTCAATAATTTGGTTGAAAATTATTCTTTTATTGGAAAATTCAAACATTTTGTAAAAAAAAATTGAACTATTTTGTTGAAAAATCATCTTGTCATATTTTGATTGTGAAAAGAAAAGAGAGATTATTTTTCTTTAATTGAAAATTCAAATAATCGAGTAAAAGTTAAACTACATTCTTAAAAATTTATTTTTTTGATTGAAAGCTTATGCCTTTGGTTGAAAATTTAACTATTTAGTCGAAAAGCCTTTTTTTGGTTTAAAATTAAATTTTTAACTAAAAATGTAACTTCATTTTTTTAAGGTCGATCTTTTTTAGTTTATAATTCTCATTTTTTGGTAATAAAATAATTTTCTTGGTTTGAAATTTTAATTTTTTTTGCTGAAAAATCATCTTTTTTGTTCGAAAATTCAAATTTTGTAGGGAAAATTTATTTATTTAAAATAAATGAATACTTTTAAAAAACTTAAATTTTTATTTAAAATACTGTTTATTATGTTTGTAAAAAATTCTATGTTAAAAATATTACAAGATTAAAATGCTGGTTATTTGAATATTTATTTTACAAATTTTTCAAAAAAATGTTAAATTTTCATCAAAAAACACTTCCATTTGGCTTCTCAAGATCAAAATATGAATTTCTTGATTATAAATAATAAGTTCCTATGAAAAAAATTTAATTTCCAATCCAAAAAGACGAATTTTTTAATCAAAAAGGATGTCTTTTTGACAAGAGTTATTGAATTCTCTACCAAACAGTTGCATTTTTATCAAAAAAAAGATGACATTTTAATTTAAATAAAAAACAAACCAAAAATTTTGAATTTTAGTCGAGAAAGGATTTCAATTTTCTTTTCCACACCAAAAGATTAAATTTAAACAAAAAGTTTTCTAAGAAATAATTAAATTTTTAACAGAACAGCAGAATTTTCAACCAAAAAGTATGAATTTTTAACGAAAATTGTTGAATTCTCTATCAAATAGTTGTATTTTGATAAAAATATGAAATTTCTCTTAAAACAGATGAATTTTTAGTTTAAATTTTAAAAAAATGTTAAATTTTCATCCAAAAAAGATTCCATTTGGCTTTTCAAGATAAAAATATGAATTTCTTGGCTAATGAGTCAATTGAAATCTTTCTTGGATAAAAACTATTTTTTTCTGAAAATGAGTTGTTTAAAAAACATTTTAAATGCATCTTTTTTTGTAGAAAATTAAAAATATTAAATCTTTCTTAGGCGAAAATGCAACTGTTTTATAGAAAATTCTGCTATTTTATTAAAAATTTAACTATTTCCAGGAAAATTTACTTTTTGTTTATATTGAGTTTAAAGAGAAATTTTTTCTTTCTTGGATAAAAATGCTATTGTATGGTTGAAAACTTACTTTTTTTTTAAATTTATACTTTGGTGTTGAAAAATGAACTGAAATCTTTTCTGGATGAAGGTTCAACTAAAAAAAATTGTTGTTTTTAGAATTGGTTGAATCATTTTGTTGAGAGATCATATTTTTTAAAGATTTATATTTTTAGTGAAAAATTCATCTCTGAAAATTCAAATACTTGAGTTAAATTTAAACTGCATTGTTAAAAATTTATTTTTCTGCCTTTTTTTTTGTTGAAAATTAATTTTTTAACTAAAAATCTAAATTTTCCATTTTTTTAAGGTTGATCTTTTTCAGTTGATGATTCTTTTTTTTTGGTGAATATAATTTTGTTTTTAAGTGTAATATTAACTATGATACTTTTTTCTTGGGAATTTATCTTTTTGATTTGAAAAATGTAACTATCATGTTAAAAAGTGAATGATTTTCTTGAAAATCTAAGTACTATTTTGTTTGAAATAAATGAATGAGGATATTGGGGATGTTTGTTTGGAATGTCGCAGAAGTGGCGTTGTGTCCAAACAATAATGAGGTTCACGTGTACAAGCAGCAGACGATGGGATGGAAGCAATTGCAGGTAATGCAGGAACATGACCAGCGAGTAACTGGGATCGACTGGGCGCCAAAGACAAATCGAATCGTCACTTGTGCAGCTGACAAGAACGCTTTTGTCTGGACGCTAGGTGGCGATGGAAAGTGGAATCCTGCTTGGGTTTTGCTGCGGACAAATCGAGCGGCCACTTGTGTCAAGTGGTCGCCTCTAGGTACATCTCATTATTTTTATTTATTTATTATTTTTAGCTCGTTTCCACTTTTTCAATACATGAATTTTATCCCAAATTGAAAAAAACATCGTTTTAGAGTGTTTTTAAAAATTCCGACGAATTTTAAAGAGCTTTAAATAGTTTCAGCTGAAGAATTTTCACAAGATTTAATTACCGTGAAATAATTTCAAAGTATTTTAATAATTTTAGGTTTTGTTTTTTTAATTCCAAGGAATTTTTAACAGCTTCTAAAAAGTTAGGACAGATTTGAAAATATTTCAAAAGAGTATTTTACAAATTACAAGGAATTTCAAAGAGTTTTGAAAGTATTTCAAGGGATTTAAAAAGAATTGAAATATTTTAGGGTATTTTAAAAAAGATTCCGAAGAATTTTCAAAAGTTTTCATTAACTCGAAAGAATTTGAAAGTATTTTAATAATTTTAGTTTTTGTTTTTTTAATTCCAAGGAATTTTTAGGAGCTTTTAAAAAGTTAGAACATATTTGAAAATATTTTAAAAGAGTATTTTAAAAATTTCAACGAATTATAAAGAGCTTTAAAAAGTTTCATCTGAAGAATTTTTACAAGATTTAATTAACTTGAAAGAATTTCAAAGTATTTGAATGATTTTAAGGTGTTTTTAAAAATTCCAAGGAATTTTCAAGAGCTTTAAAAGTATTTCAAGGGATTTTTAAAAAAAGATTCCGAAGAATTTTGAAAACATTTCATTAACTTGAAAGAATTTCAAAGTATTTGAATAATTGTATTGTTTTTGTTTTTTAATTCCAAGGAATTTTCAAAAGGTTATTTTAAAAATTCTGCAGAATTTTCAAAATAATTTAAAGGATTTTAATGATTTAAGAGTGATTAAAAAAATTCCAAGGAATTTTCAAGAGCTTTAAAAGTATTTCAAGGGATTTAAAAAGAATTAAAACAGTTTAGTGAATTTTAAAACAGATTCCGAAGAATTTTCCAAAGATTTCATTAACCTTAAAGATTTTCAAAGTATTTTTTATAATTTTAAGGAGTTTTTCCAAATTCCAAGGAATCTTTAAGAGCTTTTCAAAAGTTAAAACAGATTTGAAAATATGGCAAAAGGGTATTTTAAAGATTCCAAAGAATTTTAAAGAGCTTTAAAAAGTTTCATCTGAAGAATTTTCACAAGATTTAATTAACTTGAAAGAATTTCAAAGTATTTGAATAATTGTAGTTTTTCTTTTTTTAATTCCGAGGAATTTTCAAAAGGATATTTTAAAAATTCTGCAGAATTTTCCAAATAATTTAAAGGATTTTAAAGATTTGAGAGTGATTAAAAAATTCCAAGGAATTTCCAAGAGTTTTAAAAGTATTTCAAGGGATTTAAAAAGAATTGAAATATTTTAGGGAATTTTAAAAAACTTTCTAAAGATTTCAATAATATGAAGGGATTTTAAATATTTGAGAGTGAATTTAAAAATTTCAAAGAATTTCCAAGGAATTTTTAAGAGCTTTTAAAAAATTACAACAGATTTGAAATATTTTAGGGAATTTTAAAAAAGATTCCGAAGAATTTTCCAAAGATTTCAATAATATGAAGGCATTTGAAAGGATTTTAAATATATGAAATATTTTAAGGAATTTTAATAAAGATTCTTAAGAATTTTCAAAAGATTTCATTAACTTGAAAGAATTTCGAAGTATTTGAATAATTTTAGTGTTTTTTTTTTAATTCCGAGGAATTTTCAAGAGCTTTTAAAAAGTTACAACTGATTTGAAATATTTTCAAAAGGGTATTTTAAAAATTCTGCACAATTTTCAAAAGACTTCAAAAGATTTGAAACTGATTTTTAAAATTCCGAAGAATTTCCATGAGTTTTAAAAGTGTTTCAAAGGATTTAAAAAGAATTGAAATATTTTAGGGAATTTTAAAAAGGATTCCGCAAAATTTTCCAAAGATTTCAATAATTTTTAAAAAGGATTTGTAAAAAAAGGATTCAAAATTAATTTTAGAACTTGAAATGATATGAAATAATTTAAACCAACTGTGTGTATCGACAAAATTCGGCTATTCGTACCGAATAAAAATATTTTTTTAATTTTCCTAGGGAAATTGAAAATCGTTTTTCATTTTGAACAATTATTTTAACAAAATATTTAAATAGGTTTTAAGAGATTTCCAGAATTATCCAAAAAGACCCTGGAAAAGTTTGGAAGGATTAAAAAAAAAATCTGCAGGATATATTTTCAATTTTTTTAAAAATTAATTGACATAATTTCAAGCTTTAAATTAATTTTGAATCTTTTTAAAATTTCTAAATATCTCTCAAAATTAATCAAATTTTTTCTACAAATAATAGGGTTTTAGTTATTATTTCTACATGAAAAATTAACAATTTCGCTTACAGATTAGACATTTTTTGATTAGAACAATACAAATTTTAACGTTAAAAGTTTAAAAACTTTTCGAAATTTTAACAATTCAATTCATAATAGTTTTATCAAATAAATTGTTCCCAATCAGAATCATAATTCTTTTCGAAAATTCCTTGTTTAAACTCAAAATTATAATTTTTTGAAAAATTACCTCTTCCAAATCAGAATATTAATTCTTTTAAAAAAATTCCAGTTCCCAGTGAAAATTAAAATTCTTTTACAAAATTCAAAGTGCAAGTCAGAATTAGAATTCTTCTCAAAAAATTCCTTTTACAAGTCAAAATTATAAATATTTTTGAAATTTCTCTGTTAAAAATTAAAATCATAATTATTTTTAAAAAATCAATTGAAGAATGTAATTTTTTGGAAAATTATTTTTCCAAATCAGTGTGTCAGGTATGATTTTTCGCGAGTTTATTAAGAATAATGCCTCTTTTTATTTTATTGGAATTTAATATTACGAGATATTCTTAAATATTTTAGCACGATAGATTAACTAAATATAAATATAATATGAGTACTATATTAAAAATTAAATTTGAACTGCTTAAAATTCCTAACATTTCACGTGGAAATTTGGACTTTCAAAAAGTTACATGAATTTCCCAACAAATAGCTGAATTTGGAAATAAAAAATATCATTTTTCAACCAAAAATGGTATAGTTAAATTTTCAGTTAAACAATTATTTTTATACTCAAGAAAAAAACGTATTTATTTTGTAAACAAATTTGATTTGACCTTTAACCAAATAGTTTTATTTTCAGCCAAAAAGATGAATTAATTACTAAAATGATCAATAGTTAATTGCAATACTTGTATTTGTAAGCAAAAAAAAATGATTTTTAAACAAGATGATTAATTTTGAAACAGAAAAATTAATTTTCTAGCAAGAAAGACAATTTTTAAATTAAATATATGAATTTTTAACAAAAAAATTTCAATCAAAAAGATGATTTTTTTCTAAAATGTTGAATCATCAACTAAAAAGGTGAATTTTCAAAAAGAAAAAGGGTTTCTTAACAATGTGATTCAACCAAATATTACAAACAAAACAATTGAATGCTCAAGAAAAGAAAAATAATTTCTTATTAATAAGTTGCATTTTTATGAACGAAAATTAAATTTCTCCTAAAACAGATGAATTTTGATTTAAAAATTTCAAAAAAATGATTGACTTTTCAAGATCAAAATATGATTTTTTTCATAAAAAAAAAACTTTCTAAGACGAAAATTTAATTTTTAATCCTAAAATACGAATTTTTTTAGCCAAAAAGGATGAATTTTCAACTAAAAATATAAATCTTAAAAAAATCGGATTTCTTAACAAAGTGATTCAACCAAACCTCTTAAATAAAATAGTTGAATACTCAAGAAAAGAATAATAATTTTTAACCAGAAATTTGAATCTTCATGAAATAAAATTTAATTTCTCTTAAAACTGATGAATTTTTACAAAAAAACAAAAATTCAAAAAAATAGTTTCTATGAAAAAAATTAAATTTTTAATTTAAAAAGACGATTTTTTTCAACCAAAGAGATGAATTTTCAACTAGAAATATAAATATTAAAAAAAAAGATTTCTTAACAATGTGATTCAACCAAATCTTTTAAATAAAATAGTTGAATACTCAAGAAGAATGATTTTTAAACAAAAAGTTGCATTTTCATAAAAAAAAAATCTCTTAAAACAGATGAATTTTTTTTTAATAAAAAAAATAGTTGACTTTTGAACATCAAAATATGAATTTTTTGACAAAAAATGATTTTCTATGAAAAAAATTAAATTTTTAATTTAAAAAGACGAATTTTTTCAACCAAAGAGATGAATTTTAAATTAAAAATATAAATCTTTAAACAAAGGATTTCTAACAAAGTGATTCAACAAAATCTTTCAAACAAAATAGTTAAATGATTAAGAAAAGAAGAATATTTTTTAATCAAAAAGTTGCATTTTTATATACTTAAATTAAATTTCTTTAAAAACAGATGAATTAAATTTTTTTTAGAAAAATAGTTGAATTTTTGTCCAAATTGAATACAGTTGACTTTTCCATATCAAAATATGAATTTCTTAATAAAAAAAAGTTTCAATAAAAATAATTAAAGTTTCAATAAAACAGGAGAATTTGCAACCAAAAATCAT
>JAWWLR010000054.1:62528868-62541581 GCA_035041075.1 Acraspis erinacei | reverse complement strand
TTCAATTTCCAACTAATAATATCAATTTTCAACCAAGAAAATTAAGTTTCTACAAAAAAAAACTATTTTTCAACCAAAAATTCATGAATTCTCCACCAAATAATTAAACTTTTAACTAAAAAACCTGGATTTTCAATAAAATTTCAACATTTTAGCCGAAAATGTAATAGTTCATTTTTCAGTTAAAAAAAATTAATTTGCTAAAAAAAAAATAAACAAATTTTTAACTAAAGTGATGAGTTTTCAAACTAGATTAATTTTTTTTATCAAAAAAGGCGATTTTTCAACAAAATCCATTAATTCGCCACCAAATAATTGAATTTTTTAATTAAAAAAAAATGAATTTTCAAACCAAAAAAATTAAGTTTCTAAAAAAAAACAACAACAAAAAAAGGATTTAAAAAAAATGCATGAATTCATCAAATAATTACACTTTCAACCAAAAAAAATCAAATTTCAACATTTTTGCCAAAAATGGAATAGTTAATTTTTCAGTAAAAAAAAATTAATTTGCTACAAAAAAATAAACAAATTTTTAACTAAAGTGATGAATTTTCAACTCAAATTATAAAGTTTAATTTCAACAACAACAAAACATAATTTTTAAACAGAATGATGAATACTTAACTAGAATACATGAATTTTCGACTCTATAAGATGAATTTTCAAAGTAGGTTAATTTTTTTTTTATAAAAAAGACAATTTTTCAACAAAAACCATTAAATATGAAATATTTAAATTTTCAACCAAAAAGATTAATTTTCAAACAAGAAGATTAATTTTCCACCCAGAAAATTAAGTTTCTACAAAAAAAACGATTTTTCAACAAAAAAATCATTAATTCTCCGCCAAATAATTAAACTTTCAACGAAAAAAGATCGATTTTCAATAAAATTTCAACATTTTAGACAAATATGTAAGTTAATTTTTCAGTTAAAAAAAATAATTTGCGACAAAATTTTTTTTTAAAACTAAAGTGATGAATTTTCAACTAAAATAACAAATTTTCAACATAAGAATTTATCTCTTAACCAAGTAAATTTATTTTCAACAACAAAAAAGTATTTTCAAACAGAATAATGAATACTTAACTGGAATACTTGAATTTTCGAACAATATTAATTTTTTATCCAAAAAGACGCTTTTTCAAGAAATCTATTAATTCTCCACGAAATAATTTAATTTTTTAATTGGAAAAAGATGAATTTTCAAATAAAATGATGAATATTTAACTGGAATGCTTGTATTTTCAACCAAGAAAATTAAGTTTCTCCAAAAAAAAAACGATTTTTTAAACCAAATTCTTGAATTCCCCACCAAATAATTAAACTTTTAACTAAAAAATATCGATTTTGAATCAAATTTTAACATTTTGACCAAAAATGTAATAGTTCATTTCTCAGTAAAAAAAAATTAATTTGCTACAAAAAAAAGAAACAAATTTTCAACCGAAGTGATGAATTATCAACTAAAATTATGAATTTTTAACCGGAATACTGGAATTTCCAATCAAAAAGATAAATTTTCAATCAAGAATATTAATTTTTGTGTGAAAAAATGATTTTTCAACAAAATATGTAAATTCTTCAACAAATAATTGAAATTTCAACCAAAAAAGATCAAATTTCAACATTTTAGCCAAAAATGGAAGTTAATTTTCCAGTTAAGAAAAAATTTTATTAAAAAAAAGGAGAATTTCCAATATCTATAAAATTTTAAACAATGAAATAAAATTGCAATCAAGAACATTATTTTTTTTCACCAAAAAAGACGAATTTTCACAAATTTTAATACATTTTCAATCAAATAGTTGAATTTTCAAACAAAAAGATTAATTTTCTAACCAAAACGATGATTTTTCAACCAAATACATTAATTTTCCAATAAATAATTGAATTTTCAACTAAAAAAGATCAGTTTTTCTCCCGAAAAATACGATTTTTCAAAAAAATACATGAAATCTCGATCGAATAATTTAATTTAAAAAAATGTTAAAAATCAATTTTCAACAAAATGCTTGAATCTTCAACGAAAAAAAAGATCAGTTATCAACTTAAAATGGAATCTTTAAAATTTCAGTTTAAAAATTAATTTTTCAGAAAAAAAAACGAATTTTCAACCAAAGTGATGAGTTTTTTTTACTGGAATACTGGAATTTTCAATCAAAAAGATAAATTTTCAATCAAGAATATTAATTTTTTATGAAAAATATTATTTTTCAACGAAATATGTCAATTCTCCAACAAATAATTGAATTTTAAAAGAAAAAAGCTCAAGTTTCAAGAGAAAAATAAATTTCAAAATTTAAACAAGCATGAAATACTTAAATTTTCAGCTGAAAAAATTAATTTTTATTTAAATAAGGAGAATTTCTTATAACTATAAAGTCTTAACCAAATAAATAAATTTACAATCAAGAATATTATTCTTTTTTCACCAAAAAAGACGATTTTTAACAAATTTTAATGGATTTTCCTTTAAATACTTGAATTTTCAACAAAAATGCTAAGTATTTAACTAAAAATGGAATAGTTAAATTTTCAGTTAAAAAATTTAATTTTCTACAAAAAACAACAATTTTTTAACTAGTGATGAATTTTCAACTGCAAAATGATGAATTGGAATACTGGAATACTTGAATTTTCAACCAATAAGATGAATTTTCAAACAAGAAGATTAATTTTCTAACCAAAACAACGATTTTGAAACCAAATAAATTAATTTTCTAATAAATAATTGAATTTTCAACTAAAAAAAGATCAGTTTTCTAGCGAAAAATACGATTTTTCAACAATAGTACATGAATTCTCGACCGAATAATTGAATTTTTTAAAATAAAAAATATCAATTTTCAACCAAATACTTAAATCTTCAAGGAAAAAAAAGATCAGTTTTCAACTTAAAATGGAATATTTAAAATTTCAGTTTAAAAAATTATTTCAACCAAAGTGATGAATTTTTAACTAAAATGATGCATTTTTAACTGGAATACTGGAATTTTCAATCAAAAAGATAAATTTTGAATCAAGAATATTAATTTTGATGAAAAAGATGATTTTTCCACAAAACACGTAAATTCTTCAACAAATAATTGAATTTTCAACTAAAAAAGTTCCAATTTCAACAAAAAAAACAAATTAAAAAATTTAACCATGCATGAAATACTTACATTTTTAGCTGAAAAAATTAATTTTTATTTTAAAAAAGGAGAATTTCCGATAGCTATAAAGTTTTAACCAAAGAAATCAAGAATATTATTTTTTTTCACCAAAAAGACGAATTTTTGACAAATTTTAATGTATTTTCATCCAAACAGTTGAATTTTCAACCAAAAAGATGATTTTTCAACCAAACAAATTATTTTTCCAATAAATAATTGACTTTTCAACTAAAAAAGATCAGTTTTCTACCGAAAAATACGATTTTTCAACAAAATACATGAATTTTTGACCGAATAATTGAATTTTTTAAAATAAAAAATGTCAATTTCCAACCAAACATTTGAATCTTCAACCAAAAAAGATCAATTTTCAACTTAGAATAGAATAGTTAAAATTTAAATTTAAAAAATGAAGTTTCCAGAAAAAAAATTTGCAACCAAAGAGATGAATTTTCAACTAAAATTATGAATGTTTAACTGAAATACTGGAATTTTCAATCAAAAAGATAAATTTACAATCAAGAATATTAATTTTTGTGTGACAAAAAATGATTTTTCAAGAAAATATGTAAATTCTTCAACAAATAATTGAATTTTCAACTAAAAAAGTTCAAATTTCAACAAAACAAAAACAAAGAAACAAATTTCAAAATTTAACCTAGTATGAAATAGTTCAATTTTAAGCTTAAAAAATTGATTTTTATTTTTCAAAAATGGAGAATTTCCAATAGCTAAAGTTTTAATCAAAGAAATAAATTTACGATCAAAAACATTATTTTTTTTCGCCAAAAAGATGATTTTTCAACAAAATACATGAATTCTCGACCGAATAATTGAATTTTTTAAAATAAAAAATATCAATTTTCAAACAAATAGTTGAATCTTCAACCAAAAAATACGATTTTTCAACTTAAAATGGAATATTTAAAATTTCAGTTTAAAAAAATTAATTTTCAAACAAAAAAAAATAAACAAATGTTCAACCAAAGTGATGAATTTTCAACTAAAATTATGAATGTTTAACTGGAATACTAGAGTTTTCAATCAAAGCATGAAATAGTTAAATTTTCAACTGAAAAAAATTAATTTTTATTTAAAAAAGGAGAATTTCCAATAGCTATAAAGTTTTAACCAAAGAAATAAATTTACAATCAAGAACATTATTTTTTTCACCAAAAAAGACGAATTTTTAACAAATTTTAATGGATTTTCATCCAAACAGTTCATTTTCCAACCAAAAATGCTGAATATTCAACGAAAAATGGAATAGTTAGAATAATTTTCTACCACAACGACGAATTTTCAACAAAATAGTTGAATTTTCAACAACAACAAAAAGATTTTTCACTCATTAAAGAAAAAAAATTCTTCCAAAATCTACAAAACATTTATATTTTTAACAAAAAAGTTTATAATCTACCAAATTGTTGGATTTTCTACCAAAAATGATTCTTTTTTAAACAAAATTCTCAAGCAAATAAATACAATAAAATAAATAATCACAAAAGATAAGAACTCAAAAAAAAATTGTAAAAATTAGAATAGGATTTAATTTAAAATTCAAACTTTCGGCAATTTTAAAAAAGTTTAACAAATAAAAGTAATAATAAGAGGTAGTAATTAAATTTTTCATACCCATAGAGTGTATGGCGAACTGTTTTTCGTCTCGGATTTTTCCGCTTCCCCAGTGACTTGAGGACTAGTGGGTGAAGTCTCGGAGAAGACTTCGTTGACAACTCTGAATCGAATAATTTCATCTGCAAATAAATTCCAAGTATTGCAATTTTATTATATTAAATAATTTTCCCAAAAATTTGCTATTTTTTCGAGTAAAATATTAATTACGCTCGTCCATAAACAGGTCGTGCTTTTCTCCATCGTCGGTTTTGTATTCCCAGACCCAAATTCTCTCAGTCTCGTCGAATCGCGACTCATGCTGCAGTTTCTGCGGTGGAATTATTATGTCTTCAAAAAATCCCACGGTCACTGAAGTATAGAATTTTATTTCAAAATTATATTTACGAAAATATCATCCAAATTTTTTCAATTTTTTACCAGTTTTAAATCGAAATTTCCTCGATTTTAAAGAAAATTCGAGAGAAAAAAAGAAAAGTATTTAGGGATTGGTTACGCTTGAAATTATTCATTTTTTTTAACTTTTGAAATTTTTATAAATTTTAAATATTTCCAATATTTGCTTTCACAAAATTCTAAGATTTTATCTCAAACTATATTTTTAAAACCTCAATCATTATACTGAACAAATTTAATATTTTAGAAGAAAAAAAAACATAATTTTAAGAATTTCAAATTCTAATATATTTTTTCTTTCTTTTTCTTTTATTTTGCTACCACAATAATACTTTGTCAACTTATTCACATTTTCGAAAAGGTAAGAAAATTTAAATTATCAATATTAAATATTTTTTTAATATATCGAAAAATAATCTGAAAATTTTTAAGACAATTTCGTTGATTTTGCAGGATTTTAGAAAATTAGTTGGAAAACTGAATTATTTCAAAAGAAATAAAAAACCATTTTTTAAACAAAATTTATATTATTAAAAATTTATAAGAAAAAAAATTCGTTTAAAATTTTTTGAAAGGTTTCAAGAGAATAATACCATTTTCTTAAGATTCTTGGGGAATTAAAAAATTATATTTATATTAATATTTAATTAAGAAAATTGGATTTCAAGAGAAAATCGAAAAAGATTTCCTAAAATTTGGAAAAATCATATAGGAAATTTTGAAGCAAAATTAAAAAAAACAAAATTTTGAATAATTTAAGAGATATTTATAAGTTCTGAAACGTTACAAAAATAATAACAAATTTCAAAGAATTAAAAAAATATGTGGATTTTTAAGATTTCGAATAAGGAAGCTTTTTAAGAATTTTTCTAATTTAAAAAAAAAATGAAAATTCAAAAGATTTCAAATGATTTGTAAAAATTTCGATTTTTTTTTAATGCAAAATTTTAAATATTTCGAAAAAAAGAAGCTTCTCGAGAATTTTAGGATATTTTTTAAATGAAAAAATAATACCAAAAATTTCTACGATGTCAAAAAAATGTCGAAAAAGAATCTAGAAGATTTTAAAGCACAATTTTTCATTTTGTAAATTACAAAATTTATGAAAAAAATCGAGTAACTTTGAAAGATATTTAAAAAGTTTTAAAACATTCAGAATAAATTAAAAACCTGAACAGACTTTTTAAAATGTAAAAATAAAATATATTTTTAAGAATTTTATCAACTTTTTTAGAATTTTTTAAAAGAATGCCGTAGATTTTTAACCAAAAAGTTTCAATTTTTCAAATTTAAAATATTTTAGGAAAAATTTGATTTAGTTTAAGGGATATTTGGAGTTCTAAAGTGGTACAAAAATCTTTTAAAAAATTAAAGGAAATTAAAAAAATGTAGATTTTTAAAGATTTAGAAAGAGGAAGCTTTTTAAGAATTTTTCTAATTTTAAAAAGAATGTACAATTTTTCTTAAGAGATTTGCGAGAATTCAAATGATTTCCTAAAATTTAGAAAAATAATTTAGAATATTTTATAGCAGTTTTCCAATTTTGCAAGATACAAAATTTTAAAAAAATGCGTAAGAAAAAATATTAATTTTTTTTAAATGTATATTTTTAAAGTTTTATAAAAAAGATTTTTGAGAATTTTATAACTTTTTAAGAGATTTAAAAAATTGTCTAAGATTTCTGGGAATATTAAAAAATATTTCAAACGGTTTCCAAAAATTTGGAAAAAAAATTTTTTTTTAAATTTTTTAAACACCATTTTTTTAATTTTCCAAGATAAAATAAATTTTAGAACAAAAAATCAAATATCTATATTTTTAACAAAATTTTTAGAATTTTTTTTAAAATGCTGAAAAGTTTCAAGTAAAAAAAAATTAAAAGTTCTGAAACGACACAAATTTATCTAGAAATTTCAAATAATGGAAAAAATTTAGATTTTTAAAGATTAAAAAAAACGAAGCTGAAGATATGTGTGAAAATTTAAAAGATTTCCTAAAATGTAGAAAAAGAATGCAGAATATTTTAGAAAAAAGTTTTCCAATTTTGCAAGAAATAAAACTTTCTTTAACTAGCGAAAGCAATAATATTTAAGTTTCTAATTTTCGGCTAAATGTAGATTTTTAAATATTTCAAAAAATAACCTTCTTGCGAATTTTATAACTCTTTAAAAGAATAAAAAAATCTCTTAATATTCTTGGGAATATTATAAAACATTTCAAAATATTTCAAACAATTTGAAAAAATTTCGAAAAAGGATCGAGATGATTTTAAAGCACAATTTTTTAATGTTGCAAGATTACAAAATTTTAGAAAAAAAATCAAGCAAGTTTAAGAGATATTTGAAAGATTTAAAAAGATTCAGAATAAATTAAAAACCTGAAAAGATTTTTTCTTTTGATGTATAAAAATGTATACTTTTAAGATTTTCAACAAAAATTTTGGAATTTTTTTTTAGATTCCTGGGGAAATCACAAAATATTTTTCATTTTGAAAAATTAATTTTAAGAGAAAATTGATAAAGATGTCCTATGATTTTCTGAGTAAATTTTTAAGAATTTTTTTAGGTTTTTTTTAAAGGATTTCAAAAATATATAAATTATTTCAAAAAAAGAATATACAGGATTTTAAAGCAAACTTTTAAAATTTTGCAAGATGAGACAATTAACAAGAAAATATTGAGAAGTTTTGAAAGAATTAAATAATTTAAACTTGACGAGATTTAATTAAATTTGTAACAAAATGTGAATTTTTGAAGATTTTGAAAAAAAGATTCGAAAATAATTAAAATCTTGAAAAGATTTCCAAAAATATATCAAATACTTTTAAAATTCTTCAAAACTTCTGGAAGATTTAAATATTTTTTAAATTGAATCGAATCTTTCCCAATATTTTGTAAAATTCTGTAAAAGAAGAGAATCTCATGTTAGCTCGAATTACAATTTTTTTCAACTTTAAAAAAATAAACAGTTAATCGAAACTTTTATTTTATATTGAAAATCTGGATTTATTTTGAAATTTTAGAAATATTTTTGGCATTTCCATTATTTTCAAATATTTTCAAGATCTTGAATCTATATATTGAAGTTCGTAAAATTTTCAGTTTCTATTTAAAAATAAATTCTCGATTTTATTAAATTGGGAATTAAATAAAAATGCTTGCCGGTAGATTAAAAAATTCTTTCTTATAAATTAAAACTACAAAATACAATAATTATATTTTACAAACTAAATATTTTAGAAAAGAAACAATAATTTTAACTGATACATTTTTATAATTTAAAATCAATATAGAAATTGTTCAAGAACAAATGATACCAGTTCGAAAAAGATTTTTCAAAATATACTTTAAGAAACTCGATTCTTTTTAATTTGTAAAAAAAAAATATTTGGAAGTTCGAAGAATGGTCTTAATTTTAAAGAAGCAACATAAAATTTAAATTGTTTATAATTAATTGAGTAAGAAAATTACCATGTACTCCCTCGACACTGCAATTTCGTATTTTGCCGATTATTATTTCTTCCATAAATGGACGAAAAACAATAAATCGGAATGATACCGGTGTGTGAGAGGAACCATCTCCTGGAAAAATGTAAGACTCTTCTATTTTCTGAATATCGTGTAAAGCGATACACAATCCTACATTTGGATAAACCTAAAATAAAACAATTTGAATGAAAATATAATTTTCATTTATAAAATTGGATACTTTTTTCACAATTTTAGCTAAAAATAAATAAATAAAAAGTCAGAGTGCAACAACAACATAGTTGAATTTTCAATCCAAAAATATTTTCTACCAAAAGAGAAAGTTTTTCAAGCCGAAAAGACGAATTTTCAACAGTAAAATTAATTTTTAACCAAACAATTTCATTAACAACCGAATTTTCAACTCGCAAAGTTAAAATTTTAACAAAAAAGATGAAAATAGATGAATTTAAAAAAAAGAATATTGAACCATTTGAATTCAACCGAACAAGACGAATTTTCAAGTAAATAGCTAAATCCACATCATAAACGATGAATTTTCTAACAAAAACGATGAATTTTAAACAAGATAAATTAATTTTTCTACCAGAAAGAGGATTTTTTCATCAAAATACATGCATTTTCTAACAACTAGATTAATTTTCAATTCATAAAAGATAAATTTCCAACAAAAAATTGAAAAGTAAAATTTTCAGATAAAAAAATGAATTTTTTAATTAAAAAGAAAAAGAATTTTCAACAATAAAATTTAATTTTCAACCCAAAAATAAGATTTAAAAAAATGGTTAATTTTACATCAAATTCATAAAATTTCATAAGAATAGTTTAATTTTTAACCAAAATAGTTTCATTTTCAAGAAAAAAAATAAGAATTTTCTACAAAACAGTTCAATTTAATCCGAAATTATTTATTTTCCACCATAAAATACGAACTTACAACGAGAAAAGATCAATTTCCAATTTAAAATATTATTTTCTAATCGAAAAATAATTTATTTACAAAAATTAATTCTTAAAAAAAAGGATTTTTAACAAAATAGTTAAATTATCCACCACAAAGATTGAACCAAGAATATTAATTTTCTAAAAATGTAATAGTTAAATTTCCAATTAAAGATATAAATCTTGGAAAAAAGATGAATTCTCAACAAGATAAATTAATTTTTCTACCATAAAGAGGAATTTTCATCAAAATACATGCATTTTTTACCAAATAGATTATTTTTAAATTCATAAAATATAAATTTCAAACGAAAAATTGAAAAGTAAAATTTTCAGATAAAAAATTAATTTTTAAATAAAAAGAAAAAGAATTTTCAACAATAACATTTAATTTTCAACCCAAAAATAAGATTTTTCAAAAATTGTTATTTTTAATCCAATAGACAATCAAGAAAAAAATAAGACTTTTCTACAAAACAGTTCAATTTTATCCAAAATTACTTATTTTCTACCATAAAATTCGAACTTTCAACGAAAAAAGATAAATTTCTAATTAAAAATATTATTTTCTAATCGAAAATTAATTTATTTACAAACATTACTCCTGCAGAAAAAGGATTTTTAACAAAACAGTTAAATTATCCACCAAAGAGAAAGAACCAAGAATATTAATTTCCTAAAAATGTAATAGTTAGATTTCCAACTAAAGAGATAAATCTTGGGAAAAGATGAATTTTCAACAAGATAAATTAATTTTTCTACCAGAAAGAGAATTTTTTATCAAAATGCATGCATTTTTTTACCAAATGAAATTTTCAGATAAAAAATTAATTTTTAACAAAGAAGAAAAAGAATTTTCAACAATAAAATTTAATTTTCAGCCAAACTATTGAATGTTGAAACCAAAAATACGAATTATCTATAAAACAGTTTAATTTTCAAAACGAAAATAACATTTAAACAAAAATTTTAATTTGATATCAAATAGATAAAATTTCATAAGAATAGTTTATTTTTTAGAAAAAAAGTTGAATTTTTAAGCAAAATATGGATTTCCCACAAAAATAGTTCCACTTTTTAAGAAAAAAAAATAAGAATTTTCTACAAAACAGTTCAATTTTATCAAAAATTATTTATTTTCCACCATAAAATATGAACTTTCAACGAAAAAAGATAAATTTCTAATTAAAAATATTATTTTCTAATCGAAAATTAATTTATTTACGAACATTACTTCTGCAAAAAAAGGATTTTTAACAAAATAGTTAAATTAACCACCAAAGAGAATGAAACAAGAATATTAATTTTCTAAAAATGTAATAGTTACATTTTCAACTAAAGAGATAAATTTTGGAAAAAGATGAATTTTCAACAAGATAAATTAATTTTTCTACCAGAAAGAGGAATTTTCATCAAAATATATGCATTTTTTACCAAATAAATTAATTTTCAATTCATAAAAGATCAATTTCCAACCAAAAATTGCAAAGTAAAATTTTCAGATAAAAAATTAATTTTTAACTAAAAAGAAAAAGAATTTTCAACAATAACATTTAATTTTCAACCCAAAAATAAGATTTTACAAAAATGATTAATTTTACATCAAATAGATAAAATTTCATAAGAATAGTTTAATTTTTAACCAAAATAGTTTCATTTTCAAGAAAAAATAGGAATTTTCTACAAAACAGTTCAATTTTATCAAAAATTATTTATTTTCTAACATAAAATACGAACTTTCAAAGAGAAAATATCAATTTCCAATTAAAAATATTATTTCCTGATAGAAAATTAATTTATTTACCAACATTAATTCTTAAAAAAAAAAGGATTTTTAACAAAATAGTTAAATTATCCACCAAAGAGAATGAAACAAGAATATTAATTTTCTAAAAATGTAATAGTTACATTTTCAACTAAAGAGATAAATCTAGGAAAAAGGATAAATTTTCAACAAGATAAGTTAATTTTTCAACAAGAAAGAAGATTTTTCCTCAAAATACATGCATTTTTTTACCAAATAGATTAATTTTTAATTCATAAAAGATAAATTTCCAACGAAAAATTGTAAAATAAAATTTTCAGATAAAAAATTAATTTTTAAATAAAAAGAAAAAGAATTTTCAACGATAACATTTAATTTTCAACACAAAAATAAGATTAAAAAAAAATTGTTACTTCTACATCAAATCGATAACATTTCATACGAATAGTTGAATTTTTAGAAAAATAGTTTCATTTTTAAGAAAAAAAAATAGGAACTTTCTACAAAATAGTTCAATTTTATACGAAATTATTTATTTTCTACCTTAAAATACGAACTTTCCAAGAGAAAATATCAATTTCCAATTAAAAATATTATTTCCTAATAGAAAATTAATTTATTTACCAACATTAATTCTTCAAAAAAAAGGATTTTTAACAAAATAGTTAAATTATCCACTAAAGAGAATGAACCAAGAATATTAATTTTCTAAAAATGTAACAGTTAAATTTCCAACTAAAGAGATAAATCTTGGAAAAAAGATGAATTCTCAACAAGTTAAATTAATTTTTCTACCAGAAAGAGGATTTTTTCAACAAAATCCATGCATTTTTTAACAAATAGATTAATTTTCAATTCATAAAATATAAATTTCCAACGAAAAATTGAAAAGTAAAATTTTCAGATAAAAAAATGAATTTTTAAATAAAAATAAAAAGAATTTTCGACAATAACATTTAATTTTCAACCCAAAAATAAGATATAAAAAAATTGTTAGAAAATTAATTTATTTACAAACATTAAAGTATACTTTGAAAAATATTTTTCGAAATGGTACCAGTTGTTCTTGAACAATTTCTATATTCATTTTAAATTATAAAAATGTATCAGTTATAAAAATAAAATAAAAAAATAAAAAGATTTCAAGGTATTTTAAAATATGTTAAGAAATTTCACAGAAAGGAGAATATTTTTATCTTTACAACCACAAAAAAGAGAAAAACTATATTATATCTCAAAATTTCTAAAATTATTGCTTCTTTTCTAAAATGTTTAGCTTGTAAAATATAATTATTGTATTTTGTACTTTTAATTTATAAGACAGAAT
>JAWWLR010000054.1:62502902-62522450 GCA_035041075.1 Acraspis erinacei | reverse complement strand
CAAATTTTGCATTTTTATTTTTAATGTCATTTTCATGATTAAACCCAAAACTACGTCTCCTATCAAAGAGTGGTTAATTACAAATTTGTAGCTCTTTTTCAGGGAAACAATTTTTGTTAAATCATTTTTTTCGCAACTTGTGTCGTTTTACCAAAAATTGAATTTTTCATTTTTCATTATTTTTTGTGCAATCAAAATTTGAACTTTCGATTGATTTTAAAAATTTTGAAAATGCTGAAACTCTGAGAATACTTTTTTTTTTATCGAAAAAGTCGTTAGGAGAAATTGCTCGTCTTTTTGGGTTAAAAATGTAAAAAATGTTGTGAAACTTTTGTTTAACACTCATATTTTTTTGCTGAAAAGTCACGTGAAATCTTTTTTGGATTCTTCTCAAAATTCGTCTTTTTCATTTAGAAATTCACCTGTCTTATTACAATTTTAATTTTACTTGGACAAAAATTGCAATTGTTTGGTTAAAAAGTCGTACTTTTTGGCTAAAAAAATCGATTATATAGCCGAAAAATAACTTACTGTTTACTATTCTTATTTTGCGGTTGAAAAGTGACCTGGAATCTTCGGTTTAAAATTAAACCTCTATTTTTAAATGAAACTCTTTAGTAGAAAATTCAACAATTTTGTTTAGGAGCCATACTTTTTGTTTAAATTTAATATTTGAGTGTTGGAAAAAGAACTGAAATCGTTTTTGGGTGAAAATTCACCCTTTTTTGAAGAAAAAAAATTTTAATTAAAATTTCAGCTATTTTAAGAGAAACTTTGCCTTTATTTTTGTAATTTATTTTCTGTTTTGTTGAAAATTTAATTATTTCATAGTAAATTTACTTTTTTTTTTTAAATTCATATTTTGGTGTTGAAAAACAACTGAATCTTTTCTGGGTGAAAATTGAATTTTAAAAATAAGTGTAATTTTTTTAAATAAAAAATTCAACTATTTCATGGAGAATTCAACTGTTTTTTTATATTTTCATAATTTTTAATTTAAAAAAAATTTGTCTATTGGGATTGAAAATTCTTTTTTTTTTTTAAAGTTCAAATAATTTTTTTTAATCTATCTTTTTGATTTAAAATTTGAAAAATTTGGCTCTATCACTTTGTTAAGAAATTACTTTTTTTTAAGATTTATATTTTCAGTTAAAAATTCATCTCTTTGGTTAAAAGTTGAACTATTTTGTTAAAAAATAATTTTTTAAATAAAAAACTTAACTACTTCGGTCAAATTTAAACTACTTTGTTAAAAAAAAAAGTTTTATTGAAGGCCAATTTCTGGTTGAAAATTTAAGTGTTTATTGGAAACGCCTTTTTTTATTTAAAATTAATTTTTAACTAAAAATGTAACTTTTCCATTCTTTAAAAATTGATCTTGTTTAGTAGAAAAGTCTCCTTTTTGAGTAAAAAAATAATTTTCTTGGTTTGAAATTTCATCTTTGTTGGGTAAAAATGTATCAATTTTGTGGGAAATTAATTTTTTTCTAAAAAGTTATATTTTTTGTTTGAAAATTCAATTTTTGTAGAGAAAATTCGTCTTTTTGCTTGAAGTTTCAACAATTTAGATAAACTTTTTTTTCTTTCTAGAATGAAAAATCTTTATTTGTTGAACATTCGTCTGGTTGATTTTAATTTTTTTCTTTTGTATAAATTCAATCTTTTTTTATTGAAATATAAACTATGGCACTTTTTTCGAATTTATCTTTTTAGGTTGAAAATTCAACTTTTATGTTAGAAATTTAATTATTTTCATGAAAAATTAACAATTTTGTTTAAAACGCATACTTTTTGGTTGAACATTCCGCTATTTTGTTTAAAAATTTAACTATTTCGTAGAAAATTCACTTTTTGTTTAAAATTTATATATTTTTTTTTTTTTGAAAAATGAACTGAAATATTTTTAAATCAAAATTAAACGTAAAAATGGTCGTTTTTTATTAAAAATTGATCTGTTTTTAGTAAACTTTGTCTGTTGGGATTGAAAATTCTTTCTTCTTTTTTTAGAAATTAATTTTTTGTTAAAAAATTCACAATGTGATCTTGAAAAGTCAACTGGAATCTTTTTTAACCGAAAATTCAACTATTTTCACCAAATTTATCGTTTAAATTTCAAAATTCATCTGGTTTAGTAAAAATATCATTTTTTTAAATGAAGATGCAACTCTTTGGTTAAAAAATCTTCTTCTTTGTATGAGTGTTCAAGTATTTTGTTTTAAGGATTTGATTGATTTACTCTGTTCTTGAAGATTTATATTTTTGTTTGAAAATTCAACTGTGTAGTCGACAAACATTTTTTTTTTGTTCAAAATTAATTTTGTAATTGAAAATGTAACTTTTCCTTTTTTAAGATTGATCTTTTTTTAGTTGATAATTCGCCTTTTTTAGTAAAAAAATTTTTTTCTTGATTTGAATTTTCACACTGTTAGGTAAAAATGCATCAGTTTCCTGTAAAATTCATATTTTTGCTCAAAAGTCATATTTTGGTTTGAAAAATCAATTTTTGTAAAGAAAATTCGTCTTTTGGCTTCAAGGTTCAAAAATTCAGATCAACTTTTATTTCTTTCTCGCGTCATTAATCCTTATTTTTTTTCGAAATTCGTCTTTGGATTTAAAATTTTTTGTTGGTTATACATTTCATCTTTTTGGGTTGAAATATATTTTGTTGAAAATTCATATTTTATTGTAAAAAAGATATTTTTTGTTTTACATAAAATAGATTTTTCTGTTCAGATTCCTTTGACGAAAAAATTACAATAAAGAAATCGATTTTAAAATAAAATTATAAATGTTTAACTAGAATAGTGGATTGTAAATCAAACAGATGAATTTTGAACTCAAATTATAAATATTATCGGAAGTACTTGAATTTTTAACGAACAAGATGTATTTTTAAGCAACAATCTTAATTTTCAAAAAAAAAAGATTAATTTTCTACAAAAAATTACAATTTTTCAACAAAATAGTAGATAAAAATCGATTTTTAACAGAAAATGGAAGTTACACTGGAATAATTGAACTTAAAAAAATGAATCTTTAACTGAAATAGTTGAGCTTTCAACTAGAAAAAAATAATTTTTACTAAAAAAGATAAATTGTCAACCAAAACTTAAATAATTAAGTTTTAAGTTAAGAAATCAATTTTTAATAAATTTTTTTAAACATTCAAATTAAGTGTCAAAGAAAAAAATCATTTTGTACCAAAAAAGTCGATTTTCAAACCAAAAAAAAGTTGATTTTTTTACAGAATACGTGACTTTTTTACGAAATAAATTAATTTTTAATGAACACACACATTAACATCCAAATTTTTAAATTTTGAACTAGAAAAGATCAATTTTCAACTAAAAAAGGAATAGTTAAATTTGCAGTTAAAGAAATTAAGTTTTAACAAAAAAATCAGATTTTCAGAAAAATAGATCAATTTTCGGTACAAAAATTCGCTTTACTCCAAAGAAAGAAGAATTTTTCAATCAAATGGATTATTTTTCAACCAAAGAAATGAATTTTTAATTAAAATTATGAATCTTCAAGAAAAAAAATTATTTTTCAACCAAGTAAATTTATTTCTAAACTGGAAGATGAATTTTCAACTAAAATGATGAATATTTAACTGGCATACTTGATTTTTCAACCAAAAAAAAGAATTTTTAAATAATTAAATTAACTTGAAATTTTCCTACAAAAAAGATAACATTTTAACCGAAATTAGAATAGTTGAGTTTTTCATTAAAAAATACAACTTTTAACCGATTTTAAGAAAAATATATAAAGTTTCAGCAAAAAAATTAGCTTTAGTTCAAAGAAAAAACGTGCTTTCAATCAAATAGCTTATTTTTCAACTAAAAATTTGCAACTTAAATGATGAATTATAAATATTTCGATTTTCAAGCAAAAAGAAGAATTTTTGGACAAGGAGATTAACTTGAAAAAAAATAATTTCCTACCAAAAAAGACGTTTTTTCGTAACAAAATCGATTTGCTAACAAAATACGTGAATTGTCAACGAAATAAATAAATTTTTAATCTGAAAATACAAATTTACATTCAAATTATTACATTTTGAACAAGAAAATGTCAAAAAACCTACCAAAAAGATACATTTTCAACCAATAAGACGAATTTTCCATAAATTATATGAATTTAAAAAAAAGTTTGATTTTTAAATAAAAAATATCAATTTTCAAGCAAATATTTAAATTTTCACCCAAAAAAGATAAAATTTCAACAAAAAAATCTAATTCTTAACCAAAAAGATCGGATTTTCAGAAAAAAATAGTTAAATTTATTCTTGAAATTATTATTTTTAAATTAATTTCCCAAAATAAAAAATTATTAAATATTTACTCAGGAATCGTAAAAAAAATTTCTTAAAATCTTTTAAAATCCATAAAAAGCTTCGAATTTGTATCTCGAAATCTTCAAAACTCTAAATTCAGTTTTATATTTTTGAAAATCTTTTGAAATTTGAAATTTTGTTTTAAATATCTCCAGAACTTTTAAATATCTTTTAAAATGACAGCAAATTTTCCTGAAATTTTTATTAAATCTTGTAAAACTAGAAGAATTTCTTTAAAATGTGCCACACTCTTTTGCGGCAATTTTGTAAATTTTTTGAAACATCTGCAATCGTTTCAAATTTCAAAATAAAAAAATCATTTAAAATTTTCCCAGATATATTCAAAAAAAATTATTATTATATTGCAGCCCTTCAAAATCCTTAAAAAGGTTTCAAATTATAATTCGAAATCTTAATTAAAAAAGATACATTCTGAAATTTCAAATTTTATTTGAAATATTTCCAGAACTTTTAAATACCTTTTAAAATAATTCAAACTTTTACTAAAATTTTTAAAAAATGTTGCAAATAAAAAAAGGCCTTAACATGGTAATTTTTTCAAATCTTTTGAAATCCCTTTAAATTAATTTCTCAAAATAAAAAATAATTTTTAATTTCTCAGGAACCTTAGGATTTGAATAATCTTTTATTTTTGATGGTATATAAAAAATGTATTATTTTTCAAATGTGGTCACAACTTTCAAACCTTTTTTAAAATCGCTTCAATTTTTCGTAATTTTTTTTTTAAGAAAACAGAAAAATACATAAACAAATTTTCTAATTTTTTACGAACATTGGTCGTTTTTGAAATCCTTGAAAGCTTTGCAAACTCTTTAAAATCTTTTGAAATCTTGAAATTTCTGGAAATTCTTTTGTAATATTTGTAAAATATTTAAAATGCTTGAAATCATTTAGAAATCCGTTTAAATCTTTTGAAATTTGTATAAAATCTTTGAAATATTTGTGAAAGCCTTCTTTAATCTTTGTTTGTGAAATAATTGAAATATTTTAAATCGTATAAAATCTTTTGTAATATTTTTTTTAGAAATTTTTGTAAAATATTTTAAATTCTTGAAATCTTTGCGATTTTAAACATTTTTTTTTTGAAATTTGTATGAAATCTTCTCAAATTTGTTAAAACTTTTTATAATAGTTTCAGATCATTGAGATATTTGTGAAATATTTCCTATTCGTTTGAAATCATTAGAATATTTGAAATTGTTTAAAATCTTTGAAAATCTTTGAGAATTAGTTGAAATTTCTTCAAGTACTTTAAAATGTTTGTAAAAATTGAAAAATTTCTGCGAAATGTTCTTTAAATTTTTGTAAAATATTTAAAATCATAAAAATCCTTGAAATCTTTGTCAAATTTTTTCAAATCTTTTTAAATTTGTATGCCATCATTAAAATATTTTTGAAAGCCTTTTTTAATCTTTGTGAAAGCCTTTGAATTCGTTTGAAATTACTAAAGTCTTTTGAAATCGTTTTTGAATAAGTTCAAATTTCTAGAAGTACTTTAAAACCCTTGTGAAATCTTTCGTAGTATTTTTTTAAGTTTTATAAAATATTTGAAATGCTTGAAATCTTTGCGATTTAAAATTTTTTTGTTGAAACTTGTATAAAACCTTCTGAAATTTGTTAAAATCTTTTGCAATAGCTTAACAAACATCATTGAAATATTTTTTAAGTCTTTCGTCTTCGTTTACAATCATTCAAATATTTGAAATTGTTTAAAATCTTTGAAAATCTTTGAGAATTCGTTGAAATTTCTTGAACTACTTTCAAATCTTGAAATTTTTGCGAAATTTTTCTGAAATATTTGAAATCTTTATGATATTTTTTCAAATTGTTATGAAATCTCTAAAATATTTTTGAAACCCTTTTTTAATCTTTGCAGTGAAATCTTTTGTGTCCGTTCGAAATTATTAAAATCTTTTGAAATCTTCTCAAATTCATTGAAACCTTTTGAAATAGTTTAACATAATTGAAATATGTGTGAAATATTTCGTATTCTTTTGAAATCAGTGAAATATTTCAAATAGTTTAAAATTTTTGGGAATTCTTTGAAATTTTGTTGAAGTAATTGAAAAGCCTTTTGAAATCTTGAAATTTTTTGCAATATTTTTTTAAATTTTGTATAATATTTGAAATCATAAAAATCCTTGCAATCTTTGGAACATTTTTTCAAATCTTTTTGAATTTGTGTGAAATCTTTAAAATATTTTTGAAAGCCTTTTTCACAATGTTTGTTTGTGAAATCGTTTGAAATCAGTGAAATATTTCAAATCGTTTAAAATCTTTGAGAATTCGTTTAAATTTCTTGAAGTACTTTAAAATCTTTGTGAAATCTTGAAATTTCTGCGGAATCTTTTGGAATCTTATTTAAATTTTTCTCAAATATTTGAAATCTTTGTGAAAATTTATTTTAATCTTTTGAAATTTGTGTGAAATCTTTGAAATATTTTTTTAAATGTTGTAAAAATGTTTAAATTCTTGAAATCTTTGTAATTTTTTAAAAAAATCTTTTGAAATTTCTTGAAGTATCTTAAAATCTTTGTAAAATCTTGAAATTTCTGCGGAATCTTTTGGAATCTTCTTTAAATTTTAGATAAATATTTGAAATCTCTTGAAATTTGCGTGAAATCTTTGAAATACTGTTTTAAATTTTGTAAATTTTTTTAAATTCATGAAATCTTTGTGATTTCTTTTTTAAATCTTTTGAAATTTCTTGAAGTACCTTAAAAACTTTGTAAAATCTTGAACTTACAGCTGAATCTTTTGGAATATTCTTTAAATTTGTATTAAATATTTGAAATCTTTTGAAATTTGTGTGAAGTCTGAAATATTTTTTTAAATTTTGTAAAAAAATTTAAATTCTTGAAATCTTTGTGATTTCGTTTTTAAATCTTTTGAAAGTTGTATAAAACCTTCTCAAAATTTTTGCAACCTTGAAATATTCATTGAAATATTTAAAATCTTTTAAAATCTTTGAGAATTCGTTTAAATTTCTTGAAGTACTTTAAAATCTTTGTAAAATCTTGAAATTTCTGCGGAATCTTTTGGAATCTTATTTAAATTTTTCTCAACTATTTGAAATCTTTTGAAATTTGCGTGAAATCTTTGAAATATTGTTTTAAATTGTGTAAATTTTTGTTAAATATTGGAAATCTTTGTGTAAATTTCTTTTAATCTTTTGAAATTTATGTAAAATCTTTGAAATATTTTTTTGAATTTTGTAAAATTGTCAAAGTCCTTTTGAAATCTTTGAGAATTCGTTGAAATTTTTTGAAGTACTTTAAAATCTTGAAATTTCTGCAAAATCTTTTGGAATCTACTTTAAATTTTTTTTAAATATTTAAAATCTTTGTGAAAATTTATTTTAATCTTTTGAAATTTGTGTAAAATTTTTTCAATATTTTTTTAAATTTTGTAAAATTTGGTAAAATTATTTAAATTCTTTAAATCTTTGTGATTTCTTTTTTAAATCTTCTGAAATTTGTATGAAACCTTCTCAAATTCGTTGAAATCTTTCGTATTTGTTTGAAATCATTGAAATATTTGAAATCGTTAAAATTTTTTTGAAATTTCTGCGAAATCTTTTGGAATTTTCTTTAAATTTTTGTAAAATATTTTAAATCCTTGAAACTTTGAGATCTTTGTAAAAAATTTAAAATCTTTTTAAATTTCTACGAAGTCTTTGACATTTTTATGAAATCTTTGTAAAATCTTTTGTATTAATTTGAAACCATTAAAATATCTTTAGTCTGTCTAAACATTTCAAATCTTTCAAATCCTTGCAATATTTATGAAATTTTCGAAACCTTTTAGAATTTTTTTGTGAAATCTTTGAAATCATATCTTATAAATTATATCTTGACAAATAAAAAAAACTCTGTAGCAACATTTTTTCTAAAAGAGATTTTCCTTTCATAATACAATAACAAATTTGAATCCCTTTTCGAAATTCAATAAAAAAAACAATTTTAAAAGAAAAAAATGTACTTAAAAAGGTTTTCATGAAAAAAATTCCATGAACTTTCCAGGATTCCTATGTTTTCAAGATCGCTGGATACCTTTTAAATTAACTGTAAAAATTATTGCCAAACAGTAAAAAAAATTTTTTTAATAAAAAAATTTCGTATTGAACGAGTTAAAAATAGGATTTTTCAGACTGAAAAAATATTTTCATAGAATATGAAAGAGAATAAAAGCGTTTAATTAAGAATCTGTAAAATTAAAGTTATTTTTAAATTAAAAATATCTTTTTTGAATCAATAAATTTATATTTACACTCTAAAAATGTGTAAAATTAGCGAATAAAAAAATTAATTCACTGCCATTTCCGGTTTTTTCCGGGCTGAAAAGTTTATCGAAATTTTTTTCTGTAATTTATATTATAAAATGGATTGTAATGATAAATTTTACCTGGCAGACGGCACCGATGTGTCTATTCGAAGGAGCTTATTCCTGTTTCTAAGAATACTATCCACGACTTGAGAATTTCGTTGTTTTTCTTCCAAAGCGTTCTTCGGCGGAACTGGCCGCTTCCTCTTCAATCCGGGTACTTGCGAAGCAATATCTTTTGCATCCTTTTCTTTTGGAAGCCTGGAAAAAAAATCAATTCGTCCTTTTCTTTTTATATTTTCAAGCCTCGGATTCGCTTCAGAAATTAAAAATAGTGTAAATCGTGTCCGAAATTTGAAAGAATAGTAAAATCATTGAAACCGCTTCAATTTACTAATTTTTAAATTAAAAAGTCGAATTTTCAAACAAAAATAATAATTTTCTACAACAAAAAAGATTTTTCAACAAAATAAATTAATTCTTAACTTAATTTTTTAATTTTCAACTTAATAGTTGTATTTTTAATTATAGAAGATCAATTTGTTTAAATGAGAATAAACAAAAATTAAATTAATTAATTTTCCACACAAAAAAACAGAACTTTTCAACCAAAGTGATTAATTTTTAACTAAAATGCTGATTCTTCTTCTAGAATGAATGAATTTTGAAACAAAATTATTAATTTTTTTAACTAAAGAGTTTAGCTTTCAACCGGAAAATTTTATTTTCAACAAAAAAGATGAATTTTGAACTAAATAGTTGATTTTCGAAATAAAAAACATCAGTTTTGAACCAAAAATGGAATTTTTTAATTTTCAGTTTGAAAAATTAATTTTTCATTGAAAAAAAATGTTTCTATCAAAGTGATTAATTTTAAAGTCAAATTATGAATTTTTAACTCGAATACTGGTATTTTCAAGCAAAAAAAAAATGAATTTTTAAATAAAAATATTAATTTTATACCAACAAAGACGATTTTCTCATAAAATAGATGAATTTTGAAATAAAAAAGGCAAATTTTTTACCAAAAATAGAATAGTTAAATTTTCAGTTTAAAAAATTAATTTCCAACTAAGCCGATGCATTTTCAATTAATAAAATTAGTTTTTACCAAACAAGAGAAATTCTGAACAAAATACATGGATTTTCATTGAAATAGTTGAATTTTAAATTTAAAAAAAAAAATACATTTCGAACGAAATATTTGAATTTTTAATTAAAAAAGATCAGTTTTCAACCAAAAATTGAATAAATTAAATTCTTTAAAAAAAGGAATTTTCCAATTAAAAAAATTGATCTAAAGTGTACAATTTTAAACGAAAATTTGAATCTTCAACTGAAATAGATAAATTTAAAGACAAAAAAGATAAATTTTAAACTAAAATGACAAATTTTCAAATGAAATACTTGATTTTTCAACCAAAAACCTGAATTTTAAACCCAGAAGAATAACTTATATCGAATAAAGGAATAATTTTTAACAAAATACATGAATTTTCAACGAAATAGTTGCCTTTTTAATTGAAAAATATAATTTTTCAACAAAAAATTTAATAATATAAATTTCTTTTAAAAACACGAATTTTCCAATAAAAAAATGTATTTAAAGTGATCAATTTTAAATGAAAATTATGAATCTTCAACTGAAAAAGATAAATTTTCAACCAAAATAAATTTTAATTTTAAACCAAAAAGATAAATTTTCAACTAAAATGATGAATTTTCAACTAAAGTGATAACATTTTTAACTCGAAAAGTTGAATTTTCAACCAAAAAGATGAATTTTCAATCAAGAAGGATAATTTCTACCGAATAAAAAAATAATTTTGACCAAAATACATGAATTTTCAACGAAATAGTTTAATTTTGAACTAAAAAATTCCGTTTTCAATAAAATATATGAATTTTCATCGAAAAAGTTGAATCTGAAACTAAAAAGATACATCTTCAGCCAAACGGTTGAATTTTTAATTACAAAATATCAGTTTTCAACCAAAAATTAAATAATATAAATTCCTTTAAAAAAAAAGAATTTTTCTCCAAAATAAATGTATCCAAAGTGACGAATTTTAAACGAAAATTGTGAATCTTCAACTGAAATAGACGAATTTTAAACCAAAAAAGAAAACATTTCAACTCAAATAGTTGATTTTTCAACCAAAATTATACATTTTTAAGTGGAAAAGTTGAATTTTTAACTAAAAACATTAATTTTAAACCAAGAAAAATAATTTCTACCAAATAAAAAAATAATTTTCAACAAAATAAATGAATTTTCAACGAAATAGTTGAATTTTAAATTTAAAAAGATACATTTTTAACGAAATAGTTGAATTTGTAATTAAAAAAAAATCAGTTTTCAACAAAAAATAGAATAATTTAAATTCTTTAAAAAGAAACGAATTTTCCAATTTAAAAAATGTGTCCAAAGTGTACAATTTTAAACGAAAATTTGAATCTTCAACTGAAATAGATGAATTTGAAACCAAAAATGATGAATTTTCAACTAAAATGATACATTTTTAACTGCAAAAGTTGAATTTTCAATCAAAAAAATTAATTTTAAACCAGAAAAATAAATTTTCAATTAAAATGACGAATTTTTAACTCAAATAGTTGATTTTTCAACCAAAACGATACATTTTTAACTGCAAAAGTTGAATTTTCAACCAAAAAGATGAATTTTAAATCAAGAAGGATAATTTCTACTGCATAAAAAAATAATTTGCAACAAAATGCATTAATTTTCAAGCAAATAGTTTAGTTTTTAACTAAAAAAATTCCGTTTTCAATAAAATATATGAATTTTCATCGAAAAAGTTGAATTTTGAACTAAAAAGATACATTTTCAGCCAAACAGTTAAATTTTTAATTTAAAAAATATCAGTTTTCCGCCAAAAATTGAATAATATAAATTCCTTAAAAAAACGAATTTTCCAATAAAAAAAGTGTATCCAAAGTGTACAATTTTCAATGAAAATTTGAATGTTCAACTGAAAAAGATAAATTTTTAACCAAAATCATACATTTTTAACTGTAAGCGTTGAATTTTAAACCAAGAAGAATGATTTCTACCGAATAAAAAAATAATTTTTAACAAAATACATGAATTTGGATCAAAATAGTTGAATTTTAAATTAAAAAAGATCCGTTTTCAACCATTTTAAATCAAAAAAGACAAATTTTCTACTCAAATTACACATTTTTAAGTGAAAAAGTGGAATTTTCAACTAAAAACATTAATTTTAAACAAAGAAGAATAATTTCTACTGAATAAAGAAATAATTTTCAACAAAATAGATGAATTTTCAACCAAATAAGATTATTTTTCAACAAAATACATAAATTTTCATCGAAACAGTTGAATTTTAAATTAAAAAAAGATAAATTTTCATCGAAATAGATGAATTTTTAATTAAAAACGATCATTTTTCAACGAAAAATGGAATAATTTAAATTCCTTAAAAAGAAACGAATTTTCTAATAAAAAATGTATGCAAAGTGTACAATTTTTATCGAATATTTGAATCTTCAACTGAAATAGTTGAATTTTCAACTAAAATTATACATTTTTAACTGGAAAAGTTGAATCTTCAACCAAAAACATTAATTTTAAACCAAGAAGAATAATTTCTACCGAATAAACAAATAATTTTCAACAAAATTCATGAATTTTCAACGAAATAGTTTAATTTTAAACTAAAAAAGATTAAGTTTTCAACATAATACATGAATTTTCATCAACATTTTTAATTAAAAAAGATCAGTTTTCAACCAAAAATGTAACAATTTAAAGCCCTTAAAAAAACGAATTTTCCACCAAAATAAATTTTTATTTTAAGCCAAAAAGATCAATTTTCAACTGGAATAGTTGAATTTTTAAACAAAAAAATAAATTTTAAATCAAGAAAAATAATGTCTACCGAATAAAAAAATAATTTTCAACCAAACAAATCAGTTTTGAACTAAAAAAGATACATTTTCAACCAAAAATGGAATAATTTAAATTCCTTAAAAAAAAATGAATTTTTGAATCAAAAAAATGTATCCAAAGTGTACAATTTTAAACGAAAACTTGAATCTTCAACTGAAATAGATGACTTTTCAACTAAAATTATACATTTTTTACTGGAAAAGGTGAATTTTTTTTACCAAAAACATTCATTTTAAATCAAGACGAATAATTTGCAACAAAATATATGAATTTTTAACTAAAAAACATAATTTGGCAATAAAAAAATTAACAGTTCAATTTTCAGTTAAATAAATGAATTTTAAATCAAGGAGATAAATTTTCAACTAAAACGATGGAATATTGATTTTGAAAAATTATATTTTCAGTTTAAAAAAAAAATAATTTCAACAAAAAATAAACTAATGTGCTGAAAAAACTTAAATTATCTAAAAAAATTGGTGAATTTTTAACTAGAATTATAGAATATTCAACTGGAATCGTATATCTGCAGTTTAAACAAATTAATTTTCAAACCAAAAAATGAACAAACTAGCTCATTTTTCAAAAAAAAAGAACAATTTTCAATTCAAATTATGACTTATTATTTAAGAAAATTAATTTTTAACGAAAGAGTTCAACTCTTAACCAAGTAATTATATTTTAATTGTAAAAAGTAATTTTTATTTTGACCAAAGAACGATTTTAATTTTTAAACAAAAGAAGTAGAATTAAAAAAAAAATTCTCAATAAAATACATAAATTTTCAATCAGATACTTCAATTTTCAACTAAAAACGATAGATTTTCAACCAAAAATAGAATAGGTAAATTTTCAGTTGCAAAAATTATTTCCGAATTAATAAAAAGGCACGAATTTTTAACAAAATAGTTGAATTTAGGTTTGAAAATCCATCTCTTTATGTAGAAATTTCAACTTTTTGGAAAAAAAATGTCTGGGTAAAAAATAATCCATTACGGTTAAAAATAAACTTTTTTGTTGAAAATTAAACTTTTTTAAACAGAATTCATTTTTTTAAATTGAAAATTCATTCTGCTAAATGAAAGTTTAACTAATCCACTTTTGGAAAAAAAATTAATTATCTTTTTAGTTGAAAATTAAACTATTTAGATAAAAATTTATGTATTTTGTTGAAAATTCATCTTTATTTTGTAGAAAATAAATTTTCTGGCTTAAAACTAAATCTGTTTTACTCGAGGAATCAGGGATTTTTTATATATATTTTTTATTTTAAATTAAAACCTTTTTTCTTAAAATACCAACTATTAAAATTTTTAATCAAAATTCAACTCCTTGATTCAAAGTTGAAAAACATTTTTAAAAGTTCATTATTTTTGTTTAAAATTCAGGATTAGAGTTATAAATTCGCTTTATTTTATTTTGTTTTATAAAAATTAATTTTTTTAACTGAAATTTTAATTATTTTGTTGACAATTCAACTGATAATTTTTAAATTAACTTTTTGATTGGAAATTCATATTCTCGGGTTGAAAATTCAACTTTTTTGTACAAAATTCGTGTTTTTTTGTTGTTGAAAACTAATTCTCCAAAATAGAAATTTAACTGATTCATTTTTTATTATAACTAAAAATAAACAACAGAAAAAAATAAGTTTTAAATTAAACTAGACAGTTCAAAAAATGTAGAAACTTGTCTTTTTTAGTAGAAAATTAATCGTTTTAATTGAAAATTCGTCTTTTCTGGGGAAAAAAATTAACCTTACGGGTAAAAAATTGAAACATTTGGCTAAAAATGTTGTGATTTCGTTGAGAATTAGTCTTTTTTGATAGAAAATAATTTTTCTGGTTTAAAAATTCATTTGTTTTAATTGAGGATTCAAGTGCTTTTTTGAAAATTCTGTGTTTCTCGTTTGTTTGTTCAATCTAATTATTTTTTATTTAAAATTAAAGTCTTTTTTGGTGAAATTTAAACTACTTTTTTTCAAAATTCAACTTTTTTGTAGAAAATTAGGTTTTTTTACTTTAAAATACAAACTGTTTTGTAGCAAATTCATTTTTTTAATTGAAAATTAATTCTCCAAAATACAAATTTAACAGATCCATTTTTTTTATTATAAGAAAAAAATGAATAAAAATGTTGGAAAATAATTTGTAAATGAAACTGGTTACTTAAAACAAAAATTTTACTGTTAAAATAACTTTTTTTAAATAGAAATTTAAACTATTTTGTTGAAAATTCTTTTGATTATTTAAAAATTATTTCTTTTATGAAAATTCATATTCTCGGGTTGAAAACTACACTTTTTTTTGTAGAAAATTCGCTTTTTTAAACTTTAAACTACAAATTGTTTTGTGAAAAATTAGTTTTTTTTTTATTTGAAAATTAATTATTCAAAATGAAAATTTAACTGATCCATTTTTTGATTTTAAATAAAAATTAATCTGCTTTATTTTAGGATTCAATTAATTTTTTTAAAATTCTGTTTTTTCTTTCTTTTGGTTAAATCCAAATAATTTTTTATTTTAAATTAAAATATTTTTGTTAATATTCGTTTTTTTATTGAAAATTAATTCACCAAAATGATAATTTAACTGATCCATTTTTTGATTTTAAATAAAAATAAAAAAAATTTTGATAAAATAAATTGTAAACTAAACTAGCCGGTTAAAAAAAATTTAGAAACAAAAAAATATTTTCTTGCGAATTCATCTTCTTCGGTGGGAAATTAATTTTCTCTGTTAAAAATTCTTTTTTTTTAATGAAGCTTCTTTTTTTTGTTATTAAATCTAATTATTTTTTTTATTTTTTATTACAATCTTTTTTTTCTTTTTGATTATAAAAAAAATTTTTAATTTCGACTAAATTAAAAATTAATTAGTTATTAGTAAATTAAACTAGTTAGTTAAAAAAAATTAGAAACGAAAGAAATATAAATTAATAATAAAAAAAATCAAATTTGGTTTAAGAAAAAATCTCTTTTAGTCGAGGATTCCGAATTTTGTTCTAAATTTAATTTTTGTTTCTTTGTTAAAAATTAAACTGATTGTTGAAAATTAAAATTTTGTATAAAATTCGTCTTTCTAGCATGAAAAATGAACAAATTGCTAGAAAATTCAACTATTTGGTGCAAAAAAAACTGTTTTCTGGAAAATCGTTTCTTCATTGAAAATTAATTCTCGTAACAAATCCATTTTTTCGGTTAAAAATTGATAATTTCAGTTTAAAACTAAAAATTAATCTAATAATTTTCGACTTAAAACTTAAATTTAAAGTATTTTCTTAAAAAATTCCTATTCTCGGGTAGAAAATTCAAATTTTTTGTAGAAAATTAGTTTTTTTTTTTAATTGAAAATTAATTATCCTAAATAAAACTTTCCCTCAATAATTTTTCTATAATAAATAAAAATAAACTAAAATTTTTAATTAATCTGGTTTGTTAACAAAATTAAAAACAAAAAAATATGAAATAAAAATGAATTTAAAAAAATGTTGATTCAAAATAGTAGAAGAACAAGTAATAAAAAATAAAGAAGAAACTAAAGCATTCAAAGTGCAACTCTCGAATTTTAAACTTATAAAATTGAAGTTTAAAATTATTTATATTGAAAAATTTTGTATTAAAAAAAATTAGTTTTAAATTTAATTCTTTCAAATTTTGTTCAATTTAAAAGTTCTTCAATTAGAAGTTAAATTATTTTCATTTTAAACAGTGTGGGCATCCTTGAAAAGGTTTACAATTTTATTTCAAAATCTTGAGAAAGCTAGAAGTAATTTTCAATTTTTTCAAACTTAAAATTATTTTTAAATTAATTTTTTCGAAACTTCTAAATAAATTTTAAAATTAATTGAATTTGTCCAAAAACTTTTAGAAAATCCTACGAATTTAAAAAAATTTCCACAACATAATTTAAAACAAAATCTATATTTTTTGTAGATTAAAAAAAAATTAAGAATTGTGAAAAGCTCCAAACGAATAAAAATATTTTCTTTTAAATTCCTAGGGCAATTGAAAAAGGCTTTCAATTTTAAAAATTATTTTAACAGAATATTTAAAAAGATTTTTTAATATTTCCAAGATTGTCAAAAAAAGACCCTGGCAGATTTCAAGGATTTTCTTTTAATTTGCACGATTTTCGAAAAATTGAAGGAAAACTTATAATAATTTAAAAACATATTCAGAAGTTCTGAAAAAAATTGCAAACGAATATATTATTATTAAGTTATTTTTAAGTTTTATCGAATTAATTATTGTTCAGTTTCTAATACTTAAACTACAGATCAATTTTGTAAATTATTTATTCATTTATTTATATTATAAATTATTTAAAAATTATTTTAAATTTGATTTATTTTCTTGTATATTCATCTTCTTTTTTAGACAATTATTTTTTTTCTATTAAAAATGCATCTCGCTTAAAAATGCAACTGTTTGATTTACAAAAAAAAATTTCTTTCCTAAAAATGTATATTTTTTCGTTGAAAATTTAACTTTTTCACGGAAAAGTACAAAAAAAAATGTAAATTTACGGAAAATTGTGTTTTTAGTATAATTTTGTTGTTCCAAATAGTGCTTTTTTAAAAAATAATTTTAAAAATTTTACATTACCTGTCCTGGAATTTTCCAACGGATGCTGTAGAGGCTCTCGCGACCGTGACAGCAGTTGCAATTTGTCGAGCATTTTTAAAATGTTCAGTGCTGGGCAGACCAACTCGGGGAATTTTCACATTTTTAGATTTCGCGATATTTCTGAGCCTCTGGAGTTCATTTTTCGCTTGTCGTTCCTGTTTCGCAGCCGATTTCATGGTGAAAGGATCCTCTTTCGGTGTATTGTCGTCGCCTAATTCCACCAACCAATTCTTCTCCTTGTCAGCCTCGGTGTGTTTAAATCCATAGGTAGGAACCCATTTCTAAAATAAAAAGTCAAACTTTTTATGACAAAATAAAAAAAAGACTAGAAAAATGCAAAATAGTAAAAACTGAAATAGGATTTTCAGTTTGAGAAAAAAATTATTTTCAACCAAAATTATTTAATAATTATTAATAATATTAAAAAGCTTAATAATATTAATTATTAATTATTATTATTTAGTTAATAAATAAACATGGAATAGTTAAATTTTCAGTTAAAGAGATTAATTTTTAACAAACAAAAAAATTAGATAATAAAAATTATTTTCAACCAAAAAATAGTGGTTTTTTTAAAAACAAAATATGTGACTTTTTAACGAAATAAATTAATTTTGAATTAAAATAGACACATTTAAAACCAAAATTTTAAATTTTGAAATAGTAAAGACTGGAAAAATGCAAAATAGTAAAAATTGAAATAGGATTTTCAGTTTGAGAAAAAAATTATTTTCAACGAAAAAGAAACCAATTTTCAATAAAATATTCAGTTAAAAATTTAATTTTTAACCCAAAAAACATAGGTTTTTTTAAACAAAACATTTGATTTTTTAACGAAATAAAAAATAATTTTTACTTAAAATAGACACATTTACATCCAAATTTTTAAATATTGAACTAGACAAGATTAATTTTCACTTAAAAATGGACTAGTTTAATTTTCAGTTAAAGAAATTAATTTTTAACAAAAAAAATCAGATTTTCAGAAAAATAGATAAATTTGGGGTATAAAAATTCGCTTTAGTCCAAAGAAAAAACTAGTTTTCAATCAAAAGGCTTATTTTTCAACCAAAGAAATAAATGTTTAATTAAAATAATGAATCTTCAAGCAAAAAAAAATAATTTTTAACAAAAAAGTTTATTTTTCAAACAAGAATTAACTTTCAAAGAAAAACAAAATAAATTTTTACCAAAAAAAGTCGATTTTCCACACGAAAAAAAAAATTTTTTTTAAACACAAAATACGTTAATTTTCAACGAAATAAATTAATTTTTAATTAAAAAAGACAAACTTACATCCAAATTGTTAACTTTGGAACTAGAAAAGCTCAATTTACAATTTGTTGAAAATTCATTTGTTGGTTTTGAATTGAAAATTAATTCTCCTAAATGAAAGTTTCCCTCGATCATTTTTCGATTTAAAATAAAAATAAACTAAAATTTTTAATTAATCTGGTTTGTTAACAAAATTAAAAACAAAAAAATATGAAATAAAATAAATTTAAAAAAATGTTAATTCTAAATACTTAAAGAACAAGTAATAAAAAATAAACAAGAAATTAAAGCATTTAAAGTGGAACTCTTGAATTTTAAACTTTTATAATTGAAGTTCAAAACTTTTTATATTAAAAACTTTTGAATTCAAATCTTTTTTTAATGTTTTCAAATTAAAAGTTCTTAAATTAGAAGTTAAATTATTTTCATCTTAACCAGTTTAAGCATCCTTGAAAAGGTTTAATTTTTCACTTAAGAATTCACTTAAAAATAATTTAAAAATGAAATAGTTACATTTTCAGTTAAAAAAAATTACTTTTTAACAAAAAAAATTCAGATTTTCAGAAAAATAGATCAATTTGCGGTACAAAGATTCGCTTTAGTCCAATGAAAAAACTAGTTTTCAATCAAAAAGCTTATTTTTCAACCAAAGAAATAAATGTTTAATTAAAATGATGAATCTTCAAGAAAAAAATAATTTATTTTTAACAAAAAAGTTTATTTTTCAACCCAGAAAATTTATTTCCCAACTGGAAGATAATATTTCAACTAAAATCATGAATAATTGACTTTCAAAGAAAAAAAAAAATTTTTTACCAAAAAAAAGTCAATTTTCCACAAAAAAAAACCTTTTTTTTTAAATACGTGAATTTTCAACGAAATAAATTAATTTTTAATTAAAAAAAAAGAGAAAATTTACATTCAAATTGTTAAATTTTGAACTAGAAAAGATCAATTTACAACTAAAAATGGAATGGCTCCATTTTCAGTTAAAGAAATTAATTTTTTTAAATTAATTTCAGGGATCAC
>JAWWLR010000054.1:62445642-62455796 GCA_035041075.1 Acraspis erinacei | reverse complement strand
GACTACACTGTCGGACGGCGCACAGTGAGGTGAAATCGGAAAACGAGGGTCAAAATGACATTTAGAACGCAATTATGCAGCGAATTTAGAGTTTTTTTTAGAAATTCAGGACTAAATTGCTCAGAAAATGGTGAGAGTATATTTTTGATTTTTGTGTTTATTTAATTTTTATTTTAATGCAAACAGCGAAAAAAATGTCGATTTTTAAAATTTTATTTTTTATCTTCTAGACAAATTTTTTTGTATACTTCTCGTCCCTTGAATTTAATGCACGGGAGTATAAGAAAGACAAAAAATTGTTAACTTGTATAGATAATTGTTATAAACAAATTGTATTAACAAATACTCGACATTAGGGGTTATTCGTCTTCAAAGTATATTTCTGTTCTGAAATCGATTGCCTTTATCGTTAGGTTGATACGTGGACATTAAAAATTAAGATTAAATTTTATTTTTTAAGTTTATAAACAAATTATATAAACAAAATGCACATTTTGGCTGTTTTTAGGCGAAAAAAATCCGTTTTTTCTTCCGATTTTGTTACAATTATATTGCCAATGATCTTTTATGAAGAAATTTTTGCCAATCATCAATATTGGTTTAATTTATAAACAAATGCACATTTTGTGAGTTTTTGAGCAAAAGAAATTTTTTTCTTCTGACCTTGGTGATGTTATCTTGGCAATGATGTTTTCTTAAAAAAATGTTGCCACCCATAAATATGTGCTTTTATCATAAACAATTTATATAAACAAATGTACATTTTGGTTGTTTTTAAGCGAAAATATATCGTTTTTTCTTCTGATCTTGTGGAAGTTATATGGCCTCTTATTTTTTATAGGAAAAAGTTGCCAAGCTTCGTTAATCGTTTATTTTATAAACAAATGCACATTGCAAATATTTATAGGCAGAAATAAATCGTTTTTTTTTAATTATTTTTTAAACTATATTTACAATGAATTGCCTAGATAAAACTTTGTTATGTCTCACTACTTGTTTACTTTAAAAAAATATCAGGTGAACAAAATGCACACTCTAGGAATTTATAGGCAGAACAAAATCGCATTTGTTTATATAATTTGTTCATAAAATAAACAAACAATGCTAGTTTACGCACTTTTTCAGAAAACATCATTGGCAGTATAATTTCAGCAAGGTCAGAGGAAAAAAGAATTTATTTTCGTTTAAAAACACCGAAAATGTGCATTTGTTCATATAATTTGTTTATAAAGTAAACAAATATTGATGGGTGGCAAACATTTTTTCAGAAAACATCGTTGGCAATATAATTTTAGCAAGGCTAAAAAACGATTTATTTTCGCTTACAATCGCCCAAAATGTAAATTTGTTTATAAAATAAACAAATATTGATAGGCTGTAAATTTTTTTTGAGTGAACATCATTGGAAATATAATTTCAGCAGGGTCAAAAGAAAAAACGATTTCTTTTCGCTTAAAAACGCCCAAACTGTGTAATAAAAATGGGTAGGTGTCCAATAAAAATGTAGAATACAACTCAGTTATCTTTTTCATTAAAATTTTGTCTACAAGAATAATTTATTGAATATACAGGCATCATTTATATACGAAAGTCTTTCCTTTTTGTGGAAAAATGATGAAATTAAACTTTGTGAAAAGTTTTGCTATCTACTGTATGGTGGTCTCCCCTACTTAATATTAACTTTTCGTAAATTAAAATTTAACCTCCTCTTAAGGAATTTTAAAACCATAACTTCCATCCAAAGCCGTTTTGTTTTAATCCCCCTAATCTTTTGGTATTATTTTATGTAAAATTTATACTGAAAAGCATTTTTTTGAAGTTTTAAAACATGAATTATTTCTATTCCATAAATTACAAGTTTCTTGTTTCTTTTTATTTTAAATTGTTTAAAAAATTGTTTAAACAATTATTTTCATTTGTTTAAAAAATGAATTTCCTGTAAATATTGAAAATATGCTACTTTATGGAATTAATGTTTTAGTTAATAAATGTTAGGAATTATAAGCATTTTTTAAATATAAATATTTAAGATTATTAAGGATAAAATATTTTTCAATTATTTAAAAAAATTTCCTTTGAATAATTTTTTCGTCTTTAAATATTAAGCCATTACTATGTTTTAAATTAATTACCTACTTATAGAATGCTAAGAGTGATGTTGTTTGTGTAAGACAGATTATTATTATTTAAACAATTAATATCACTTCTTGCTTTTTATAGAAAAGGTAGAGAAACTTCATTTAAAAAAATAATAATTTTTACTATTGGGAGTAGAAAAAAAATTGTTTAAACAAACAAATATTCTTTAAATAATTGCCAAATATCTTCAAGAAATAATTATTACTCCTAACATTCTTTAATTTTCATTTATTCCAGTAAATAATAACTTTTCACAACTTGTCGGAAAAAATTGTATAGATAGAAGTTGTTTAAACAATTGCAAAATATGTTAAAATAAAAAATTATATTTACATCCATGAACTGTACCATTCATTCCAAAAATTATAACTATTCAAGATTTACTGAAAAAATTGTTTAAATAAATAATAATTCTTTAAAAAATTAAAAAATACTTAAATAATAGTGGGAAACTTATCACTTATCAAATCGAAATAACTAATATTGAAAAAATTCCAAAAAATACCGTTTGTAGAATGAATTTTACATAAAATTGCTATTTAAAATTTTTTGGGGTATTTTCCGGGCACAATACAAGGGGGTTTAGAGAAAAAAATTTTGTGGAAGAAAAATTTTTACAAATACAAATTGCTTAAATAATACTCAAAAACTTCTTTGTAACCAAAATTATTCCTAAAATTCATTAAGCGAGTCATTAATTAAATTAAATAAAAACTTTGCGTGATTTGGAATACAAACAAAAATTGAAACAAATATAAATTGTTTAACAATTTAAAAAATGCCTTGAACGAAGAATAGTATTTTCCAATTTTACTTAATGCCTGTGATTTTTTTCAAAAATACTGACTTTTCATAATTTCCAGAGAAAAATAGAAAATAATAATTGTTTAACCAATTTAAAATAATTTTAAAAATATTTGAAAAGTTATGACTCATAGAATACGAAAAATCCATGTTGAGATAATTACAAAAAATCCCTTTCCTAGTATGAATCATCTTATTAAAAATTTAATAATCTTTTAATATTTTTGAAGTAGTGACTAAAAATCAATTCCTAAGAAAGTTAATAACAAGTAGTTGTTTTTCCGAAAACTGAGCTTTTCCCACTTAAAATCTTATGTTAATTTTAAAAGCCCGGGAGGCAATTTTGATATAGACCGTTTTGAAAAAAAATTTGCAATTTATTTTTGGACCACCCTAGTGCACAGTGGGTTGAAATAAAAAAACGAGGTTCAAATTACGTAAATTTTAGGCCGCAATTCAGCATTAAATTCAAAAGAAATCTGCGAGAGCCCATTTTTTTATTTAAACTTTTATGTTAATACCAACTTAATTTCTCTCAAATTATGTTATTAAAGATATTTAGTCTTGAAAATTTGGCGGGTTGTATTTTTTCTAATTTTCTAAACAAATTAATTAAATTATATTAATGTTGATTAAATTAAGTAAACTATGTTGCCAGTGATGTTTACTAATGAAAATTTTGGATTTTAATATTATTTGTTAATTTTATAAACAAATGCAACAAATAGCATTTTTTGCTCATTGCCTTTAAATTGTATTGCTGTTGATGTTTTGCAATCACTTGTTTGTTAGCAGGAAATTGGAAGTCCAAGACAACTTTAGTAATTTAATTTGTTTAAGAACTAAGCAATAAAATCATATAATAAAGCTTAATCACTATACATAATTGGCAACTTAATTATTGTTAATTGTTAGCAATTGTTTATATGATTTGTTTATAAGATTAACAAACAATATCAGTCATTTTAATGCAGAAATATATTTTAAAAGCGAACAATCCATAATTTTGTTTATTTATTAATACAATTTTCTTATAACAAACAAGTTCCTGAGTAAGAAAAAAAACTAATTTTTTTCTTCCTCATATCTATAGCATCAAATTCAACTGGTTTGGGGTATAGAACATTTTTAAAAGAATGTTAAAAGAGAAAAATTTAATGCTGAATTTTTTACAAAAAAATAGAAATTTGTCCAGAATTCAAGCATAAAAAGTTATTTTGAACCTCATTTTTTTATTTTGTCCTAATGTGAAGTGGGACAAAAAAGGTGTTTTTCAAAAGATTAAAGAGATTTGTGCAAGCCGATTTTTGAATCTGTTTTTTTCTTTTCATTTACAACAAAATCAAAATTAAAAAAAACGATCCCATTATCCCAAGTTTGTTTTTCTTTTCATTAAGAAATTGATAAGTGAAAGTGTTACTTTAGGATTAAAAACACTTGCAGACTTTATTTTTCAATTTTTTGTTCGGGATATTTTTTAATCCAAAGTAATTGTAATTGTTATAAACAAAGTTAATAACGAAATGCATATCTTAGTTATTTTTTGCTATAAAACCCTCGTTCTCTCAACAAAATTGATAAAAAATTTGTCGAAAATAAAGGATACATACGACTTTTCCATACATGATAACAATTGTCAATTGTTGAGATAAATGTGATAAAAAGTTATAGATTTTCGTCAATTTTGAGCCGCCTTACTTTAAATTTATTTAGAGAAATTATTATAATTAACAGGTTATTAGTATGAAGATTATTTTTAGTGAAAACTTTATTTATTAAGAATATCTCATGTGGTCTTTGTTATTTATTTAAATAAATTTGTATACATAATTGCAGATTTTATTGATAAAATAACATGAGAAAGTTGTATAACTAAGTTTTTACGAGTCATTTGGGAATTTGTTTATGGAAAAATTTATAAAATAAAGAAATCTGTTTTGTTTATCAATTTTATTTAAACAATGGACAGAATATTGTTGCCTGACAAATTTTCCTAATAAATGAAGTAATTTCTGAGTTATTAACAGTTGATTTCGTAAAAAAGAAAACCATAATTATTTGTTAACAAGTAGTTAAGCTATGCAGTTTTTCATAAAACTGTTTACAAAACAAACAATTTTTGTTTCGTGAGAATGTATCGTAAGAAAAGATTTTGCAAAGTAATCAGCAAATTTTGTTGTTGTAATAAAGAAATCTCCCGGTTATAAATTGACGAGAATCTATATTTGTTTGTCAAATTTACCTAAAAAATAAGCAACTATTGTTGTCTGATAAAGTATCCGAATATGAGGATATTTTTCGTTGATGAAGTATCGGAAAGAAAAGATTTTGCCAAGTAATTTAAAAATTAATACGTTGAAAAAAAGAAATTTTGCCCGTTGAAAATGGCCGAAAACCTGTACTTGTTTATGCAATTTATTGAAACAATAAACAAATATTGTTGTCTGATAAAGTCTCCTAATAAATAAGGTATTTTTCAGCCACTGGGAGTCGATTTCGTAAAATAAAACGCCATAAATTTGTTAAGAAGTAGTCGAATTGTAATTTTGTTTATGAAATTGATTATAAAATAAACAATTATTGTTCGCTTATAACGCAATGTATTGGGCAGGTTTTTTCAAGTAATTAAAAATGGACTAAATTGCAAAAAAAGAAGTTTTCCCCTTGAAAATTGAAGAAAATCAGTTTTTTATCAAATATTTGTAAACAATAAACAAATATTGTCACCTGGTCAATTTTCCTAACAAATAAAGTAATTTCTGCATCACTGGCAGTCTATTTCGTAAAAAAATAAAACCACATCGATTTGTTGACATGTAGTTAAGTCTTGAAGTTTTTGAGAAAATTGTTTAAAAACTAAACAATTATTGTCAATAAGCAACTATAAGGGAAAGCTTGTGCAAAGTAATTTAAAGTTGATTCCGTTGAAGAAAAGAAATTTTTCCGTTAAAAATTGACGAAAATATGTTTCGTTTATCAAACTTTTTAAACAATAAACAAATATTGTCGCCTGACAAATTTTCATGACAAATAAAGTCATTTCTGAGTCTTTGGCAGTCGATTTCTTAATAAAAAACAATAATTTCTTGACAAGTATTTAACTCGTGTCGTTCTTCATAAAATTGTTTACAAAATAAACAATTATTGTTGCTTGTTAAGGTAATATCAATGTATTATCAGAAAACATTTCGCCAAGCAATTTGAAAATTTTTCCGTTAAAATAGAGAAACTTTCCGGTTAAAAATTGTCGAAAATTTGTTAAAACGTGCATCAATTTGCTCTTTTGAAATTCTTTATAAATTTCTTTAACAAATAAACAATTATTGTTTGTTGAAAAAGTATCATAATGAAAAGATTTAGCCAAGTAATTAAAAAATAATTCCGTTGAAAAAGGCAAATCAATTGGTCACAAATTAACTGAAATCTGTATTTGTTTACCAGATTTATTTACATAATTAAAAATCGTTATCAGGTATTGAACGAAATTGTTTAAAAAATGAAAAGTTTCATTAAAAAAAATATCGTAACCTTCTAGATATTATCTGTAAAAAGTGTCTCTACTGGGTTTAGGATGCTTTACATAAATACGAGTAATTGCAAAAAAATGGGATCGTTACTTTAAAAAGAAAAATACACAGAATATCTATAATAAACAAAGATTCCAAAATCGGCTCTCACAAATCTCTTTGAAATTTAGTTTCCAATTTGAGAAAAAAAATTTAATGTGTGTTAATTGTTTGCATGTTGTTTGGGTTTCACAATAATTATTTGTGTGACTAATATTCGGACATTCACAAATGTATAAATAATATTTTTATAAACAAATTCGTAGAAAAATAGATTTTTTCAATGTGTAGTCGTGTGAGTCTTAAAGGTGTAAATAGTAAGGTACAACTTCAGTTGTACCCTACTACTACTGGAAGTTTGTAAGCACTGGTTTGATTTTGGAATTGAGAGATTTGATTGACGATTGAAAGAAAACGAGATTATATGTCCCTTGGTAAAACTATAGTCGATTCTAAATTCAGTCATTCTGGATTTACTCTTTCCGAGAATTGACGCCACGCCTCGGGGATGGATGGTAGAAGTTGCAAAAGGATGTGTGGTGTTCACTCAAGCGTGACAACAGAGAGAAGGGAGATGGAGAGGGGAAAAAGTTGATAAGCAAATCAGTTTCGAGACTTTTCAGATTATCTCACAGTTCCTCTAAGTTTTGTCACGCCTGAGTGAACACCTCTCCATATGCCCGCAGCTCTAATTTTTTTTAATTTGTGAGAAAAGTAAGATTGGAGGATGATCCGGGATGTATTGAATGTATGACCAAGGTGCATTGTAATATGAAAAATGTTGTTTATTATGTTCTCGATTGTAAGCGAATGGTTTTTGTGAATAATTGGTTGATAAGAATAATGAGGAATTGTTACAGTGTGGTGGACAAGCGCCTAACAAAGCAGCATGGCAAGGATGCAACAACAGGCCTCCTCATCCTCTTTCACCAGCGTCTCCGCAGAGCTCAAGAGAAGGATACAAAACGAAACAATGCGAAGCTCACCGCCGGTGGATGAAAAGAAACAGGGTAATCTCGATCCCTCCATGTTCAAAAACTCTTTTTCGAACTGAAAGTTTAAAATAAAATTCTCACTCTGTCTGGTTTGTGACGAAATGTATCTAGGACTTTCCGTAGCTTAGTGGATAATAGCACCAGACCGGCATGGGCAATCTAAAAACCTGGGTTCGAATCCCAGCGGAGCTAATCATTTTTTTATAACTTAAAAATAACGCCAGTATTAAACAAATATTAATAATGGACCAGTTGACAAAAAAGAATGAACACGAAAATATTTACTTACATTATCTGGTCAAAAAACAATAAGCATTGAATGCATTTAATCCACATTCAATTTCTTTGGATTCTTTGGAGTGCTTTGAGTTCTTTGAATTCATTTAAATTTCCTGAACTCTTTGGAGTCCTTTAATTTACTCAATTCTCTCTTTGAAGTATTTCAATTTTCTGTATTATCAATTTCCTGAATTCCTAATATTCGCTAAATGATTTGAAGTCCTTGAAATTCTCGGAATTCCTGTGGAATTCCTCACGATTTCTGAATTCCCTGAAATCATTAAATTTCTTGAATATCCTGATTTCCTTGAATATCCTTAATCCTTTGAATTCTTAAATTCCTTAAGTGTTCTGTGATCCCTGCAATTATCTGAATGCCCTGCAGTCCTTGAATTGCTTACATATCCAAAATTCCTGAAAATATTTTAATTCTTTAAATATCCTTAATTCCGTGAATTTCTGGAAACCCCTTAATACCTGAAATTCTCAGAAATCCTCTATTTCTCCGAATTCCCTGAAATTCTTGACTTTTCTGGTATTCCTGAATTCTTTGAATATTCTGAATTGCTGAAATTCTATTAATTCTCAGAACTCCTTGAATTACCTAAATGCTTTGAAATCCTATAAATTCATTGGATATCCGGAATTTCCTGAATTTTTAGAATTTTGTTAATTTTCTCAATATTCTGAATCCCCCAATATTCTGAATTCGTGGAATTCCTTAAAATTTCTAAATCCCGTGAATTCTCCAAACACTTTTAAATCCATACATTCCGTGACATCCTTGAATTCCTTGAATATTCGAAATTGCCTGAATTCTTTAAATATCCTAGATTCATGAAATTCTCTAAAATCCTCGATTTCTCCAAATTCCCGGGAATTCTGGAATATTCTGAAGTTTCTGAATTCTTTGAATATTTAAAATTCTCTTAATTCTTGAATTCTCTGAATTCCTGAAATTCCTTACATTCTCTGAATTCCTCACATTCCCTAAATCCTCTGAAATCCCTGAAACTCTTTGAATATAATTGAAATCCTTGACTTCCTCACATACCCAGCATTCCTGAAAATATTTTCATTCTTTAAATATTCTTAATTCCGTGAATTTCTGAAAATCCTTTTATACCTGAAATTCTCAAAAATCCTCTATTTTTCTGAATTCCTGAAATTCTGGAATATTCTGAAGATTCTGAATTCTTTGAATATCCTGAATTCTATGAATACTTAAAATTCTCTGAATTCCTGAAAATCTCTGAATTCTGTAAATATCCGGAATTACCTGAATTTCTGAACATAAATTCCTAAAAATTTTTTAAATCCTCGATTTCTCCGAATTCTCTCAAATTTTTGAATATTCTGAATTCCTGAAATTTCTTTAATTTCTTTGAATTCCTTCCATTACCTAAATCCTCTGAAATCCCTGAAATTCTTTGAATTCCCGGAAATCCTTGAATTCTTTACATATGCATAATTCATTAAATATTCTGAATTCACAGAATTCCTGAAAATCTCTGAATTCTTTAAATTTTCTAAATTCTCTGAATGTCTCAAAATTTCTTAATATCTTAAATTCTCTAAAATCTCCGATTCCTTCGAATTCCCTGAATTTCTGGAATATTCTGATATTCCTGAATTCTTTGAATATTTTGAATTCTCAAAATTCTCTGAATTCTTTGAATTACCTAAATGCTTAGAAGTTTTCTAAACTCATTAAATACCCTGAATTTCCTGAATTCTTAAAAATCTCAGAACTCCTCGAATTCTCCGAAATGGTTTATTTTTCTGAATTCCTGTAATTATCTACATATTCTGAATTCGTATAATTCCTTATGATTCCTTAATCCCTTGAATTTTCAAAATACTATGAAATCCCTGAATTCCACAATATCCTAGAATTCTTGAAATATCCTGAATTCCTTGGATATTTGGAATCCCCTGAATTCTTGAAAGTCCCAGAATTTCTTAAATTAAATGAAATCTTTGAAAATTCTGAATTCCTTCAATTCCTTTAATTTCGTAAATCTCTTAAATTCCCTAAATGCTCTATAATTATCTGAATTCCCTGAAATTCTTGAATATCCTGACCGCCATTAATATTCAGAATTTTATGAATTTCCTTTATTCTTTAGACTAACTTAATTAATTAAATATTCTGAATTCCTCAAATTAATTGAATTTTCTGAATGACTTAATTCTCTAAATGCTCTGAAATTCCTGAAAATCTCTGAATTCCTTGAATTCTTTAATATCCTGAATTACTTGAATTATTTAAACATCCTGACATCTCTCAAAATCTCTAAATTCCTTAAATTCTCTGAAATCCTTGATTTCTCTGAATTCCCTGAAATCCTTTATCATTCTGAATTCCCTG
>JAWWLR010000054.1:62405891-62418805 GCA_035041075.1 Acraspis erinacei | reverse complement strand
AGTGACCAGCAATTAAAATATTATTTTTTTCTTTTAAAAATGAATCTCTCACTCTTAAACTTTATTTTCCAAACAAACTAGAAGCTTTTATTAATAATTTGTACAGAAAAAGCTATTTTTCATATCTAAAATTTGAATTTTCGCAGACCTCGGACCAAACATATCGCGCACTCTGGCGAATGTTAAACTCGCTAAACTCCTACAGAGTACAAAATTTTCACGAAGTGATCCTTCTTAACTTCACATTATTCATGTCCGATGACAGATGATGAAAAGTGTCGAATTTTGTTGTGAGGTTACTTCAATTTTTTAAAAATAAAAAACGATTTTATTAATTCTACCCAAACGGGTTAAATAATGCTCAATCTCCCGAAGTAATTATGCCAAAATGACTGTAAAGTAATTGAATGTTAAGTGAAAACATGTAGGTGGAAAATTATATGGCGTCTCATTTTGACGTAACCTCTGTAATAATAATACAACAAAGAACCGTGGGTTGAGATTGTTGAAAGACACGGAAAAAGTTTGACAGTGTCGTCTGATTTTCGATAGTTTCTCGCAATTTGTAAAGTAGAAGCAATGTTAAATTCAAATTCCACGGGAAGCGAAGTCGCAGATGGATCGTGTGAGACGAGTGAGGGAAAGCAGAGTTCCAAATTTTCGAAATTGAATGGAAAGTATTTCAGTTTTCCTTTGAAAAGCCGGAAAGATGTTTCTTCGAAAAATGAGGAAAATTTAGAATCTATTGAGAAAATCATATCTGGGGATTGCAGAGATGAAATTCCTTCTGGAAGGAGTCCTGGATTTTTCAAGAATATCAAAAAAAGACTGCAAATCCGGAAACTCATGCCCAGCAGATCAAAACAAAAGGTTGGCGAATATTTTTAATTATTAATAGTAATTTTAAATTATTTTATTTTTATATCCAAATTTTTATTGTTCTGGAGTGGGATAAATTTAAATATTGATCATTTTAGCTGAGTTGTTTAGTTGAAAACTTGTTTCTTTTTCTACGTTTTTTAACTGAAAACTTAATTATTTACTTTTTTGTTGAAAAATTCGTCATTTTTGTAGAAATTTATCTTCTTGGTTGAAAATAATCAGTTTTATTGAAAGTTGATATTTCTATACTTTAATATTTATCAATTTGGATGAAAATTTGTCTTTTTAAATTAAAAATTCAACTATTTCGTTGAAAATGCATGTATTTTGTTAAAAAGTCGATTTTTTTGTAGATAATTATCTTTTTCTTTGGGAGGTAATCTTCTTGTTCACAAATTCTTCTTTTCGGTTAAAAATTTTAGTATTCCAGTGCTGAAAATGAATTTTTTCTTTTTCCAGTTTCCAATTTTTGATTGAAAAATTATCTTTTTTATTGAAAAGTTCCTAAGTTTTGGTAGAAATTAAGCTTCTTGGTTGAAATTTAATCTTTTTGGTAAAAGTTCAATTATTCTAGTTAAAGATTCAGAATTTTAGTTAAAAATTCATCTTTCTGGTTTAAAATTCAACTACTCCAGTAAAATATTTACGATTTTATTCTTTAAAGATGTTTTTTTGTTGTTGAAAGTAATTTTTTTAATTGAAAATTTCATAGTTTCAGTTGAAAATTCATCTGTTTGGTTAAAATTTACTTTTTTTAAAACTTACAATTTAATTATTTAAGTTTTGGTTCACAATTTATCTTTGTTAGTATAAATTATTAATTTTTTTCTCGAAAATTCAATTATTCACTTGAAGATTCATGATTTTATTTGAAAATAGAACTGTTTTGTTAAAAATCCGTTTTTTTTGTGGTCGAAAATTAATTTCTTTAGCATGACATTTTAACTAGTCCATTTTTAGCTAGTTCATTTTATTCAAAAATCATTGTATTTTTGGTTGAAAATTCCTCTGTTTTGGTTCAAAATGAATCTTCTTGGTTGAAATTTTGTTTCTAAACTAAAAATTTGACTAATTTTTTTGTCAAAAAATGATCTTTTTTAGTTTAAAAATTATTTTTTATTGAAAATTATTTTTTTAACTACAAATTGAAATATTTCAGTCTCAGATTAAATTTTTTTTCAATTCTTTTTGGTTCAAATGTACTGTTTTTTTATTTAAAATAAAAATCTTTTCTTGGTGAAAACTTGAACTAATTTCTTCAAATATTATTTCTTTGGTCGAAGATTCATAATTTTAGTTGGAAATTCGACTTTTATTGGTAAAAAATTAATTTTGTTATCGTTAAATTGAACTATTGTTGAAAATTAACTTCGCTTTTTTCAGAAAATAAGTCTTTTTCCCTTGAAAACTTAATAATTTGTGGAAAAATTATGTGTTTTGTTCAAAATTCTTCTTTTTCGTAGAAAATTAATTTTTTGGTTTGAAAATTCAATCGTATAGTTCAAAATTTATCTCCATTGCTTAATTTCAACTATTTTTTGGTTTTAAATTAAAATACTTAAACTTTTTAAAGTTTACATTTTTGGTTTACTTTTGATTAAAAACGTATCCTTTTTGTTTAAAAAATTTAGAAATAAAAATATATAAATTAAAAATGAATAAAAAAAATATTGAAAGACATCACATCCATTGTATAAAATTGAACTTTTTAGTTGAAAATTTATGTATTAGGTTTAAAATTAATTTTTTTTAGGTGAAGATTCATCATTTTAGTTGAAAATTCACTTTGACTATTCCATTTATTTTTGAAAATTTACCTTTTTTGATAAAAATCTAATCTTTTTCGTTTAAAATATATCTGCTTTGAAGAAAATTTAACTATTCTATTTTTTGCTAAGAATTAATTTATTTGACTGAAAAAAACTATTTAATTTAATAAAATTTTTTGTTTATAGAAAATTCAACTTTTGACTTGAAAATTCCACTATTTGGTGAAAGATTCATATTTTTGGTTGAAAATCTATGATTGTGATTAAAAATTAATTTCTTCGGTTGAAAAATTTCTTTATTGAAAATGCGTTTTTTTGTAAAAAAAATTTGGTCTAGGAATCTAAAAATTTTAGAAAAATAAATGTTTAACAACAACAACACGAATTTTTAACACAATAGTTTTTTTTTCGTCCAAAAAAATTTGTTTAACGAAAAAAAGAAGAATTAAATTTTTAGTTAAGACAAAAACAAAAATGAATGCTACACAAAATAATTCAATTCTAAACCCAAGAGACGAATTTTCAAACAAAAAAATATATATAATATATAAAAAAAAATATTTAAAAAATATATATAAAAATATATAAATAGTTAAATTTTTTACAAAATAGAACATTTTTTAATGAAGAAGATTACATTTATATAAAAAAAAGATACATTTTCAACAAAAAATGGGACAGTTATATTTTCAGTTAAAAAAATAAATTCTAAATCAGAAAAAAATAGTTTTGAACCAAACAGATCAATTTTTAACAAAGTGCATGAATTTTCAATCAAATATTTTGGAATTTTAAACCAAAAATATTAATTAATCGCCAAGAAGATTAAGTATTCTCCAACAAAATTCGAATTTTTGGTCAAATATAGGAATCTAACAAAATATTTCAATTTTCGACTTAAGAAGATAATTTTTAGAAAAATAATTAAATTTTGAATAAAACAAAAAAACTTTGTCAACTAAAATAAAATTAAATAAAATTAAAGGCTTTTATTAAATTAAAAATATTGTTCCAGTCTAAATTATTCAATTTTTAACCCCTTTAATATGAAATTTTTCAAATAAGAAAAAGAATAATTATTTAATATTTAGCAATAATTGACTGTTAATTAATTACGAGTAAATTAAGGCCAAATATTTAATTATTGAAGCTTTTAAACTTTATAATGTTACAATTTTTATTGTTATATTTAAAACATGCTTAATTTGTAAGCAAAATTTTTGAATTTTTATTTATAAATAATAATTGAACACTTATTATTTGTAGAAAATATTTGACTAATTTTAAGAGATATTTAGAAGTTTTGAAAAGATTCCAAATTAATTTAGAAAACTTAAAATAATATCAAGTAATTTAAACGAAGTATGTGGAATTTTTTCAGAAATTCTAAATATATTTTAAAGTTAATAGATTTCTTCCTAAAATTTTTATAAAATATTGCAAATTAAAAAAAGCATAAAATCTCTTTAAATATTCTGTTAAAATAATTTTTTAAAATGAAAAATCATTTTCGATTTTCTTAGGAATGTTAAGAAAATGCTTTTATTATTTTTTTTCAAACTTTCACAATTCTTGCAAATCTTCTAAATTATTCGTGTTTCTGTAAGTTTCTAAATATCTCTTAAAAATACTCTAATTTTTTCTACAAGTAATAAACGGGACGACTGAAAAATCCTGAAAAATAAAATTCCAGATACAGTACAATTTCCGAATGGGAAAATGCCCGAATAATAAAATTCATGAATAATAAAATTGCCAAAAATTAAAAATATCCGAATTGGAAAATTCCCGAATTTAAACAATTCTATTTAGTTTATAAATATGTTTTATTGATTACAAATAAAATAATGAATTTAAAAACAAAATATTTTGAATGTTTTAAGTTTCGAAAATTATCACTTGAATATAAAATAACAATGATTTTAAATAAAATATTTCTGGGTGATGATTATTTTTTAATGTGTATAGTATTAAAAAAAAAAACAAATAGCGTTTGAAAAATTAAAATTTAGCTTGCAGCTATTTGAAAAAATTTGCCCCTCGAACAAAAAAAAACAAAAAAATCACCCAGAAATATTTTATTAAAAATTATTGTTATTTTACATCCAAAAAATTATTTTCGAAATTTTAAACATTAAAAATAATTAAATTCGGGAATTTTATTCTTCGTGAATTTTCGACGTCCCATATAAAATATATATAATTTTTCTGCCGGTATATTTAGAAGTTCTAAAAAATTTTTAATTTGAAAAAATTTAAAACATCTTGATTTATCAAAATAATTTAAAATGAAAATAATTTCACTTCTAATTTAAAAACTTTAAGGTTGAAAAAAATTTCCACTTTTACATTTTTTAAATCTTTGTAGCCTAAAACATTTTTATAAAATAATTTAAATAATTTGTAATATTCATTGATTGCTTCTTTAATTTAGAGTATTGAAAATTTTAACGTGGAGTTATATTTTTGGAATTTAATCTAAATCTTTTAATTCTATTTTTTATGGAAGTTAAAAATTCTCTGAATTTTCAGGGATTGTTTTTTTAATCCGAATTTTTTCGGGAGGGTGTTTAATTTAAAAAATTTTAATTCTGAAAACAAATAGCAATTATTCTTGATTTTAAAGTAGCTTTATATTACTGTATTTAACTATTTTTTTTGAAAATTCGTCTTTCTTTTGGTTTGAAATTAATTTTTTCAACTCAAAATTGAATTACTTCTATTTTTTATTGAAAATTGATAGTTTTTAGTTGAAAATTCTTTCTTTTTTATCGATAATATTAATCTTCTCGATTGAAAATTCATCTTTCTGCTTAAAAATTCAAAAATTTCTTTGCAATTGTCTATCTCTCTGTTGACTGAAAAATCTTTATTTGTTACGAATTTATATTTTTTGGAATGAAAATTGTGTTGCTTGATTGAAATATAAAAATTAATTTTCTTGACTGATGATTCATAATTTTAATTTGAAATTGATCTTTTTAGTTGAAAAATGGGCTGTTTTGTTGAAAATTTGTTTTTTCTTTGGCGGAAAATTAATTTTTTGAACTAAAAATTTAATTTTAATAAAAACATCTCTTTTGATAGAAAACGCATATTTTTTGGCTGAAAAGTGATCTGTTTGGTTTAAATGTCAACTATTTCATATAAAAATGTATCATTTTTGTTGAAAGTTAAACTTTTTCAGTTAAAAATTAAATAATTTGATTAAAAATTTCTTTTTTTTTTGGTAAAAAATTAATATTCTTCTTTGAAAATGTATTTTTAGTTGAGAATTCGAGTATTCCAGTTAAATATTTAGAATTTTATTGTAAAATGCATGACTTGTTAGAAATATTTTGTTTTTTGTGTGAACAATTAATTTTTTCAACTGTAAATTTCCTTTTCACAATTTTGTTTGAAAATTCAACTGTTTGGTTCAGATTTGATGTATTTTGTTTAAAAAATCTTATTTTTTGGTAGAAAATAAATTTTTTTGCTTGAAAATGAAACTATTTGGCGAATAATTCACATATATTGTTTAAAATGCAATATTTTTGTTTCAAAAGTTAGGATTTTAACTCAACAATTTCGTCCAAAAATTATATTTTTTAAATCGAAAATTCAACTGTTTTGTTGTCTTTGTAGAATGTAGATAGATAATTATATTTTTGTTGAATATTTGATTATTTTGTTGAAAATTATCTTAAAATTTTTTTTTATGTTTGGGTTAAAATCTCAACTGTAAAAAATTCGCCTTTTTGGCTTGATGCATTCCACAATTTGGTTGAAAATTTATTTTCTTGACTGAAAAATCTTTCTGAGTTGAAAATTTGTCTTTTTGATTTAAAAATTAATATCCTTCGGCACAAAATTTGGAAAATTCCTCTTTATGGTTGTATTAAAATCTTTTTTGGTTGCAAATGTAACAACTTTGTCTAAATTTTTAGCTAATTTTAGTTAATAATTTATTTCTTTGTTTGAAAATTTAACAAGTTTGTTAAAAATTTGTTTTAAAGAATGAAAATTAATTCTCCTAACTTAAAATTGAACTATTTCCAGTTTGGTCTAAAATTGATCTGTTTTAGTTGAAAATTCCGATTTTCATTCATAAATTCAGCTTTTTAGTCAAAAATTCGTCTTTTTAGTTAAAATTTTAACTACTTGGTTAAAGATTCGTCTTTTTTCTTTAAATTCAACTTCTTTTGATTTAATATTTAAATCTTCATCGGTAGAAGTATCAACAATTAAATTTTTCGCTGAAAATTCGTGTTTATTGGTTGAAAATTTTGATTGACAATTATTATTTTTAACCTAAAATTTTATTATTCTATTTTTGATTGAAAATTAATATTTAAAAAAAATGTAACTAGTCTGTTCCAAATTGATCTATTTTTTGAAAATTTCTCTTTTGTCTAGAAAAGCTCTTGGTTGAAACTTCAGTATTTTCGTGAACTTTTCTCTATTTTAAGAGAATTTTTTTAGCTATGAAATATCATATTTTAAGAATTATAATCTTATAAATTAGAAAGCAATTGGGTATAAATAATAAGAACAGAAGCGTAAATTTTCATTTGCAGTTCATTAAAAACAACATTTTCATAAATTATGTTTAAAAATCACAATGATATTTACAGTTTAAATTTAAATTAAGCGTTACGTTCGTTCACAAACGAATTATTCTGGAGAGGTATCGTCCTTCGATTTTCTCTAAATATGCAATGAATTTGAAGAATAATAAGAAAAAATTAAAAAATCTAAAGTGTAACTAATTTTTCCTTAATTTGTATTTCTTTTGCAATTGTTTTAAATAGAAATTCTTCTTTAACTCAAAATGTAACTTAATGTATCTTATTTAATTGAACGTTTAACTAGCTGGTTGAGAATTGATGTATTTTGTTAAAAAATCTTATTTTTTGGTAAAAAAAATTAATCTGCTTGGTTAAAAATTAATTTATATTCTTAAATATGCAATTTTTTACTTGAAAAATTGGAATTTCGAATCGGTTTATGTTGAATTTAATATAGCACATTAATTGAATGCATAAAAAGTAAAAAATAAAATTATTTATTGTATAAACTCGCAAAACTGGAAAAACCTGGAATTTTTAATTTGTTGTTTATTTTCTATTTCCTTAAATGGAGCAAAACTTTAGAATAGAATTCAATTTTTCTAAATTTTATTTGAACGCGAAAAATGTTTTGCGAATCGGGAAATGACCCGGAATTTTTTTCATTAATTAAAACGGTCACCCCGACTTCCAGGTGAAAACGTTGGACCCAAATAAAGAAATATCGAGGCGAGACGAGAGTCTAAAATCCGTTTCCGCCGAGCTCGATCCAATAGAAAGCCGGTGTCAACTCGAGACTCCGGAAGTGGTGAGAGGTTCGTCAAATCCTGTCAGTTCGTACATCGCGGCCCTGATGTTCAACGGGGAAAGTGACGAGCGAGTTCCCCGATTCAGCGAATTAATCGCCTCGCAATCTTCAAACGCGGCATCTGGAAATTCGCAGCAATTGGCGGGGGGAGAAAATGCTGGGGAAAATTTAAATTTCGCGCCAAACGACGAGGGAAAAAGTTGCGCGGATTTGGAATTGAGTGAGGGGAATGAGACCGGTTTACGAAAGCAAACGACTGAAAATAATAACGAGGCGTATCAGTACGATGATGTCTTGGCGGCAGGAGCCGAATCGATAGAATCGCCAATTTATGGCGATTTAAATAAGGATGATTTGGAGGGAAAAAATGGAACGAAAGCGACCCTGACGGAAGAGTTGCTCAAACTGAGTAAATATGGATGGTACTGGGGACCAATTTCCGGCGAGGAAGCTGACTCGAAATTAATTTCGGAATCTGATGGAGCATTTCTCGTTCGCGATTCATCAGACGACAGGTAAATATTTTTTTTTAAATTTACTGCTTTTTTGGATACTTTTTTTCGTACAATAATTCAAAGAGATTTACATTTTAAAGTATAAAGTATTGCATTTTTTGGTTTTAAATTTCTTTTTTTTTAAATAAATTTCATCTTTTGAATTGAAATATAAATTATGATACTTTCTTGTTGGGCATTTATTTTTTTAGTTTGAAAATTCAAGTATTTTTTGCAAAACCATCGTTTATAGTATAAAATACTTTTTTTGTTTATCAATAAATTTTAAAATTAAATTTGTTTAGAAAACAAATATAAAAAAATAATTTTAAACTAAAAAAATTAATTTTTGTACAAAAAAGACAAATATTCAACAAAAAATAAGAAATTAAAAAACAAAAATTTAGTTTAGAATTTAGTTTTCAGTTGAGACATTTTTTTGTGTGAAAAAATAGTTACATTTTCAAAAGAAAGTAATGAATTTTCAACCAAGAAGATAAATTTCTACCAAAAAAGAGATGAATTTTCCACTGAAAATGATAAATTTTCATCCAAAAGTATTGCATTTTGGACAAGGTAGATGAACTGTTGACAATTTTTTTTAGTAAAATATATGAATTCTCAACCAAATAAAAACAGATTTATTTCTTAAACAAATTTAATTTTCAAATTCATTAATAAACAATAAAAAGTATTTTCTACTATAAACGATGGATTTTCAAAAAATACATGAATTTTCAAACTAAAAAGATAAATGCTCAACAAAAAAGTATCATATTTTATATTTCAATGAAAAAGATGAAATTTATTTTAAAAAGAAAAAAGAATTTCGAAACCGAAAAGGCGAATTTTCAACAAATAAACATTTTTCACTCAAGAAAGAAATAAAAGTTTATCCAAATTGTTGATACTTCAAGCCAAAAGACGAATTATCTCTATAAAAATTGAATTTTCAAACAAAAATTATAACTTTTTAGGAAAAAATTAATTTTCTAAAAAGTTTGTACATTTTTACCCAACAAAGATGAAATTTCAGACCTAGAAAATTATGTTTTTACCAAAAAAGGAGAATTTTCAACTCTAGAAGATCAATCTTTCATAAAAAAATTACATTTCTGCGAAAACAATTTATTTTTTAAATCAAAAAGATAAATTTTGACAAAAATAGTTGATTTTTCTCTTTAAAAAGGTTTCAATTGACTTTTCAATATCAAAATATGAATTTTTAAATTAGAACTAAGTTAATATGTAAGAAATTGAATTTTTAATCCAAAAAGACGAATTTTTAATAAAAAATAATGACTTTTTAATCAAATTTTTGAATTATCTTACCGAACAGTTGCATTTTTTTATCAAAACAGATCAAATTTATCTGGAAAAAGATGAATTTTTATTTGAAAAAAAAGTTTAAATAGTTGAACTTTCATTCAAAAAAGGTCAAAATATGAATTAAAAAAAAGAGAAGTTGATAAGAGAAAAATAGAATTTTTAATTCAAAAGACAAATTTTTTTAACCAAACATGAAATTTGTACTAAAACAGAGGAATTTTTAATAAAAAACTACCAATTTTCTTTTTTAAAATTGAATTTTCAATCAAATAGTTGCACCTTTATCCATGAAGATGAAATTTATCTTGAAACAGATGAATTTTTGATTAAAAAGAAAGTAGTAAATTGAAATAAAAATTTAATTTTCGTCGAAAAAAAAAATATTTTTACACAAAAAAAAACAGATTAAATTTTTTAAACAAATTTAATTAACACCTTTATGCAAATAGTCTAACAAGAAAGACGATTTTTAAATTAAATATATGAATTTTTATAACAAAAAAGTTGAATTTTAAATTTAAAAAGAACTATTTTTAACTAATTAGTTAAAATTTTGAAATAGACTAATGAATTTTAATCGAAATGATGAATTTTGGGAAAAGATTTCAATTTTGAACCAGGTAGAAGACACACAAAAATTAACATAAAAATTAAATATACCTGAATTTTCCACGAAATATTTGCATTATCAAATACAAAGACAATTTTTCAACATAAATTTTTAGCTAAAATTATGAGTCTTAACTAGAATCATTAAATTCACAATTAAAAAAATTATTTTCAGCCCAGAAAATTGATTTCTACCAAAAAGTCTAAATTTTCAACCAAAAATATTTCTTCAATCCAATATTAAATATTTATATATTTTCATTTAAAAAATTAAAAATAACAACAAAACAGTTCATTTTTCAACCAAGGAGATAAATTTTTAATTAAAACAATGAATCTTGAACAACAAAAAATTAATTTGTAACAAAAGAGTAACTGTCAACTAAGTAATTAAATCTTCATTCAAAAGAGATTAATTCGGAAAAAATGCATTAATTGATATTTCAACCAAAAAAGATTTGAATTTTTAATAAAAAATAATTAAATTCAACCAAAAAGAATAAATTTTCAACAAAATACATGAATTTTCAACTAAAACCGATCAGTTTTCATCTAGAAAGGGAATATTTGAACTCTCAGTAAAAAAAATTGATTTAAAACAAAAGAAAGTGTTATTCAATTTCACATTGCAATTTAAAAAAAATCAACAACGCTCTTGAAAGAACTCCAATCAAAGTGATACATTTTTATCTAGAACAATGAATCTTCAACTAGAATAGACGAAATTTTAACAAATAAGAAAATAAATGTAGGAAAAGGCTTTAAATGTCAACCGAGGGGTTTTATTAAAAAAAAAATGAATTTTTCAAACCAGAAGATTAATTTTCTGCCAAAAAATACGATTTTTCAAGCAAAAAACTTAAATTTTAAACTAAGAAAATTAATTTCTGTACAGAAAAAAGACAAATATTCAACAAAATACATCAATTTTAAACAAAAAATAATAAATTATCAACGAAAAATTTAGTTTAGTATTTAGTTTTCAGTTGAGAAATTTTTTGTGTCGAAAAATAGTTACATTTTCAAAAGAATGTGATGAATTTTCAACTAAAATTATGAATCTTCAACTGAAATAGTTGAATTTTTAACAAGAAACATTAATTTTCAACCAAGAAGATTAATTTTTAGCAAAAAAAGACGAATTTTCGAATGAAAAAGATAAATTTTCATCCAAATATTGAATAGTCAAATTTTCAGTTTAAAATTAATTTTAACCAACAAATTTTCAACGAAATAGTTCAAGTTTCAACTGAAATTGTTAAATTTTTAGTAAAAAAATTAATTTTCAGCCAAAAAGAGAACAAACAAAAAGAAATCAATTTTATCAAAAGAGTTTAACTTTCAACCAAGTAATTAAAATTTCATTCCCAAAAAGATAAATTATGAAGGACAAATTTAGTAGTTGATATTTCAACGAAAAAAAAATTGATTTGCAATAAAAAAACAATTGGATTAAAATAAAAAAATAATAGTTTTCAAGAGACAGAGAGAGAGAGAGAGAGATAAAAAGTTCGAAACAACCTGTTGAATTTTCAAGCAAAAAGAGACATTTTTGACCAAGAATATTACATTTCTATCCAAAAGAACGAATTTTACAACCAAAACAAGAATAGTTACATTTTTAGTTAAAAACCTTAATTTCAAACAAACAAAAAAAACACGAATTTAAAAAAAATAGTTAAATCAAATCGTATAAAGCTACTTTTACAAATAACGAATAATTTTTATTCAATTTTTTAATGCAATTAAAGCAAAAATTAAACACGTTCTCGAACAAATTCCCTGACTTTGAAAAATATTCAAAATTTGATCTCAAAATCTTGAGAAATCTACAAGTTTGAAATTTTTTTATAATTAAAAATTATTTTTGAAATTTTTTAACAAGTTCTAAATAGCTTTTAAAATAAATCGAATTTTCCTACTAGTTTTAGAAAATCCTGTTTATTATGTGTAAAAAAAAATGTGAGTAATTTTTAGTTTCAAAAAGATTCAGGGTGGCCGGCGAACCGGGAATTTATTTCTTGACCGGGAAATTACAAATTTTCATAAGAAAAATCTGTCCAAGTTCAATTTCAAATTATTCACTTCTTAACCCATTTAATTTGAAATTTTTTAATGAAGAAAAAGAATTTACAATTTTTATTTTTCTATTTAATAAATGTTTAATTTGTAAGCGAAATTGTTGAATTTTTATGTAGTAATATTAATTGAAGACTTATTATTTGTCAACAAAATTTGATTAATTTTAAGATATTTAGAAGTTTTGAAAAAATTAAAAATTAATTGAGAAAACTTAAAATAATATCAAATAAATTAAACAAAGTGTGAAATTCTTTCCAAAGTTTTTAGAAAATCCTGCAATTTTTTTTCAATCTTAAAATCTTCCAGGGTCTTTTTTGACAATTTTGGAAATCTCTTAAATTCTTTTTAAATATGCTATTAAAATAATTTTAAAAACTGAAAAATCATTTTC
>JAWWLR010000054.1:62388398-62401898 GCA_035041075.1 Acraspis erinacei | reverse complement strand
CTTTTGGTTGAAAATTCAACTATTTGTTTGAAAATTCATGTATCTTTTTGAAAGTCCAAATTTACCTATTTTGTTTTTTCTTGATTCAAAAAATTAATCTTTTTTAAAGAGAATTTTGAACTTCCTTGGATAAAAATGCAATTGTTTTGTTGAAAATTAAACTAGTTCATAGAAAATTTACGTTTTGCTTTAAATTTATATTTTGGGTGTTTTCGTTGCAAAAAAATCGTCTTTTTTATTAAAAATTTAGATTTTTTTCGTAGAATCTTATTTTTTGTTGTTGAAAAATTCATATTTTGATCTTGAAAAGTTAACTCTAATCTTTTTCGGATAAAAATTTAACTGTTTTTAAACATTTTTGTGTTTAAATAAAAATTGATCTGTTTTAGAAGAAATTTCGTCTTTCTTGAATAAAAATGCCATTATTTGGTAGAAAATTTAACAATTTTTTTTTAAAAGTCATGCTTTTTGGTTGAAAATGCAGCTTTTTTGTTGAATATTTAACTATTTTTGATCAAATTTACTTTTTGTTTAATATTTATATTTTGTTGTTAAAAAATGATCTGAAATCTTTTCTGGATGAAAGTTCAACTTAAAAAAAAAGATTCCGTTTTTTATTAAAAATTCCTCCGTTTTAGTACAAATTTAATTTTTCTTGAATAAAACTAAAAATTCAACTATTTGGTGGAGAATTCAACTATTTTCCTTAAAATCCATTATTTTTGTTTGACAAAAATGCGTATTTTTTATTGAAAATTCACATTTTTTTCGTAGAAACTTATTTTTTGTTAAGAAATTCGCATTTTGATTTTGAAAAGTCAACTGGAATCTTTTTTGGATGAAAATTCAACTATTTTATTGAAAATTTATATTAAAAAAAAAAAAAATTCCTCTGTTTAAGAAAAGTTTCATCATTTTTTTATAAGAAAGCAAGCGTTTTGTTGAAAATGTAACTATTCCGTGGAAAATTTACTTTTTGTTTAAAATTTATATTTTCGTGTTTAAAAATGCACTGAGATTTTTATGGATGAAAATTCAACATTAAAAGAAATTGTGTTTTATTAAAAATTCATCTGTTTTAGTGCAAACTTCATCTTTTTTTTGATAAAAATGCAACTATTTGGTAAATAATTTAACAATTTTATGAAAAATTCATCCTTTTTTTTTTGTTAAAAACTCGTATTTTTGGATGAACAATTCAATTTCTTTTGTAGAAACTTATTTCTTTTTTAAAAATTAAATTTTTATAGTGAAACGTCAACTGAAATATTTTCGAACAGAAAGTTCAACTATTTTCGGAAAATTTATCTTTTGGATTCAAAAATTCATCTTTTTTAATAGAAATTTCATTTTTCTCGGTTTGAAATTTCACGTTTTTTAGGTAACAATGCATCAGTTTCCTGGAAAATTAATTTTTTGCTGAAAAGTCATATGGCACTTTTTTGTTAAAAATTCAAGAATTTTATTTAATTTTGTATATATTTAATTGAAAAATCCTCTTTCTTGGTAGAAAATTAATTTTCTTGTTTTTTTGTCTAGAGGGTCTAAAATGGTAGAAAATTCATCGTTTTTGATTAAAAATAAAACTACTTTGTTCAAGATTGAAATCTTTTCTAAAAAATTCATATTTTTGTTTAAAATTCAATTTATTCGAGATAAAGATTGATATTTTTAGTTTAAAATTAATTAATTTAGTTGAAAATTGAACTGTTTAGTTAAAAATCGGTCTTCTTTCATTGAAAATTCCATTTTTTTTTGTTACAAATTTATATATTCAATTTAAAAATCGTCTTTCTTGCTAAAAAAATTAATTTTCCTATTTGAAAATAAATTTTCTTGTTTAAAAATCCATTTTATTTTGCTTAAAAATTCACGTATTGCAATTAACTATTGATCTTTTTTCAGTTGAAAATTCTACTTTTTTATTCAGAATTAATGTTTTTTCAACTATTTGGTTGATAATTTGTTTTATTTGCATTGGATAATACAAATATTTTGTTGAACAAAAATGCATTTTTAATTTTCATTTCAATTTTTTTGTCAACATGGTCGAAAATTCATCGTTTTTGATTAAAAATAAAACTACTTTATTCAAAATTGAAATCTTCTTGTTTAAAATTCATTGATTAGAGATAAATATTGATATTTTTAGTTGAAAATTTAACTGTTTAATTAAAATTAGGTCTTCTTTAATTGAAAATTCAATTTTTTTGTTCAAAATGCAAATATTTAATTTAAAAATCGTCTTTCTTGCTATAAAATTAATTTTCTTGTTTGAAAATTAATTGTCGTGTTTCAAGATCAATTTTTTTGCTTAAAAATTGAAGTATTGCAATTAAATAAAAATTTTTTAAAAAATAAACCTTTTTTTGTGTAAAAATAATTTTTTAAATTGAAAATTGAACTATTCCATTTTTGGTTGAAAAGTGATATTTTTTAGTTCAAAATTCAGCTATTTGTTTGAAAATTGATCTTTTTCAGTTGAAAATTCAGTTCTTTTTTTGAAAATTAATGTCTTTTTTCTTGAAAAATCGTCTTTTTGGTAGAAAATGAATCCTTTTGGTTGAAAATTCATGCTTTTTTTTAATGTCCAAATTTCTACGTGAAAAGTTAAGAATTTGAAGCTGTTTAAGTCAATTTTTAATATAGTACTCACGTTATTTTACCTAAATATGCACTAAATTTTCAGTACAAGTTGACAAAATAAAAATGTATGTGAATTTTTATCCAAATTCATGTACTTCAGAGACAAATTTGAGAAATGATTAATTATGTTTTTACATTATTTAATTATTTATTTATTTAATCTACCATGATAAAATATTTAAGAATATCTTTTGCAATATTAATTAAATTCCTATAAAATAAAAAGAGACATTATTTCTAATATAAACTCGCGAAAACATCATACCTGGAATTGTCAGGGAATTTTTTTTCCATGAAAATAATATTATTTTGAAAGTCTTAAAGATCATTGTACTGAATTTGCGAACCGGAGTTACTCTTAGTTGGCCGGGAAAATTGAAAACTGAAGAAAAAAATGAATTTTCTCCTTTCAGATATTTATTAACGCTAAGTTTCAAGTCGTCCGGCAAACTGCTTCACGCACGCATGGAACACAGCGGTGGACTCTTTTCCCTGTGCAATCACTCGGAGAATCACGGCTACACATCTGTGGCCGATTTGATCGATCACTCGATGTCGTGCAGTCAGTCGGCGGTATTCTGCTACTCGAGGCCGCGACATCCGGGCCATCCCTCGTTTCCGGTGCGACTCACGAAACCGGTGAGTCGATTCACGCAAGTGCGAAGTCTCCAGTACCTCTGTCGCTTCGTCATTCGACAAAACACAAGACTGGACAATATTCACAAGCTGCCTTTGCCAAAACCGATCCGAGGCTATATCGAGGAAGCGCATTATTGATACAATATATTTATATGTTAATGTGATAGGAGATGAGATTAGACGAGACGAGAGGAAAGTACCTACCTGCTATTTTCAATCCTCTCTAGTTCTGTTAACGCTATTTCTTTTTCTCGGTTTTAGATCTAAATTCGATTTTCCGGCCTCACAGGCCCCCACTATTGTACCCTATTTTTAAATAGGGTTTCTAGAATACTCTATTTTTTCGCGAGATTATATCGTATTTTTGTCGATTTAAAAGGAATTTATTCACGAGACGTTCTTTTCGATTATTTTGATTTTTTTTTAAATTCAATTCAATTCTTCTAAGATGGTGCAAGGATTTAAAATATATTTGTGTTTTGACAAATTCTTTGATATTTTCTAGATCTTTGATAAATTTTCAAAAGATTTTAAAGCATTTAAAATATCCGAGGAATTTTAAATTAATTTAATTAATTTCAAAAGATTTCAACGCTTTTAAAATAATTTAGAATACAAAATTTGGAGATTTGGAATTATTATTATTTTTTTTATTAGCCTGAATTCTTTTTAATTTTTTTTCCATTCACTTGAACTCTTCTGAATTGACTAAATCCTAGTCAATTAAATGGATTTTTTGTAATTAAAATTTTTTTCAATTTCTTCTGAGCAATGGTTAAAGGATTTAAAATATTGGGAAGAATCTTTTCCAATTTTTATGGCATTTTCAAGAGCTTAAAAAGTTTTCGATGGATTTTAAAAAAACTTAATTTTTTTAAAACATTGTATGTTATTTTAAAAGATTCGAAGTAATTTTTTATTGATTTGAGTAATATAATCGAATTTTAAAGGATTTGAAATATTTTTATAGAGTTTTATAAGATTCCAAAGAATTTAAAATTAATTTGATTAATTTGAAGGGATTTCAAGGCTTTTTAAAAATATTTTAGTTTAAAGAATTTGAAGAGATTTGAAATTATTTTTTTGGAAATCACCCTGAATTCTTTCAAATTAATTTTAATTTTTTCAATTCACTTGAATTCTTTTAATTCTTTTGAATATGTTATAATTTTGATCCAATTTACCCTTAGGATCAATTGATAAAACGGTCAAAGTATCTGAAATATTTGATGTTATTTTCAGATTTCAAATAATTTTTAATTGATTTCAGTAATTTAATAGGGAATTTAAGGCGTTTTAAATATTGTAGGATAAAGAATTTGGAGATTTGAAATTATTTTTTTGAAATCATCCTGAATTCTTTTAAATTCTTTTGCATTTTTTCAATTCCCTTGAATTCTTCAAAATGTACTCAATTCTGCTCAATTAAAGACGTTTTAAAAATTTTCGGACATACAATTGGGACAGATTTGAAATTGTTTTGCTAGAAATTATCTTGAATTCTTTGTAATTCTTTTGAATTTTTTAATTCACTTCTAAGAATTTTAAATTAATTTAAAAATTTTAAGGAATTTCAAGGCGTTTTAAATATTTTAGGATAAAGAATTTGGAGATTTGAAATAATTTTTTTGGAAATCACCCTGAATTCTTTCAAATTAATTTTAATTTTTTCAATTCACTTGAATTCTTAAAAAAAATTTAAAGTTGAATTTAATTGATCCTGAGGATCAATTGATGAAATTGTGAAAGGATTTTAAATATTTTAGGGAGTTTTATCAAATTCCAAGGAATTTAAAATTATTTTTTGATATCACCCTGAGTTCATTAAAATTTTTTCAATTTATGAATTTGTCAAGGCATTTGAAATATCTAGGGGCATTCTTTTTCAAATTCCCTGGAATTTTCAAGAGCTTTAAAAATTTGCAATGGATAAAGAATTTGGAGAGATTTAAAATTATTTTTTTAGAAATTATCCTGAATGCTTTTAAATTCTTTTGATTTTTTTTTAATTTAAAAAAAAGGTATTTCATTTATTCTGAGGATCAATGAATTAAATGGTCAAAGGATTTACAATATTTGGAAGCATTTTTTCCAATTTTTTGGCATATTCAAGAGCTTAAAAAAATTTTTAAAGGATCATTTGATCGGATTTTAAAGAATTTTAAATATTTTATAGAGTTTTATAAGATTCTTAAGAATCAAATTAATTTTAAATTTAAATTAATTTAATTATTTTACTTTAATTTAATTATTAAAATTTTGTATTTAAATTAATTTTATAAATTTGAAGGGATTTCAAGGCATTTAAAATATTTTAGGTTAAAGAATTTGAAGAGATTTGAAATTATTTTTCGGAAATTAATTTGAAATATATTTAATTCATTTAAATTTTTTAATTTACTTGAATTCAAAAAGTGGATTTTTTTTTAATTTCTAAAAGTTTTTATTTAATTCGTCCTGAGGATCAATTGATGAAATTGTCAAAGGATTTGAAATATTTTATGTTGCTTCAAAAGATTAAAAATAATTGTGAATTGATTTCAGTAATTTAATAGGTTTTGAAATATTTTAGGGGATTTAAAAAGATTCCAAATAATTTTAAATTAATTTAATCAATTTGAAGGGATTTCACGGCATTTTAAATATTTTAAAGACAAATAATTTGTATATTCGAATTTATTTTTTTTTAGAAATTACTCTGAAGTCATTTAAATTTTTTCAATTGTAAATTAATTAAATCTACTTAATTCAATTCTCATTTTTTTTAATTTTTAACGTTTGTATTTAATTGATCCTGAGGATCAATTGATGAAATTGTCAAAAGATTTCAAATATCTCAAGGCACTCTTTTTCAAATTCCCTGGAATTTTCAAGAACTTCCAAAATTTGCAATGTATTTTAAAATATGTTGATGGATTTAAATTATTATAGGTTATTTTAAAAGATTCAAAGTAATTTTTCATTTATTTGAGTAATTTAACGGAATTTTAAAAGATTTGCAATTTTTTAAGGAATTTTACAAGATTCCAATGAACTTCAAATTAATTTCATTAATTTGAGGGATTTCAAGGCAGATTTTTTTGCTAGAAATTAGCAGGCCTTCAAAGATTTGAAAATATTTGAAATTCAATCTGAGTTCTTTTAAATTTACTTCCCAAATTCATTTAAATACTTTGGAATTCTCTTTAATTTTTTTTAATTCACTTTATTCCTTCTAAATTTACTAAAGATCCAGAATTCTTTTAATTTCAATTTCTGAATTCTTTTGAATTTAACTTGAATTGTTTTGAAGTCTGTGAATTTATCCTTTGAGCACGAACGAAGTACCATATGAGCGTGAAGAAAAAAATATTTTATCCCAAAGGGACTGTGAGGCCTGGATTTTATTCCACGTAGATATTAGCAATTATAATCGAGGCCAAATTTTATTATCTAAATGTTAAGAATCGCTCCAAACAAATTATATTTGACCGAATCATTTTCAAAATCCAGAATCTCCGCTGGACGAAATATTTTTTTTGTAGAGAAAATTAGGCGATACGTTTTTTTTTATTAAAAAAAATTTACGACGTTATGCGTCTTTGAATTTTATGCTTTGTTTCAAGATAAACAAAAAAAAGATTTATTTATTCAGATTCTGCATTCCGGTGATTATTATGAAGAATTATTTATAATAATATTGTTTATATTTGGAATTTCCAAATTTAAAAAATACTATAAATAATTCTTTTTAATTAATTAAAAAATTAAAATGTTTATAATTTAAATTTAAATTATAGTTTTAAATCCGTCATTATTAAGCAGTTTGATTTTTAGGGCCTTGGAACTAAATTTTTCTGCCTCTAAATACTTAAATTCGAAAATATTTGTTTTGAAACTTCTTAATTTTTTAACGTTTCCAATTTAAAATTTCACAATTTTATTTAAAATTCAAATATTTTTGAAATGCCCGGACAATTTCACTATTCAAACTTTCAAAATTTCGTATTGAAAGCTTTAAATTTAATAATTTTAGATTTACATATTCCAAATAGTTTGGATTCTATTTTAAAAACGTAAATTTTTTTTGGAATTTTAGATTCTTCGAAATTGTAGAATATCAATTTGAAATATTTAATGGTTGCAAAATTATTATTATTATATATTATTATTATAGTTTAAAGGATTTTTAAATTCGAAATTGTTTAAATTTCAAGCCTTAAAAATAATATTTTAGAACTAGGCATTAAAAATTCAATTATTTACAATTTTTCTAAAATATTAAACATTTTAGACTCAAAAAAAATTCAAATTGAAAGCCTAAAATTTTTCAATTTTAATGATTGAATATATAGTAATCTTTTTTTAATTTTCAATGTAATAGCTTAAAATTCTCCGTCTTTGAATTGAAGATTTAAACAAAATGAATCAATTAAAATTTAAACAATTATTAATTCTGAATGAAATATTAAAAATCACACGATTTGAAATGAAAAAGTAAATTATGTTTTGCTAAAAATAAAAATAGATAAAAATTCAACTATCTGAAATTAAATAATTTCTTTAATTTCGAATGCTTTTGTAATTTTGTAAGTTAAAATTGAAATTGTTGAATTTTGTAAAGTATAATTAACAATTTGAAAATTGTTGATTAAAAAAAAATTATTTAAATTTATTTCTTGGTGAATACATTTTTTTCAGTTTTAAATGAAGTTCGAATTTTTCAACGTTCTGTAGTAGAAATTTTTTCATTTTTAATTTTCCCATTTAAAGTTCATTTTATTCATGATTAACAGTAAAAAAAATTTAAACGCTGAAAATGACGTGAATTTATTTGTTAATCTGAGAAAAAAATATCAATCAATTTTAATATTAAATTTCAATTTTTGTGGAATAGCAATCTAAAGTTCTAGAATTTCAGAAACATTCAATATAGTTTTCCATTTCAAATTGTCAAATTTTACCTATTTAAATTTTAAATTTTTCCATTTTTAAAATTGTTGAATTTTTGAAGGCTTTGAATAAAAAAATATACAATTTAAACTCCTCTTTTATAAAATTGTCCAATTTCAAAAAGTTCTATCTAAAATTTTTCCCTTTTTTAAAATTAAAAAAAAATTGTTAACTTGTTCAAAAATGTACTTTTAAATTATTAATATTTTTATTTTTAGAAAATAAAAATCCAGAAACGTGAAGTCTAAATATATTGAATATCAAATATTTTTAGTGAAATAATTTCATTTGAAATTATTCTGTAACTTAAAAACATAATAACATTTTTTTTAAACATTTGATAATTATCACAATTATTATTTTTAATAGACTTCATAGAAATTTTTTTTTCTAAAATCAGAAAAATTAATTATCACCTAATTTTCCAAAAAAAAAACAATATATTTCCTCCCGGAAAAATTCTGCTACTACAACTGTAGAACTCAATTCGGTCATATCAATTGTTTTTGAAATTTTAAAAACGTTAAAAAAGTTACCCTCTATTTTTACGGAATTTGATATTTTTAAATCAAGCAATTTCCGAATGTGGCAATAATATCTAGACATAATTTTAGATATGTTTCAGATTGAAAAAAAAAATATTTGAGAGTTCTTTTACTTTTAAATTTTATTATTACGGCCTAGAAAAAAAAAGAAAAATATTTTTTCAACGCAAAGCCGTTTGTAAATTTGTTGATTATGGAGTTCTTAGAGATTTATAGATTTATTTCGAATTTTTCTATAGAAATTGAAAAGACTTTCTACTTTCTTTTTTATTAGTCTCATATTATTGAGTCATATCTTTTCTTTTTTTTTTTAAACTCAAGACTGTCTTTCATTCAAAGATTCACACAGGACTATTTCTCAAAGTAAACGAAAAAAATTCTCCATTTGTGCTCAATTAAAAAAAGTCCTTGTGATTTTCTTGCAATAATCAAATTGCCAATTAATGTATATATTAAACTTTTCTCGAGATTCTAGTGGATTTTACCATATCCGAGGCTTTAGTCTGAGTGTGTTGAACAGGGTGGTGCAAAAATGGATTTTATTTTATTTTTTTTCGAATTTTTATATTCACTCTAAATTTGTTCGAATCCAGAAAAAACAGATTTAAAAAAAATAATATTTAGAGGTTTTGAAATAATAAACTCGACATTTTTTCTTCAAAATCAACCCCATAAGGATTTTATGGGGGCCCACAAAAATCCCATATGTGAAAAATTGCACATGAAATACTACTTTTTACTGATAATTAGATGTTTATGTAAATTTGTTAAACAATTTATTATTTTTCCTAACTATCTTGTCTTAGATAATTGTTAGAAATTCGCGATTTTTTCCCCGAAATTTTCCACTTTTTTTAAATTTTTCAATTAGAATGAGGTAATAATTATTTCCAGTAAACAAGGATAATTGTTACACAGAATTTATTATTATTTTAGTACCATTCTCTTCGAATTATGATAGAAGATTGCGTTTTTTTAAATTCTTGACTTTGATTTTTAATTTTAGTTTTGAATAAATAAGGATCAAAAAGAATAATTTTTTCTTTTTTGGGCCATATGACTTTTCAGCAAAAAATTAATTTTCCAGGAAACTGATGTATTTTTACCTAAAAAACGTGAAATTTCAAACCGAGAAAAATGAAATTTCTATTAAAAAAGACGAATTTTTTAATCAAAAAGAAAATTTTTCTAAAAATAGTTGAATTTTCTGTTCTAAAAGATTTCAGTTGACGTTTCACTATCAAAATTTAATTTTTAAAAAAGAAATAAGTTTCTACAAAAGAAATTGAATTGTTAATTAAAAAATACGAATTTTTAACAAAAAAAAGGATGAATTTTTAATCAAATTGTTAAATTATTTACCAAATAGTTGCATTTTTATCAAAAAGATGAAATTTGCACTAAAACAGATAAATTTTTAATAAAAAACCATTTTTTTTAAAGTTGAAGTTTAATCCATAAAAATTTCAGTTCATTTTTAAATACGAAAATATAAATTTTAAACAAAAAGTAAATTTTCTGCGGAATTGTTAATTTTTTAATAAAGCCGTTGCATTATTATCAAAAAATGATGAAAATTTTCTTAAAACAGAGGAAATTTTATGTTTTTAAATATAAATTAAATAAAAAATACTTGAATTTTCATCCAAAAAAGATTTCAGTTGACTTTTCAAAATCAAAATATGAATTTCTTAACAAAAAATAAGTTCCTACGAAAAAAATTTGAATTTTCAATAAAAAAGACGCATTTTTGTCAAACAAAAATAATGAATTTAAAAAAAAATAGTTGAATTCTCCACCAAATAGTTGAATTTTTAGTTTTATTCAAGAAAAATTAAATTTGTACTAAAATGGATGAATTTTTAATAAGAAACGGAATCTTTTTTTTTAAGTTGAACTTTCATCCAGAAAAGATTTCAGTTCAATTTTTAAGAACAAAATATAAATATTAAACAAAAAGTAATTTTACAAGAAATAGTTAAATTTTCAACAAAAAAGCGTAATTTTCAACCAAAAAGCATGACTTTTCAACAAAATTGTTGAATTTTCTACCAAATAACTGAATTTTTATTCAAGAAAGACAAAACTTCTTATAAAACAGATCAATTTTTATTTAAATACAAAAATGTTTTTAAAAAGTTAAATTTTTATCCGAAAAAGATTACAGTTAACTTTTCAAGATCAAAATATGAAGTTTTCAACAAAAAATAAGATTCTACGAAAAAATCTAAATTTTTAATAAAAAAGACGAATTTTTTTTCAACGAAAACACCCAAAATATAAATTTAAAACAAAAACTAAATTTTCTGCGAACTAGTTTAATTTTCAACAAAACAGTTGAATTTTTATCCAAAAGTTCAAATTTCTCTTAAAAAAGATGAATTTTTTTGAATAAAGAAAAAACAAATTTTAAAAAAGTTGAATTTTCAACCAAAAGGATTAATTTTCTACCAAAAAGACGATTTTTCAACAACAAAAAAAAACATTAATTCTCAATAAAAATGTTGAATTTTCAACTGAAAAAAGATCAATTTTCAAACAAATAGCTGAATTTTGAACTAAAAAATATCACTTTTCAACTAAAAATGGAATAGTTAAATATTCAGTTAAAAAAATTATTCTTATCCACAAAAAAAATGTTTATTTTAAACAAATTTAATTTAACCTTTAAGCAAATAGTTTTTTTAAATCAAAAATATAAATTAATCACTAAAATAATCAATAGTTAATTGCAAGACTTGAATTTTTAAGCAAAGAAATAGATTTTTAAACAAAACGATCAATTTTGAAACAGGAAAATTAATTTTCTAGCAATAAAGACAATTTTTAAATTAAATATATGAATTTTTAACAACAAAATTTCCAATCAAACAGATGAATTTTTTCTACAATTTTGAATCATCAACCAAAAAGATGATTTTTAAGAAAATAGTTCAACATTGAAACCGAGTTGTACAATTTTTAACTAAAAAGATGGATGTTTACACAAACGGATTAATTTTATACCGGAAAAAACGATCTTTTAACCAAATTTAAGAATTCCCGTCCAAAAAGTTGAATTTTTAAGAAAGAAAGAATAAAAAATTTTAATTTTTAAGCAAGTAGTTCAACTTTAAAACCTAGTTTTTAAATTTTTGATCAAAACAATGAAATTTTTTAACAAACAGATTAATTTCCTATGGAAAGAAAAACAAATTTTTAACCAAATTCAAAAATTCTCAACAAAAAAGTTAAATTTTCAATTAAAAATTATGAATTTTTAAATAAAATGATTATTTACTACCAAAGAGACTAATTTTCAATATAATTTTCAAGAATTCTCACCGAAAAAGTGGAATTTTTAAGAAAGAAAGAAAAGGACAAAAAATGTATAGTTTTTAAGAGAGCAGTTCAACTTTAAACCTTAGTTTTTAAATTTTTAATCAAAATCAAGTTTTTAATCAAAAATTTTTAAACAAAAAGATTAATTTTCTAACGAAAAAGCGAATTTTGCAAAAAAATTAAAGAATTCACAACCAAAAAGTTCAATTTTTTAGAAAAAAAGAAACAAAAATTTTAATTTTTAAGGTAGTAGTTCAACTTTAAAACCTAGTTTTTAATTTTTTAACCAAATATATAAAAAATTTAAAAAAGGATTAGCTTTCTTTCGAAAGAAAAACGAATTTTTAACAAAAAGCGAGAATTCTCAACCAAAAACTTGAATTTTCAACTAAGAAAGATGAATTTTTAAACAAAAAGATTAATTTTGCTACCAAAAAAAAGCGAATTTCCGATAATATTTCAATTTTCTTAACCCAAAAGTTGATTTTTTAACTAAAAACGATGAATTTTTATCAAAATAATTCTAGAATTCTAAACCAAAAAATTGAATTTTTAATTATAAATGATGATTTTTTAAACAAAAACATTAATTTTATACCAAAAAAGACAAATTTTTAATTTTCTACCAAAAAGACGATTTTTCAACAACAAAAAAACATTCATTCTCAATAAAAAAGTTGAAGTTTCAACTGATAAAGGTCAATTTTCAACCAAAAATGGAATAGTTAAATTTTCAGTTAAAAAATTATTCTTACACAAAAAAAAACAGATTTATTTTTTAAACAAATTTAATTTCGAGTTTAATTTAACCTTTAAGCAAATAATCAATAGTTAATTGCAAAACTTTAATTTTTAAGTAAAAAAATTGGACTTTTAAACAAGAAAATTTATTTTCAAATAGGAAAATTAATTTTTTAGCAAGAAAGACGATTTTTAAATTAAATATATGAATTTTTAATTAAAAAAAATGGAATTTTCAATGAAAGAAGACCGATTTTTAACTAAACAGTTCAATTTTCAACTAAATTAATTCATTTTCAACTAAAAATATCAATCTTTATCTCGAATAAATTGAATTTTAAACAAAAAGATGAATTTTTTTATAAAAGATTTCAATTTTGAACAAAGTAGTTTTATTTTTAATAAAAAATGATGAATTTTCTACCATTTTAGACCCTCTAGAAAAAAAATAAAGTCATAATTAAAAATACATGAATGTTTAAGAAAATATTTGCATTATCAAATACAAATCAATCAAATTTTCAACCAAATAGTTAAATTTCAAACAAAAAAATATCCATTTTCAAACAAAACTGGATTAAAAAAATGCATTTTCAACCAAAGCGACGAATTTTCAACTAAAATAATGATTCGTCAACTTCAAACATTGAGAATTTGCAACCAAAAACATGAATTT
>JAWWLR010000054.1:62346645-62367531 GCA_035041075.1 Acraspis erinacei | reverse complement strand
CCATATAGTTCAAGTTTAAAATATTTCTTTGTTGAACAAAAAATAAAATAATGATATTTCAAGTTGAAAAAATTAATTTTCTACAAAAAAAGAGAGAATTTTATAACAAAATAAATGAATTTTTAATGAAAAAGTTGAATTTCCAACTAAAAAAGGCAAATTTTCAACCATTCATTGAATTTTCAACTAAAAAGATCAGTTTTTAACCAAAAATGTGATAATTAAATTTTCATTCGAAACAATTAATTTTCTACACTCAAAAATTTCAACAAAAGTGATGAATTTTTAACAAAAGTCTTTCACTTTCAATCAAAAACTAGAATTTTCAACTAAACTTATTTATTTTTTAACATTATTTTTAATGTTTAAAATCTGGAAAATTATTGTTTGAATTTAAAATATCAATAATACAAAAAGCGTTCGCAAAAATCGACTTTAGAAAGTGTAAAAAAATCAAATTTTCAAGCTTTATGAATTTTTTGAAATACTGTGCAAATTAAAAAATTCGTCACCCAGAAATATTTTATTTAACATGATTGTTATCTTAAATTCAAAGAATTATTCTCGAAATTTTAAACATTAAAATCAAGTTTAAAAATATTCTTTTTTGTATTTGTAATCAATTCGTAAATTTTATTTTTTTTTATGAACAGAACACTTCTTAAATTAAAAGTTAAATTATTTTTATTTTAAATAGTTTAAAAAATCCTTAAAATGCTTCGAGATCTTGAATGTTTCACTTTTTTTAAATTTTAATTTGTTCTTATAATTTTTTCAGAGCTTTTAAAAGTTTTTTTTAAATGACTCGAATTTTTACTAAAAATCTTGTTAAAATCCAGCCAAACTAAAAGAAAAATCCTTAAAATCTTCAACATTCACTTTTAATTATTTTGTAAATCTTTCTAAATTTTTTTTTAATATTCTCTTTAAATCAATTTTTCAAGAGAAAAAATCATTTCCAATTTTCCTAGTTTAAATTATTTGAAATCATTTCAAATCTTTAATGCATTAAAAATATTTTTCTTATCTTTTAAATGTCTCTTCAACATACTCTAATTTTTTGTAACAATAATAGATGTTAAATTGTTATTTATATATCAAAATTCAAACATTTGACTTACAATTAAAATTTTTTTACATAGAACAATTAAAATTGTAACGTTCAAAGTTTATTTTTTTTAATTTTGAATATTTAATTTATAATTAACGTCCATTTTATTAATTAAAAAAATTCAAATTGAATGGTTTAAAAATGGAATATTTTAGACTGAAATAATATTCTAAATTTAATAAAAGCCTTTAATTATGAATATATTATTTTGAAGTTATTCAAAAATTGAAAATAGTTTATAAAGTTTCAATCAGGCGTTTGCATTTATTTAACTAATAAAATTTTCTTAATTATTTGAAACGCTTCTTATTTTCAATTATTGGAATGTTTAAAACTGCATTTTAAAATTCTTTAAATTAAATTGTACGCTTAAAAATTTTAAATGGAAAATTTTTAAAGCGAAAAATTATTGAGGCGCATTCTAAACTGTATATTATAACTTGAAAAGATTAAAATTTAACTAATTATTTAAAAAACGGTTGAAATCAAAGTTGGACAGATTTATAAAAGTAAATCAAATTCATTTTTTTATTTGAAATTAATTTCTTTTTCGCTAAAAATTTAATTATACTGTTTTTGGATGAAAATTGATCGTTTTTATTTAAAAATTCAAGTATCTGGTTGAAATTTTGTTATAAATTAATTTTAAAGTTAAATTAAAAGTTCAATTATTTTAATTTTAAATAGTATAAAAATCCTTAAAATGCTTCAAAATCTTGAAACTCCTTGAAACATGTCGTTTTACATTTATTCCAAATTTTTATTATTTTAAAAACATTCTCAGAACTTTAAAGCATCTTTTAAAATGGCTGGAATTTTTCCTAAAAATCTTATTAAAATCCTGCGAAATTAAAGAGAGAAAAAAATCCTTAAAATCTTTCTCATTGTATTTAAATATTCTCTTTAAATTCAGTTTTCAAATAAAAACAAAACTAATTTTCAAATTTCCTAGGAAATGTTTTTTATGCTTCTGATGCATTACAAATGAAACAGTTTAATTTTTAGCGTTAAATTATGAAAAATCTAAACTTTTCAACTGATTGCGTATCGTTTTGTACAATTTTTTATTAATTATTTTTTAAATCTTCAAGTACGGTTCAAATAAAAAAAATCATTAAATAATTTATATTCACAGTGGATCGACTAAAAACTTTTTTTTTAATTGAATTTAAAAATTCTTTAAATTAAATTGTACGCCTAAAAATAAAAAATAAAATAAAATGGAAATTTTTTAAAGTAAAAGATTATTGAAGTATGCATTCTAAACTGAATATCATAACTGAAAAATAAAAAAATTAACTAATTATTTTTAAAACGGCTGAAATCAAAGTTGGAAAGAATTTTTCCTGTGAATTTGTAAATTCCCGGACATGCTTGTTTTTTGTTTTAATTTTAATAGAAAATCGAAGAACAATGATTCTCCATTTACAAAAATAAATAAAATTCGTTTTTTGTATTTAAAATTAATTTTTTTGCACTAAAAATTTAATTATTCTGTTTTTAGTTGAAAATTCAAGTATCTGATTAAAAATTCGTTCTTTTTGGTATAAAATCAATCTTCTTGGTACAAAATTCATCTTTTTGTTTAAAAATTTAGCAGTGAAATTTTTCCTCCCGTGACTAAACATTTTTTCTTAGTTAAAAAATCAAATTAATTTGATTTTTTTTTACTTGAAACTAATTTTTTTTCTAAAAATTGAATTATTCTGTTTTGTTTGAAAATTCTTTATTTTTGGTATAAAATCAATCTTCTTGGTAAAAAAACATCATCGTTTTGTGTAAAAATTCAACATTTTGCAATTTTTCCTCCCGTAACTGAAAAATTGTTTCTTAGTTAAAAAATCAAATTAATTTTATTTCTTTATTTTTATTGAAATAGAAAATCTAAGAGCAATGACTTTCCATTTATAAAAGTAAATAAAATTAATTTTTTTTATTTGAAATTAATTTTTTTCACTACAAATTTATTCTCTTTTTAGTGGAAAATTGATCGATTTTACTAAAAAATTCATGTATCTGGTTAAAAATTCGTTCTTTTTGGTATAAAATCAATCTTCTTGGTAAAAAATTAATCTTATGTTTAAAATTTTAACCGTGCAATTTTTTCTCCTGTAACTGAAAAATCGTTTCTTAGTTAAAAAATAATATTAATTTGTTTATTATTTTTTAATTGTAATAGAAAATCGAAGAAAAATAATTTTACATTTATAAAAATAAATAAAATTATTTTTTTTTTAAATTTGAAACTAATTCTTTTCACTGTAAATTTCATTAATCTATTTTTAGTTAAAAACTGATTCTTTTTATTTGAAAATTCCAGTAACTTGTTAAAAATTCACGTACTTTGTTAAAAATTGTTTTTTTTTTAATATAAAATTAATCATATTGGTAAAAATTTAATCTTTTTGTTTAAAAATTCAACAGTTTGCAATTTTTTCTTCCGTTTTTAATTGCAATATAAAATTGAACAACAATGATCCTTAATTTATAAAAAAAATAAAAATAATTTGTTTTACTTGAAATTAATTGTTTTCACCAAAAATTTACTTTTTCCGTTTTTAGTTTGAAACCGATCACTTTTAATTGAAAATTCAAACAAGTGGTTTCAAATTAAAATGCAAAAGTTTGCAACTTTTTCTCTCTTGATTGAAAAATCTTTTTTTTTTACTTGAAAATTGAATTATTTAGTGGAAAGTTTAAGTTTTTGGTTAAAAGTCAATTTTTTGTTTTCAAAAAATCTAACTATTTAATTTTTGGTTGAGCATTGATCTTTTCTAGCTTAATGATCATAATTTCCGTTCAAAATTCTTTTTTTTTTGTAAAAAGTAATCTTCTTTGTTAAATTTTCAAATTTTCTAGTTAAAGAATCATAATTTTAGATTAAAAAAAATCATCTCTGTTGGTTTAACAGTATTTCCTTTTACTGAAAATTTAACTATTCAATTTTTGGTTAAGAATTTATCATTTCTAGTTTAAAAATAATGTTTTCTTTTGTCAAAAATTCGTTGCTCTTTTGTAGAAATTTACTTGGTTAAAAATCAAAATTTTTGGTTAATAATTCAAGTATTTTAGTTAAACATTCGTCAAAATATTCGTCGCAATTAGACCTAAAATCTGCTATATTCATTTGTGATTTTTTCCAAATGTTTTTAAATATTCTCTTTAAATTAATTTAAAAAAATAATAATAAATTTTCAAATTTCCAAGGGAATGTTTTTTATTCTTCTGAAGTTTTTCAAAATTCTTAAAAAGCTTCTAAATTTTTGGTTCGATAATAAGACAAATTAAATGTTTTTTTAAGAAGAAAAATTAAAATTGTAACATTCAAAGATGAGTTTGGAATATTTAATTTATTATTTAATGATTAATTTTTTTAAATTTCTTTGTTAAAAATTAGTTTTTTTTGTCTTAAAATCAATATTCTTGGTAAAAAATAATCTTTTTTTTTAATTTAATAGTTTGCAATTTTTCTCTCTTGACTGAAAAAATATTTTCTTAGTTGCAAATTCAAATTAATTTAATTAATTTTTTTTCATTGAAAATTTAACTATTCTATTTTTGGATAAAAATTGACTGTTTTTAATTGGAAATTCAAGTATCTGCTTCAAAAAATTCGTGTATTTTGTTGAAAATTAAATTAATTATTTTTTTTAATTGCAACATAAAATTGAAGAACCATAATTCTCCATTTATAAAAATAAATAAAATTCGCTTTTTTTAAAATTTGAAACCAATTGAAATATTTGGTTGAAAATTGATTTTTTTTTAAATTTTAGTGGCAAGTTTAAGTTTTTTGTTAACAATTAATATTTTCTTGTTTCAAATTCATTATTTCAATTGAAAATTTATGTCTGGTTGAAAAATGAAATATTTTGTAGAACATTCGTGTCTTCTTTGGTTGAAAATGATTTATTTATTATATTTTATATTATATTTTTCTTCAAATTTTAAATTATTCTTTAAATTTTTACAGAGCTTTTAAATGTCTTTTAAAGGGACTCGAATTTTTCCTAAAAATTTTTTTATAATCCAGCCAAATAAAAATAAAAAATTCTTCAAATCTTCTACATTCACTTTTGATTGTGTTGTAAATCTTTCTCAATTTTTTTAAACATTCTCTTTAAATCAATTTTTCAAAAGAAAAAATCATTTCTCTCTTGACTGAAAAATCCTTTCTTAGTTAAAAATTCAAATTAATAAAATTACTTACTTAATTTTTTTTTAGTTGCAATATAAAATTAAAGAACAGTAATTCTTCAGTGACGAAAATAAATAAAATTCGTTTTTTTAATTAAAAATTATTTTTTTCACTGAAAATGTAAATATTTTGTTGAAATTCTGGTTTAAAAATAATGTTTTCTGTTTTGTTTTCGTAGAAATTAATCTTCTTGTTTTTTTTTTTTGGAAAATTAATTTTTGTACTGAAAATTTAACTATAACATTTTTACTTGACAATTCAACTATTTGGTTAAAAAATAATCTTTTTGCTTGAAAATTCAATTATTTGAATTAAAAATTCATCATTTTAGTTGAAAATTCATGACTGCTAGAAAATGTACATAATTTTGGTTTGAAAATTATTTTTTTTTAAGTTTAATTATTCCTTTTGAATATTTAAATATTTTAGTTCAAAATTAATCTCTGTTTTTTGAACAATTAATTAATTATTAATATATTTAAGAATTTATTAAATTTATTAGTATAATTTGTGAAACTTTTCTAAATTATAATTAAAGTTATAAAAATAATTTGTTTTTATAAAAATTTAGAATTTTGTAAACGTGAATATTGAAAATACTCAAAAACCATCTAAATACTTCAAAGATTAAAATTTTTTTTTTAATATTTCGAAAGTAATCAGCCCTTTGAGATTTTTTTAATCCAAATTTTATCTGAAATAGAGGCCAAGAAAACAAAATTTGTTTCTATTTTTATTTCCATTTCCAGGATAATGTTTCAGGATGCAAAAAAAAAATATAAAATTTCGTTTGAAACTGAAAAAAGACCAATAAAAATCATAATTTCGAGTTTTTTTGCCCGATCCAAAGTGTTCAAATTTAAATTCTGTTTTTTATTGTTGTATGTACCTGCACTGATTGCTTGTTGACTCCATCCATAGTCGTGGACAAAATTTAGAGAAGCACTCAAGATTTTCGATTTTATATTCCTTTCATATTCTTCCTCGCTTTCGTTGCTTGAACTCGTTTCTTCGGTGGAGGCATTATTTGACTGTTCAGAGAGTAAAGCCCTAGATGTCCAGAGACTTCTGAAACCTACGCAACATGCAACAAAATTGTTTGAAAATTTAATTTATTATTATTAATTTAAATGTGATTAATTAAATTTAAAAAAAAGTTTTTTAAATTAAATTAAGTTAAATATTATTAATATTTTTTAATATAAAGCAAGATTGTTGAAAGACTGTTAAAAAACTACGTCACACTGCCGTTTTTAAGCTTAAATGCGAACTGAATTAATAAAAACCAATAAGAAAATACAACTATTTTTATTGAAACTTAATTCTTTTAAATTGAATTGAAGAATTTAATTTTTGAACAAAAAATGAATTTTTAACCAAGAAGATTAATTTCTACCAATAATATGAATTTTAAACTAAAAAATATAATTTTTCAACCAAAAATCGAATAGTTACATTTTTAGTCAAGAAATACGTAACCAAAGAGATGAGCTTTTATCTAAAATTATGAAATATTCAAATGCGATAATAGTTCAGTTTTGAGTTTAAAAAATAAAATAATTTTTTTGGAACAAAATCGTTGAATTTTCGGCAAAAATGATGAATTGTCAACTAAAAAATTAATTTCCAACAAAACAGTTTAAGTTTCAAGTAAGTAATTTTATTTCCAACCTGAAAGAAGAATTTTCGACTAAAATGATAAATATATTTCCCTCGAATACATGAAAATTTAAACGAAAAAAAAATTTGTAACAAAAAGATTAATTTGCAAAGAAAAAGATAAATTTCGATAAAAAAATCGATTTTTAAACAAGTATGTGGATTTTCAAAGAAATAGTTAAATTTTCAATTAAGAAAGGCAATTTTTTAAATCAAAATTGTTGAATTATGAACAAAAAAAATGACAATTTAAAAAAAAAATTGAAATTTGCATCTGTTTAAAACTTTAAAAAATAGTTTTTCTAAATTTTAGAAATTTAAAGAATATTTTTTCTATGATTTTTAGAATAAAAAAGCTAAACATCCTAAAAAAACAACTATTTTGATGAAACAGTGATTAATAATGATAGTTTTCTTACATTTCAGACATTTTTAAAGTTTAAATATTTAAAAACAATTTTTTTCTAAATTTTAGAAAATTAAACATTTTTTTTAAACTTTTTAAAACGTTTTTTATGAATCTACAAGTAATAATCATAGTTTATCTAAATTTTTGAAATTTAGAGAATATTTTTTCTGTGATTTTTAAAATACAAATCCTCAAAATCATAGAAAAACTATTTTGATGAAACTATGATTAATAATCATAGTTTTTCTCAATTTTAGACATTCTTGAGGGTTTAACATTTTTTAAATTAGTTTTTCTATGATTTTGAGAATGAAAAATTCATTTTTGAAACTTTTTTTCTATGATCTTACGAATTTGTATTCTTAAAACCATAGAAAAACTATTTTGATGAAATTATGATTAATAATCATAGTGAAAGTTTTTTTTACATTTTATAAATTTTTTAAAAAGTTCAAAAAAATTTGAAATAATTTTTATGAAACTGATTAATATTCAGTTTTTTTTAAATTTTAGACGATTTTTAAAAAGTTAAAAAAAAATTAATAATTTTTATGAAACTATGAGTAATAATAATATTTATTTCCTTAAATTTTAGACATTTTTTAAATGTTTTTCTGTGATTTTAAGAATTTGTATTCTCAAAATCATAGAAAAAAATATTTTTTTGAAATTATGATCAATAATGAGTGTGGTTTTTTAAAAAGAAAAAGAAAATTAATAATTTTTATGAAACTATGATTAATATTCAGTTTTTCTAAATTTTGGAAGTTTTAAAACTTTTTAAATAGTTTTGATGAAATTATGATTAATAATGAAATTTTTTTGTTTTTTATTTAATAATCATATTGACCTACTTTTTCTAAATGTTATAATTTTTTAAAAAGTTCAGAAAATTTTTAAACAGTTTTTATGAAATTATTATTAATAATCAGTGTCTGGTTTTTCTAAATTTTCTAAATTTTTTTTAATAGTTTTAATAAAACTATGATTAATAATCACAGATTTTATAAATTTTAGAAAATTAAAAAAGAAAGTTTTAAACTTTTTAAATAATTCTTATGAAACTATAATTAATATTCATACTGATTAATTATTCTAAATTTTACCAAATTAAAAATAAATTTTCTAACTTTTTAAATAATTTTTATGAAACTATGATTAATATTCATAGTTTTTCTAAATTTCAGAAAATTTTTAAAAAGTTTTAAAACGTTTAAAAATACTTTTTTTATGAAACAAAAATTTGAGAATACAAAAGCTCAAAATTCTAAAAAAAAAACTGTTTCGATGAAACTATGATTAATAATGATAGTTTTCTTACAGTTCAGACATTTTTTAAGTTTAAACATTTTTTAAACAGTTTTTCTGAATTTCCGAAAATAAAATACAAATTTTAAACGTTTTAAATAGTTTTTATGAAACTATAATCAATAAGCATAGTTTTTATAAATTTTAGAAATTTACAGAATATTTTTTCTATGATTTTGAGAATACAAATGCTCAAAATCATAGAAAAAATATTTTTATGAAATTATAATTAATAATCATATTGACCTACTTTTTGTATATTTTCTAAATTTTTAAACAGTTTTGATGAAACTGATTAATACTCATAGTTCTCCTCAATTTTAGAAATGCAAGGAATATTTTTTCTATGATTTTGAGAATACAAAAGCTCAAAATAATAGAAAAATTATTTTTATGAGACTATGATTAATAATGATAGTTTTTCTAAATTTTAGACATTCTTGAGGGTTTAATATTTTTTTTAAATTAGTTTTTCTATGATTTTGAGAATAAAAAATCAGTGTCTATTTCTTTAACTGTTAGAAGTTTTTTAAAAAGGAAAAAAATTAATAATTTTTATGAAACTATGATTAATATTCATAGTTTTCAGTTTTTCTAAATTTAAAAAATTTAAAGAGTATTTCTTCTATGATTATTATAATAAAAATGCTGAAAATCATAGAAAAACTATTGTTATTCAACTCTGATTAATAATCATAATTTTTTAAAAATAAATTTTAGAAATTTTAGAAATATTTTTTCTATGCTTTTAAGAATTTGTATTCTCAAATTCATAGAAAAAGTATTTTTGATGAAAAACTATTTTTATGAAATTATGATTAATAATCATTGTCTGGTTTTTCTAAAATTTCTAAATTATTTTAACAGGAAAAAAATTAAATAGTTTTTATGAAACTCACTAATAATCACAGTTTTTCTAAATTTTAGACATTTTTGAAATATTTTTCTACTATCTTAAGAATTTGTATTCTCAAACCACAGAAAAACTACTTTGATGAAATTATAATTAATAATCATATTGACCTACTTTTTCTAAATTTTCTAAATTGTTTAAAAAGTTCAAAACTATTTTAAAACGCTTTGATGAAACTATGAATAATAATAATAGTTTTTCTAAATTTTAGACATTCTTGAGGGTTTAACATTTTTTTAAATTAGTTTTTCTATTATTTTGAGAATAAAAATTCTCAAAATCATAGAAAAACTATTTTGATGAAACTATGATTATTAATCATAGTTTTCATAAATTTTAGATATTTTTTAAAGTTTATATTTTTTAAAATTAATTTTTCGATGATTTTCAAAATAAAAATTCTGTCATAGAAAAATTATTTTTATGAAATTATGATTAATAATCATAATGACTGTTTTTTTTACTATTTATAACTTTTTAAAAAAGTTCAAAAAAATTTTGAATAGTTTTTCTAACAATATGAATAATAATCCTGTTTTTGAAATGAAAATATTATTTAAATAAAAATTTAGAAAAAATACTTAAATTTTCAACTAAAAAATATATATTTCCAAAAAAAATGGAATAATTAAACTTTTAGTTAAAAAATTCATTTAAAACAACAGGTTTTAAAGAAAATAGTTCGATTTTCAACAAATCTGATGAATCTTAAAATGAAACAGTTGAATTTTAAAGCAAAAATATGAGTTTTCAACTAAAAAAGTAAATTTCTAACTGAAATACTTCATTTTGCAACCAGAAAAAATTAATTTTTAAACTTAAACTGTCAATCAAATCTAAATAATTAAATTTTAAGTTGAAAAAATAAATGCTCAACCAGAGAAAAGAATTTTCAACTAAAACTATGGAATATTCAAGTAGAATGAATGAGTTGAATTTTTAGTAAAAATTTACTTTCCACAAGAAAACTAACTTTCAAAAACAAAAATTAATTAAATAACGTTAAAAAATAGTTACATTTTCAAATAAAGTGATGATTTTTCAACAAAAATTGTAAATCTTTAACTAGAATAATTAAATTTTTTAACAAAAAATGTATTTTTAACCAAAAAGATTAATTTCTACCAAAAAATATGAATTTTAAACCAAAAAAGATAATTTTTCAACCAAAAATCGAATAGTTACATTTTTAATCAAGAAATACTTAACCAAAGAGATAAGTTCTTATCTAAAATTATGAAATATTCAAATGCAATCATAGTTCAGTTTTCAGTTTAAAAATAAAATAATTTTTTTTAACAAAATCGTTGAATTTTCGGCAAAAATGATGAATTGTCAACTAAAAAAATTAATTTTCAACAAAACTGTTTAACTTTCAAACAAGTAATTTTATTTCCAACCTGAAAGAAGAATTTTCGACTAAAATGATAAATATATTTCCCTCGAATACATGAACTTTTAAACGAAAAAAAGATTTTTTAAACAAAAAGATTAACTTGCAAAGAAAAATATAATTTTCGATTTAAAGAATCGATTTTTAACCAAATATGTGGATTTTCAAAGAAACAGTTAAATTTTCAATTTAAAAACGCAATTTTTTTATCAAAATTGTTGAATTTTGAACCAAAAAAATGACGATTTTCAATAAAAAATTGAAATTTTTATCTGAAATAATTAGTTTTCAACCAAACTGATTAATTTTCTACAAAATTATATCAATTTTTTAAACTATTTTAATTTATAACTAAATAAAATAATAAATTATGATTTAATTAAACTAAGATAATCTGAAAAAACTACGACTATAGATCAAATTAATTATTATAATAAATTATTAACATGATGAAAATTTGAATTTTACTGCGGTCAGAATTAAATTCCCGGTCAATAAAGTTCCCGGTTTAAAAACCAAAATAATTTTCAACCAAAACGGAAACAAATTTTGAACAAAATCCTTGAATTTTCGGCAAAAATAATGAATTATCAAAAAAAAAATAACTTTCAACAAATGATTTTAAATTTCAACAAAGTTATTTTATTTTCAGCCTAAACATGAATTTTCTACTAAAATTATAAATATTTAACTTGAATACATGAACTTTTAACCGAAGAGAAGATTTTTTAAACAAAAAGATTTAATTACAGAGAAAAAGTTAATTTTCTATAAAAAAAATAGTTTTTAACAACGCATGTGGATTTTCAGAGAAATAATTGAATTTTTTTTAGAATACTTTAATTTTATCTACAAAAAATTAAAATTTCAAAAACAAAGATTCATTTTCTACAAAAAAAGACGAATTTTTCAAAAAGTATGTCAATTTTCAAACTAGTTTAATTAGTAACTAAATAAAAAAATACATGAAAATTAAATAATAAATTATGATTTATTTAAACTAATATAATCAGAAAAATCTGTGACTGTAGATAAAATTAATTATTATAACAAATTATAAATTCCCGTTTAAGTTCTCCCTGTGATATTTGAAAATGATCGTAATTCAACTAATTATTTACAAAAATTGTGAAAATAAAACTTCGCCAAGATTTTTTTCTAAAAATTTGTAAAATTCCCGGTAAAAAAATAAATTCACTGCCATTTCCCGATCCAGCGGCCACCTTGCGAACTATGAAAACCTGTTTTTTGTAGTTTTTGAAAATTGTTTAAATTTTAGTACTTACTAAATTTTGTCAAATCGAAAAACGTTTGTTTTTCCTCCTGACTGTAAACTATAATTTTTGTTGGGAATTAATTGTTTAGTATTAAAAATTAAACTTTTAGGTTAAAAATTTAACTTTATTGTTAAAAAATAATTTCTTGTTAAGAATTTTTCCTTTTAGTTGAAAATATCTTCTTAAAAATTTATTTATTTTTTCACTGGAAAATCAAACTATTTGGTTGAAAATGTAACTGTTTTTTGTTGAAAATAAAATTTTTTTGTTTAAAAATACAAACACTTAATTAAAAATTTATCTTTGCAGATCGAAAATTCCACTATGCGGTTACAAATTACCTAAGATAAAAAAACTTCAGTACACTTATAACCAATTTTTATTTTCAAAGTTTACAAAATACAAATATGCGTAAATTTATTATTCAGAGTACAAAAAAGTTGTATCATCTCCCAAAAATAAATTCCTTTACATAAAGATATACAGTAGTTGTACCAAAAATCAGGTGCCTGAAAAATATAATTTTCTACAATTTTAGGAAATAAATTGATACCATCAGTCATGTTTTATGAAGGAGAAAATATAATTTTTTAACGAAAAAAGGTTTAAAGTGACGAAAAATCATTATTTTAACAATAGTTTTCGTAAATTAATTTTTTCTTCTTATCGCTTTTTATATATTACAGAAAAAATGGATGAATTTTAATAAATAAATTATTAGTTATAAATAGTTATTAAATTTAGAAAAACTATGATTATTAATCGTAGTTCCATAACAATATTTTTTTAATGATTTTAAGCATTTGTATTCTCAAAATGATAGACTAATTAAAAAACTTCGAAATCTTAAAAATGTTTAAAATTTAGAACAAATATGATGATTAATCATAGTTTCACAAAACTAAGTTTTCATAAAAAATAGTTTTTCTATGATTTTGAGCATTTATATTTTCAAAATCATAGAAAAACTATTCTTTAAATTTATTAAATTTAGAAAAATTAAAAACTATGATTATTAATCATAGTGATTGTTTTTTATACATTTTATAACTTTTTTAAAAAGTTCAAAAAATTTTTCTAAATTTTAGAATATTTTTTAAAAGTTTTATAACTTTTTAAAATAGTTTTTATGAAACTATGAGTAATACTCATAATTTTTTTCTCTAAATTTTAGAAATTTTTGAAAGATTTTTTCTATGATTTTAAGAAATCATAGAAAAATTATTTATGACGAACAAATATTTTTATGAAATTATGATTAATAATCAGTGTTTTTTTTAATGTTAGACATTTTTTAAAAAGGAAAAAAACTTAATAATTTTTATGAAACTATGATTAATAATCATAATTTTCAGTTTTTCTAAATTTTAGAAATTTAAAGAGTATTTTTTCTACGATTTTTAGAATAGAAATGCTGAAAATCATAGAAAAATTATTTTTATGAAACTTTGATTAATAATCATAAATTTTAGACATTTTTGAAATATTTTTTCTGTTTTTAAGAATTTGTATTCTCAAAACCATAGAAAAACTATTTCTGATGAAAAAATATTTTTATGAAATTATGATTAATAATCATATTGACCTACTTTTTCTAAATTTTTTAAATATTTCAAACAATTTTTAAACAATTTTTATGAAACTATGTTTAATAATCATAGTTTATTAAATTTTAAAACTTTTTAAAACATTTTTTATGAAATTATGGGTAATTATCATAGTTTTTAGTTTTTCTAAATTTTAGAAATGCAAGGAATATTTTTTCTACTATTTTCAGAATACAAAAGCACACAATCCTAAAACAAAACTATTTTGATTAAACTATGATTAATAATGATAGTTTTCCTACATTTAAGACCTTTTTAAAGTTTAAAATTTTTTTAGAATAATTTTTCTAAATTTTACAAAATTAAAAATTTTGTTTTCAACTTTTTAAATAGCTTTTATGAAACTATAATTAATAATCATAGTTTTTATAAATTTTAGACATTCTTGAGGGTTCAAAATTTTTTTTTTTAATAGGTTTTCTACGATTTTGATGAAACTATGATGAATAATCATAGTTTTCATAAATTTCAGATATTTTTTAAAGTTTATAGTTTTTAAATTAGTTTTTCGATGATTTTCAGAATAAAAATTCTCAAAATCATAGAAAACTATTTTTGATGAAAAACTACTTTTATGAAATTATGATTAATAATCATAGTGACTGTTTTTTACATTTTATAACTTTTTAAAAAAGTTCAAACAATTTTTTAATGGTTTTTCTAAATTTTAGAAATTTAAGAGTATTTTTTTTAGGAATTTGAGAATAAAAATGTTGAAAATCATAGAAAAACTATTTTTATGAAATTATGATTAATAACCAGTGTCTGGTTTTTCTAAATTTTCTAAATTTTTTAAATAGAAACAAATTTTAATAGTTCTATGAAACTATGATTAATAATCAAAGTTTTTCTATAACTTTTTTAAAAAGTTCAACAAAATTTTTAATTATTTTTATGAAACTGATTAATATTCAATTTTTCAAAATTTTAGAAATTTTCTAAAAAGTTTTAAAACTGTTTAAAATATTTTTTTCTCGAAATTTTAGACATTTTTTAAATGCTTTTTCTCTGATTTTAAGAATTTGTATTCCCAAAATCATAGAAAAAATATTTTTATGAAATTATAATTAATAATCATATTGTCCTACGTTTTCTAAATTTTTTAAACAGGAAAAAAATGTTTAATAGTTTTTATGAAATTGATTAATACTCAGAGTTTTTCTAAATTTTAGACATTTTTGAAATATTTTTTCTATGATCTTAAGAATTTGTATTCTCAAAACGATAGAAAAACTACTCTGATGAAACTATGATTAATAATAATAGTCTTCCTACATTTCAGAAATTTTAAAAGTTTAAACATTTTTTAAATGTTTAAACTAAAAACTATTTTAATGAAATTATGATTAATAATCATAGTGACTGTTTTTTTTACATTTTATAACTTTTTACAAAAGTTTAAACAATTTTTAAATAGTTTTTCTGAAACTATGATTAATAATTCTGGTTTTTCTAAATTTTAGACATTTCTGAAACATAATTTCTATGATTTTAAGAATTAGTATGCTCAAAATCATAGAAAAACTATTTTTTTTAATTATGATTAATAATCAGTGTCTGGGTTTTTAAATGTTAGAAATTTGTTAAAAAGGAAAACAAACTTAATATTTTTTATGAAACTATGATTAATAATCATAGTTTTTCTATGATTTTTAGAATAAAAATGATGAAAATTCTAGAAAAACTATTTTTATGAAATTACAATTAATAATCATATTGATATACTTTTTCTATATTTTTTTAAAAAGTTCAAAAATTTTTTAAACAGTTTTTATGAAATTATAATTAATAATCATGTTGATCTACTTTTTCTCAATTTTTTTAAAAAGTTCAAAAACTTGTAAATAGTTTTTATGAAACTATGATTAATAATCATAGTTTTTCTAAATTTTAGAAATGTAAGGAATATTTTTCCTATGATCTTGAGAATAAAAATGCTCTAAAATCATAGAAAAACTATTTTGATGAAATTATAATTAATAATCATATTGACCTACTTTTTTCTAAAAAAAGTTTTTAGAATAAAAAATGCTAAAAATCATCCAAAACTATTTTATTTCAGTGATCTGATTTTGGGCACAACGATCTCAAAACAATATTCAAGCAGACTTAAAACGTCGATCCTCCAAACATTCGTTAACTCGAATCAAAACATTTTCCATTATATCCAAGGCATTCAAAGCCTGATTTGAAAAGCGAATCTTCTCCGAAACCGGCAAAATTCCCAAATCCTCGCTGCCAACAGTAATCCTAACATTCTCTCCATTGTCCCTCTTCTTCGTTTTCCTCGAGATCTCCAACTCCAAGTCCTTCACCTTCAGTTTCCAATGCGCCCGACTCAAATCAATTCCTGTTCTCAAATTCTTCAGATAATTCTTCTCCAGTTCTTCTGCACAATCCCAAAATCCCGTCAGGTTCTCCTTGTCGCGGATCGCGAGGAATCGAATCAGATTTAGGGCCGCTATAATTTCCTCCGCGATTTCAATTAAATCTGTGCTGCTCCCATGTGACAGTCGGCAAACAAGTGACAGTAAATTCTGCAATTTTCCACCGAGAAAATAGGGACAGGGTGGATTCTCCTCGAGGCATTTAATCACCGAATCCTTGACGATGGCAGTGATCATGCTCAAAAGTCCCGAATGATTCGTGATTTTCAAGAGTTGCGAGATAACCCGATACCTCGTTTCCAGCGTGAACAAATCAAGATAATTTCGGAAAATCTCGAGCGCCTTTTGCCGCTCTCGCTCAGCCTCGCAATAAATCATCACCTGAGTGAGAGATGAAAATAATTTCGAATGAACCGTGGAATCGAGCGAGCGCTCCCCGAGGGAAGATTTTTCAACTCGAGACATAACAGCCTGGACGAGATTTAGGCCCTTCGAGACCAAAACGATCTCTTTAGTCTCGAGAAATGTGCAGGCGAGATAAAAGCAGTTGTGGAGAATGAACTCGGAATTGTAAATCTGCGGGACTTTCTCCGGAAAAGAGATTATCACGAGATGGTAAAAATTCGCATAGGAGAGATCCGAGATTTGCCAAGTTGACTCGAAGAGATTCGAGTTTTCCGGCGATTTTTTGCGACGCTTGTCTCGTTCAGCGACAATTGTCAGGAATCGAAAACAGTCGCCGGTCAATTGACAAATGCTGTTTATGATCGACTCGGAAATGGATTCTTTTTCTAGATAGCAGAAGGGCTTGCCGAGAATTGAGATGAGCAAACTGAGTAAAAGGTCGCGAATATCACTTCCTCCACCACGAGCGGACGCCTCCTCAATTAGAGGCTTCAAAAAATCGACGATTTCTTTGTAAAGATCAATGATTCTGGATTCGTCGCAGGGAATGGACTCGAGGTAGGATTTTATGGTATTGACACACCAGTCGAATCCCCTGCTCTTGTCATCCATTCGTTTTAAACTACGTCTCAAGGGTTTCAAGAGAGCACAAAATTTCACATCATTTTCGTAAGTGTCCATTTGTTCGAGCAATTCCAAAACAATTTCGGAAGGCTGGCATCTTTCGGCAATTATCTCGAGAAGATTCTCGCAGGTTTTGAAAAGGGAGACATTTCCTTCGGCATTCTCGATGGTTAAATGCGGGGAAATAATTTGCACAATATTCCAGGAAGAGTCCTTGAGTTGCTGCAGGTGATTTTCATTGCTGGCGAGGTCCACAGCTTTTGTAGGATCTTCTCCGAGGAGTAAAACTTTAATTTGTTGGTCGAGGGAAACCGGCACTTCCAGGGAGCTCATTTTTGAGGATATGTCCGACACTTCTTCTTTTTTTTCTGGGAACAAACTTTGTGGATATCGTTTGGTTCGTTTTATACTCAAAGCATCGGCTCAAAAAACGTATGAAGAAAAAATTTGGATTCACTGGAATCTGGGTGCATTAGGGTGGTCCACAATTTTTTCTTTAAATTTTCGTGGATATAGGGTGACTGTTTTCCTCGAACGCTCATAGCAGGGTGGCCACTATTTTTTAAATTTTTGTCTCCCGGTGAATATTCGTGATTTCTCCCGGTTTATATAAAAATTAACTCTCTTTGCAAAACAGAGATCGTGCTTTTTGAAACAATAATTATTAAATAATAAATTTCAGACATTTTTAAAGTTTAAACATTTTTTAAATAGTTTTTCTAAACTTTATAAAATAAATTTTTTTTTAACTTTTTAAATAGTTTTTCTGAAACTATAATCAATAATCATAGTTTCTCTAAATTTCGAAATTTAAAGAATATTTTTTCTGTGATTTTGAGAATACAAATGATCAAAATCAGAGAAAAAATATTTTGATGAAGCTACGATTAACAATCATAGTTTTTATAAATTTAAGAAATTCTTGAGGTTTTAACATTTTCTTACATTAGTTTTTCTATGATTTTTAGAATAAAAATGCTGAAAATCATAGAAAACCTATTTTTATGAAATTATAATTAATAATCATATTGACCTACTTTTTCTAAATTTAAAAAAATGTTAAAATGTTCAAACATTTTTTTAACAGATTTGATGAAACTATGATTAATAATCATAGTTTTTCTAAATTTTAGAAATTTAAGAAATATTTTTTCTATGATTTTGAGAATACAAAAACTCAAAATCATAGAAATACTATTTTTATGAAATTATAATTAATAATCATAGTTTTCCTAAATTTTAGAAATTTTTCAAAATGTTTTAAAACTTTAAATAGCTTTTACGAAACGATGATTTATAACCATAATTTTTAGTTTTTATACATTTTTTTAAGTAAAAAAAATTGAAATCGTTTTAATGAAACTACGATTAATAATCAGTTTTCAGTTTTTCTAAATTTTAGAAATTTAAAGAATATTTTTTCTATAACTTTTAGAATGGAAATTCCCAAAATCATAGAAAAACTATTGTTATGAAATTACAATTAATAATAATCATATTGATTAATAATCCGTGTCTGGTTTTTCTAAATTTTATACATTTTTTAAAAATAAAAAGTTTTTAATAGTTTTTATGAAATTATGATTAATAATCAAAATTTTCAGTTTTTCCTAATTTTAGAAATTTAAAGAGTATTTTTTCTATTTTTTTTAGAATAAAAATGCTGAAAATCATAGAAAAACTATTTTTATGAAACTTTGATTAATAATCATATTTTTTTTCTAAATTTTAGACATTTTTGAAATATTTTTTCTATGATTTTAAGAATTTGTATTCTTAAAACCATAGAAAGACTTCTTTGATGAAACTATGATTAATAATGATAGTTTTCCTACACATTTTTTAAGGTTTAAGCATTTTTTAAATGTTCAAACTAAAAACTATTTAAATGAAATTATGATTAATAATCAGTGTCTGCTTTTTCTACATTTTTTTAAAAAGGAAAAAAATTTGAATAGTTTTTATGAAACTGATTAATAATAATAGATTTTCTAAATTTTAGAAAATTTAAAAACATGTTTTAAACTTTTTTAATAGTTCTTATGAAACTATGATTAATAATCAGTCTGAAATTTAAAAAAAATACGAACGATTTAGGAATTTTAAATTGCTTCATTTAAAACAGAAAAAGATTTTATTCGCCAAAAAATGTAATATTAAAACTTTTTTATGCTCAAATCCTCTAAAATTTCAATTATTGAAAATAAATTTAAATCGCTTAACAATTAATAATTTTTAAATTGCTAATAAATACTTTCCAGAATTCGATTAATTAAATTTTAATTGAATATTAAAAACCTATGAAAGAAAAAAAGAAAAAATTTAGGATTGTTCCTGTAAATTGAGAAATCTGAAAATTGTAACCACTTAAAATTACCGAAATTGTCCATTTAATGACGTTTCAATTCCAGACAGTTTAATTTTCATTTCCTTCAATTTTAAACTTAGTTTTTTATTTTTTTTTATTTCAAATCTTCCTTTACAATTATTATTCATTCTAGAAATTCTCTAATATACAATTTTTGAACTTGAAATTACTTATTTGTTTAAATCTTCAACTAAAAAAAGATAATTTTAAGATCTTAGAGAATTAAAAATTAAGATTACTTTAGTTTCAAGGAACAATTCAATTTACATTCGAATGAATGAATTCAATGAAATTTATAAAAATTCAATGTTAATCAAAAGAAAAATCAAATGAATTTAAAAAAAAAATTTAAATAAACTTCTAAATAAGCTGAGAAAAATTCCAGGGAATTCCAAGGAATTTAGAAGAATTCAGGATGAATTCCAAGAAAAATTTCAAATCTTTGAAACCCCAAAAATTTCGAACACAAGAAGTATCTAATAATTTACAAAACAATTCCAGATAAATTCAAAAGAATTCAAATTAATTGGAACAATTTTAAGAATAGAAAAAAGTTTGATTGATTAACATAAATTTTGAGTAAATTTAGAGAAATTTAAAAGCAATGAGAAGAATTAAATGAAATTCATAAAAAATCAAACTAAATTTAAAAATTAATCAAGTGAATTGAAAAAATAAAAATATAAAAATTAATTGAATCGGATAGAATTGAGTGAATTAATCAGAATTGAGGGGGAATTGCAAATTATTTGTAAAAAATATTTTAAAATCTCTTCAAATGTTCTATATCTTCAGAAATTCTCGAAAATTCTTTATCCTATAATATTTCAAAAACTTTAAAATCTCTTTAAATTAATGAAATTAATTTTTTTTTTAATCCTTGGAATCCATTAAAATTCCCTAAAATAATTTAAATAAAAAACTCCTCAAAATGCCTTAGAGGTTTTGAAAACACCCTAAAATCTTAAAATTATTGAAATCTATTAGAAATTTGTCAGAATCTTTATAAATACCCTGAGATATTTTAAAGAATATTTCAATATTTATAAATATTTCAAAAATAGGTCATATTGAATGGAAACTTAAAGAATCAATCAATGAACTTTAGAAATTTTACAAATTATATTAATAAGTTATTTTTAGACTAGAAACATTAAAAATTAAAAATTTTTTGCAACTTAAAAGTTCTTAAATTACAATCTAAATTATTTTCATTGTAAATAGTTT
>JAWWLR010000054.1:62275180-62285865 GCA_035041075.1 Acraspis erinacei | reverse complement strand
GCCTAGTCGCCAATTTTCACTATCATTTTCGTAATCAGCGCGTCAAAATACATAAGTATACGCAGTGTGAAGGAAATTGTCACGTTCACCTATTCGGAACTTCATCCAAAAAGAGCAACTCAGAAACTATCGAAATGTGTAAAAACATGGATTTCGATTTTTTTAGAGTAAGCCCCCTTTCTTCGACGCACGTCCCATATGTATACTTATATGAAAACGTTGAGATTTGGCAAGATACATAGTAAATCTACAACGTCATGCTTTCAAATGCATTTGCGTGGCACACAGGGGAGTCGTCTGTGTGACTGCTGTATTATGATTATGACTCGAGAATCAGAAACACGCTCCCACTCTCATCATCCCGAGTAGAACTCGGCTCGACTCCTGCGGAATCTTATAGCAACTCTTATAACTCGGCTAACTTTTTTAAATCCTGCGGACTCTATTATTTTGAAGTCGCGCTAGAGTAAATCTAGCAGTAACACCATCACTATACACTGGATGTGTGTGCGCAAATACACGGGTACACGTTAATCAATCTGAGTAAAGTTACTTGACTGATTTATACAGTGGGGGGGGGGTGGAGTTTGCCATTTTACCACTTACTTTTAGTTTATTATTTTTCTTAATTTGCGTAATGTAATACTAACGCCGGTTGAGATCCCCGGCTTCAAGCGCCATGCGCCTGAGAGAGAGAGAGGGAGGGTGAGGGGGGGGGGGCGGGAAGATGGAGGTGAAAGGGAAGAGAGCGCGCGTTGGATAGAAAGAGGGAGGACGATGGCGTACGTGACTGGCTCGACACAGATGTTTCTGTTAGGCATATCACCACGGCCGACGCACGTGTTGAAAAAGTGTCGGAGCCAGGCCGGGGAATTTAAAAAGCAATTAGGAAGAGTCCTAATAGCTCGATGACTCACTGGGGGTGAGTAAACTCGTCGTTTATAAAATCCCTGAAATCGTAATCTGTTCCCGTAGAAACCTCACTCAAATTTCCTCTCAGGAATTTCGAGTGAAGGTCACGTAGATCCGATGTTTTATTTGTCACCGGTTCTCAATTTATTTATTCTGATATACAACATTACGTTAAAAATTAATTAATTCCACTGCCAGTTTAACTGTTTCATTTTATGTTAAAAAAATCGTGTTTTTTGGATAAAAATTAATTTTTTTGCTTGAAAAAAAATTAAATGACTTGAATAGCAATAAATAAATAAACCACAAATTCATTTATTTGCTTAAATTTGAAGAGCCCAAACTACAATTGGTGAAAAAATTCTAATTAGTTGAAACAACCACTAAATATATTATAATTTAAGGGTATAAATCGAAATTTTAGTCTGTCAAAATAACGTCTATAAAAAAGAAAATTTAAATTACATTATATACTTACGGATATAATTTAGACAAATAAAGACGAGAGTACCAACAACGAACTTCATTTCTCTATCTTGAGAAAACTTGTCTTGTTGATTTTTGTTTCTCAATAGTCTGCTGAATAATTTATAACCAGATTTGTGTTCATAGCAGTATTGTAACTGCTTTCTCATTATTTATCATTAAATATTGAGAAGCGAAAGAGGATTGATACTATGTTGAAATATTTTTATTTATTTTTCATACATTTACAAATTCTGATAATGGAACTCACAAATGAAAAAAGAACAGATTGCTAATGAACAACTGGGTAACCCGAAAAATTTAGTTTTTAAAATTTGTAAAATGAAATCATTTCACATTTGAACATCAGAATTAATTTTTTTTATTTATTTGAACAAAAAAACATGACTTTTTTACCAAAAATATTCCATTAATGTTCTAATTTTAGATTTCAGGGATGTCCCCAAGATATCTAAATTCCATGATTTAGTATACTTATATCTACTGCCAATATTATGATATCTTCAATCGCATAAATAAAATAACTTATCATTTAAGAATATTATGTATTTTCCCGGAAATTTTGTACAAAGTATAACATCATAAAGTACCATAATAGTAGAGTGCTCTCTACCCAGCTGAAAATTCCTGTACTGAAACCTTGGAGGATTCTGCACAGAAACATGTTCAGGATCCTCTAAAGATCCTGTACAGAATTTGTGTAAAGGATACACGAACCTGTAGAGGTAATCTTGATGGCTTCTGCACAGGAACATGTGCAGGATCCTACGAAATTGATGTACAGAATTCATGTATAGGATACACGAATCAGCACACGAACCTGTATAGGTGATCTTGACGGTTTCTGCACAGGAACATGTGCAGGATCCTCCGAGGATCCTGTACAGAAATAGTGTATATAATACACGAATCTTCACACGAACCTGTATAGATTTTCTTGACAGTCTATGCACAGGATGATGTGCAGGATCCTCTGAGGTTCATGTACAGGATTCGTGTGTAGGATACACGAACTTGTACAGGAAATCTTGACGGTAACAGGACTTCTATGAGAAATAACCTTTGAATAATCCTGAAGATGTACTTTCACATCGTGAATCAAAGGGTGGGTTTATGTGCAGGCTCTTGTTAAGGATACTTTATATGAACCAGCATCGGAACAAACCTTCGAGGATTCGCTATTGGCTCTCTCGATTATGAGTTGGATCTTCAGTAGGTTTACGTAAAGGCACCTATATGTTTTTCTGTACAGAAAGCCGCGACTCTATCTATTCCCTGCATCGGAACGTGTGCAGGATCCTTCAAAGATCCTATACAGGAATTTTCAGCTGGGCGCGGAATCATGACTGATGTGATTTCTCACTAATTTCCAGTGAAATATCACTGATTGAAACAGCCAGAGGTATGTCACTGACAATCAGCGAGATTTCATTGACTGACGCAGTACACTCTGGGACAATTCTAATTTCGTGTTAAACCCCAAGAAGGTACCCAAGCGGGTAGGCTTGCCCATCAAATAAATTGAAACCCTAGAATGTCCCTAGGACGTCCAGTGTCATTTCAATCAACGTCTCTAAAAGCGTCTAATATCCTTAAGATGTCTTAAAGATATAGGACGTTCTCGCGATATCTTTCGTACTTACATTACACGTCTTTAGAGCATACCTGGGATGTCCATAAGACGTCTGAGGGATGTCTCGAAGACGGCTCTAGGCCATCCTTAATTTTTTTGCCACTGGCAATGCTAAAACAGATAATTTAATCGTCTTTTCTCAAGACTACTCGAAACCTGTGTGTGAACTGCCTTATCTCTAAAGAGCTAATGCGCAACTTTACCCAACGATGTACAAAATAACTATATTTCAAAGTGCAGATACGCCAATATTATTATCGCACCGTAAATTGCTGTATGCTACTTCATACATGGTTTTAAGGTAAATAAAGTCTAAATTTCGAGGTGAGTGTTATAAAAACTATATTGTAAGTGGATCATGATTTTATTTTCAACAATATACCTAATTTTTATAGGTTCGAAATTCAAAATATTTCTTTAATGTTTTCTAGCAGGTCTGGAGCAACCGGCCATTGAATTAAAGACACAACGAACACGAGACCAAGAATTCTTTTGATATCTTTTAATGCACGTAGGGCATTTAGGGCCTTCATAGGGTATATGGCATTGAAGACATTCTCTTGCATGAGGATTCCGTTTGCATACTAGGCAAGAACGGCGAGGGTCACCACGTTCACGCATTTGAAGGCAAGTAAGGCATTCATCGGCATCGATATTCGCAATAGGATCCTTCTTTGCTTTGCATGCAGGACAGTTGACGCCATCGGCCTTTTGAAGACATTCACGGCAATCTACGCCATAGCTATTTAGGATGATTATTTTTTCACCTTTGTTATTTTTCAAAATTGGTGAACTGAATTCTGTAAAAAGAAAATAGAGATTTATGACCATAATGAAGAGTTTAAACCGATAATATTAGGGAGGTCCATATTTATGTTATGAAGAAAATTTAAAATCTTTTTGTTCTCAATCCCCCCCTTTTGTTAGAATGCCCACAAAAACTATCTTCTCCAAATGTAAATTAAATCAGTTACTTATGATTGCCCGTCTTGAAATCGCCCGATTCCAAACGTACTACCAATCTGGCCCCGATCGGGTTTCCCGATCTAGCTCTGATCAGTAGAACTCTGTGGCCGATAACTGGGCCCGACCAGGCCAGATCGATTTTATACTGAAACGCCATATCCATGCGCTCGCAGAACTAGTGCTGCTTGATTATCAATGACTGGAAATGCCGATACAATCGAATCTGTAATTGAAACTTCGATTCTGCATTAATAATAAATTTATTACAAAAATACATTAAGGGCAACTTTTCACGAAATGAATTTCAGAATCAAGTAACACAATCCAAATAAATCAAAATACCAATTGTGCAGTGCTTCCAACAAGTGCTACTTACTCAACTGCGCATGCGACGCATGCGGCATCTAATTGGTTGTTCTTCGCGCGAAATTTTAAATGCCAGACAATATTATTTTTCTTTTTTATTATAAATAATGGCATTTCAACTTATGAAAATATCCAAAATGTTCCAAAATTTTAATTACTTTTTAAAAGTTTTTTTGAATATATGGCTTCTTAGCAAACTTAAAAAAAAGCGACCCTAATGATTTAAGAACAGATCGGTTTTGATCAACCAAAAGAACATATAACCATACGCACTAGAGTAATTCAATAATTAAATAAATTGAGAAACTTTTGATGGCAATATTTTGCATGCTAGAAAAAGTTTCGTACAATTGAAATCATAGGTCTAATTGAAAAAATTCCGGATTGGTTCAAATTAAGGAAATGAATGTCGACTGCCTGGTTTTATACTGGAATGTACTGAAGTTTATAAATGTACTACCTCGATTGTACTGAATTTGAAAAGATGTACTTTTGTACTGAAAAATTTAAAATTGTGCTGATTTAGTACAATTGTACTGTAAAATGCCAACTATTTAGTCTAGTCCTGACTCTGTAAAATCTAGGTTTGCGCAGAACGCGCGGTCGGTTCGGCGCAGGCGCAAGTATGCACTGAGTCTTCCCACTTTAGTGAGCTAAGGAAAAAGGGTGCTACGACCCTACAGGTCATGAAACATTGCGCCATCTGGTTTCAAAATTAGAACTAGAGAGAGCAGGTAGAATTTTAAAGATGGATTTTAATTTTGGCATCAAAGTGCTTTTAAGATTGTTTTGCAGTATTTTAAAATAATTATTCAACAGTAAAAATAACTTTTATCCACAAAAAAAGTGTTTCAGAAACCAACGGAACTTATAATCAATGATGCTTTTCAGAATACTTTAGGGAATAAGAAACTATTATAGTTTTCAAAATTATCATATTTTAAGGCCCTCGTATTAAAATTAGCCCAAGAATTGCATTTCTAGCAAAAGACATGAATTTTTAAACCGAATAAACAAATTTTCCACAAAACAGTATTATTAATGTAATTATTTTAAATAAATATATTTATATTTTAACGTTAACGAAATTATCAATTCAGATATTTAGTATAAACATACCTTTAAAATTTGTAAATGTTATTGTATATGTATAAACCATTTCCAGGTAATTTCAACATTATAAGTATAGTTTTCAAAATAAAAAAATTGCTGACTAAATCGATGAAATTCATATAAAGTCAAGGTGAATTTGAGAAAAATTCAAATGAATTAAAAATAATTGAAAAATATGAAAAAATGATTAAATTGACAAAAGGCTTAACATTAATATGGGACTTAAAATAGATATAGGGCCCAAAGTATATACTGGCTATTAGATTAATACAGGGCCTAAAATTGATATAGCGCCTACAATTTATATAGGGCCTAGATTAGCATAGGGTCAAAAATAGACATAGGGTTCGATATACACATAGGCCTCAAAATAAAAAAGGCCCAAAATTGATATATGGCTCGAAATTGATATTGGGCCTAAAATATTTATGTGGCCCAAAATTGAGAAATTTCCCATAGATCTTAAAGAGCCTAAATTCGCACAGTGCCGAAAATAGACACAGGGTCCGAAGAAGATATAGGGCCCAAAATTACATAGAGCCCAAAATTTACACATATAGGGTCCAAAATAGATATAGGGCTCAAAATTGATATAGGACATCTAGCTGATAAATGTTTTACATTTGGTATAAGGCCTAAATTTGCATATAATCGAAAGTAGAGGTAGGGTCCGGAAAAGACATAGGGCTCAAAATTGACAAAGTTTTATTTCTTTTCGAATTTTGTTACTAAAAATTATTACTGTGGGTCTAGTGGAATATTGATTAATATTAGTTCATTAATTTTTAATTATATAAACAAATTATTAGTTGAATAGCATTATTAGTTGAAAATAAATAATAATTTATTGTTTCATCAATTGAAAAACATTTAAAAATTAATTTATTTTACTTAATGAAAATAAACTGCCAGGTAAATAGTCCACTAGACCAATAGTAATAATTTTTAAGAAAAATTTTTTTTAACAATTATTTAAACAAATTCCACTTGTTTAAAAAATTAAAAATTAATGAACCAGTGTTGATAAATATTCCACTAGACTAATAGTCATAATTTTCAAAGGGAAAAACGAATTTTTGAAAAAAAATTATTTAAACAAATTCCATTTATTTACTTCTACTTTAATTCATCTGCTGACCATTTTTAGATCTGGCCATCAGGATCCGCGCTACAGAAAAACTAAAAAAAAAACATGTGATTTTTGGTAAAAAATGGTAAAAATTGGTATTCTGAAAAACTTAAGAGAAAAAAATGACTGCCCCAGAAATTACCAGATAAAAGTACCAGATGACTGGACTATAAAATTTGTAATTATAGGTTATACTTACGAATAAAATTGAGAAAAATCATCACGAGAGAACAAACAACCAACTTCATTTTTCTAACCAGAGAAAACTGAGTTCTTAAGAATTCTGCTTAATACTTTATACACAGATTTATGTAGAAATTGGGATCACATGTCTTATCAGGAAATACCAGAGAGCGAGAGTCGCTTGAGACTGTTGAAATATTTACATTTATATTTTATAAATTTGAGAGTCAAGACCAAAAGCAGAAAGATCCAATGATAAAAATAGCGTGACAATTACCAGAAGTTTTCTTATCTACGCATTCCTGAGTTTCGAATACATTACAAATAAGCTAAGTGTAACCGAAAAACTCAAACAAAACTGGATTTATATCCAGTTATATCCAGAGATACAAAAAAATAAATTTTGTTTTTACAAGACCCACCAAATTAGACAACATTCTCATGTATTCTCTAAAATTCCCTTGCATTTTTTATAATTTTCTAGAACTCAGTAGAATTCTCCTGAATTCTGAATATTCCTATTGAATTCAGCAGAATTTTCTTAAAGTCAGCAAAATTCTATTTAATTATAAAGAATTATTTGGATTTTAACACAATTATTTCGAATTCAGCGGGATTCTCTTAAATTTTTTATCATTCTCTAGAATTCAGTAAGATTCTCTCGAATGATGTAAAATTCTCTTAAATTCAGTAGAATTATCTCAAAGCATGTCAAATTCTCTTCGATTTAGTACAACTCTCTTATGTTTGACAGAATTCTCTTAAAATCAGCGGAATTTTCCTCAATCAGTTAAATCCTCATGAATTCCATAGAATTCACCTGAATTCTGTAAAAAAATATTATTTCAGCAGAATTCTTTTGAATTCAGTGGATTTTTCTTGAATTTTGTATTCTCTTAAATTCAGTAGAATTATATTGAGTTATGTAAAATTCTCTTCGATTTAGTAGAATTATCTTAGGTTTGACAGAATTCTCTTAAAATCAGCAAAATTTTCTTAAATTGGTGAAATCCTCTTGCGTTCTGTACAATTCACCTGAATTCTGTACAATTCTCTTCATTTCAGAAGAATTCTTTTGAATTCAGTGGAATTCTCTATCATACCCTTAGCCAACATCCAATACTCCGCATGCTCCATCAGGAGCCACCTTTTAATGGCATGCCTAGCCGAAGCTGCCCTGGCCTTTTTAATTATCGCATAAACATGTAGTTTCCAGGTTAATTTCGGACCGAAAATGACATCTAAATACTTAGATGATGTGGAGAATTAAACTTTCTTGCCATAGAACTTATGATTTTTATCTGGGGCACCGTCTATGTCTAAAAACGCTGCTATCGCTACATCCCTTTTTTGCTCCGCTTTTTGTACGCGGGAGGTAAATGCATGAAGTGCGTCAATAGTGGATTTACCTTTCTGCGAGGCAAATTGATTACTATGAAGAGATCAGCCTGGTAAGATTTCCTCCTTCAAATGAAAATCTACTAACTTTTCTAATTTTTTCAACATCTAATCAACGTCTAATCGGTCTGAATGACTTAGCCTCATAGTATGAGTCCCTCCCCAGTTTTGGTATAAAAATCGCTCTGACTTTCCTCCATGCCGCAGAGGTATATCCCATAGATATGCACGCCTTAAAGATGTTCCAGAGCGGTCTTAATAGTACATGCAATCCTTCTTGGATCAACGCCGGAAAAATACCGTCTTCACCAGCGGTCTTGTATGGCTCAAATCGACGAACAAACCATCGTATTTTTGAATTTGTGACTATCCGGCTAGCGATTTAACAATCATTCCCATTGACCCTCTGATCTGGGCCGTCTGTGGAATTCAGCCTATCGGCCTCTGCCTCCGACTGATACCCAGATCCGGAACCGGGAAAGTGCAGCTTTATGAGCTGTCATGTCTCCTGTTGGCAGTGTTAACGCCTTTAATTGACATGCTGGGTTTTTCTTTAAGATTCTCTAGAGTTTAGCCGTATCCGGTACATTTTGAATGCTCTGAAAATAGCCTTGGCAAGTATACCCGGAACGATTAGATCAACTGATCAGTTGGAGTTTGCTGTGGATGTAGTAGATAATTCAATGAATAAATCGTATGAGGATAACTGTCCTCTTCAAATTAGGAAACCAGACAAGGATGCCCCTTGGTGGAATAATAAATTGCAGGCTCAGAAAAACGAATTCTCCATACAAATTTAAAAGTTGATACTATAAAAAAAAGACTAATTTTCAACAAAATACTCAAATTTTCAACCAAACAGTTGAATTTTCGACTAAAAAGATTATTTTACAAAGCAGAAATGGAAAAATTAAGTTTTCAATAGAAAGATTAAATTTTCTATTAAAATAATACATTTTCTAACCAAAGAGACAATTTTTTAACAAATAAATATTTTTCAGTCAAGAAAAAAATCCATCCAAATTGCTGAACGTTCAAGCTAGAAAACGAATTTTCTATAAATCAGTTGAATTTTCAACCCGAAAAAAATTAATATTTCACACACAAAAGAAAAAAAATCTCAGCAAGTTGCATTTTTAACCAAAGAGAAAATTTGAAACCAAAACGATTCGTTTTATATAAAAAAGGACGAATTTTCAATTAAAAAAGATATATTTTCAGCAAAATATAGAAAACTTACATTTGAATTTAAAAAATTAACTTGAAAGAAAAAAAAAAAAACTTTGAACAAAATATTTCAATTTTCCGCCAATGAGATGAATTTTCAACTAAAATGATGAATCTTCACCAAAAAAGTTATATTTTAACAAAGTGGTTCAACCTTCATATAAGTCGTTTAATATTTAAATAAAAAATATGAAATTTCATGGGATAATGTAATAGCAGATAATTTTACCAAAAAAGTTTCAACTTGAATCCACAACCAAGAAAAGATTAGTTTGCAACGAAACATTTCCTATTAAAAAAAAATTCAACTAAAATCGATAAATTTTTAACCAAAAAGACGAATTCAAATAAAAACTGTTAAATTTTTATTAAAAGATGAAATCTTAACAAAAATACAATTTTCTACAAAAAAATATTCAATTTTCAACCTAAAAACTAAAATTTTCAATCAATAATGATGTCTTTTTAACAAACTTGTTGAATTTTCAAACAAATAATAAAAATGGTAACTAAAAATGTAATCTTCATGAGGAAACAATTGTCATTAGTATTTTTTTTTTAATAATATTTTTGGTGCATCATTCATTACATTGGCTAAAAAACTAGTTTTTTTTTAAACAAAAATTAATTTTTTCACTCAAAATATAACTATCATTTTTGGTTAAACATCAATACTACCAATTTTACTATTCCATTTTTTGTTGATTTTTTAATAGAATGTTTATAAATTGAATCTTTTTAGAAGAAAATTCATTTTTTTGGTTAAAAATTTCAATATTTCAATGAAAATTTCTTTTTTAGTGGAAAATTCACTTCTTTTGTTGGAAATTTGTTTGTTTTTTTTGTAGGAAATTAACCCTCTTGGTTGCAAAATCAACGATTAGGTTTAAAATTGTATTAAAAATATAAATATGTGGTTAAAATTTCATGTATTTTGTTTTAAAAAATTTGATAGAAAATTATTCTGGGTTTAAATTTCAGTTATTTGGTTGAAAAGTAGGTTTTTCATTGAAATTTAATTTTTTCAACTAAAACTGTAACTATTCCATTTTTTATTGATTTTTTTATGGACATTTAATCTTTTTGTTAGAAAAAATTCATTTTTTTGGTTGAAAATTTAACTATTTTGTTGAAATTAATTTTTTAGTGGAAAATTCACTTATTTTTCTGAAAATTTATATTTTTCACTTAAAAATGTAACAATTTCATTGAATTTCTTTCTTTTTTGACCAAAAAAAAGTTTTTTGCAAAACAGTATTAAATTTGAATTTT
>JAWWLR010000054.1:62224993-62235206 GCA_035041075.1 Acraspis erinacei | reverse complement strand
AGGAAACGGAAGCCCTGGAAGACTGCTCGTTTTTAGACTTAAGCTTGCGTTCATTTTTTGTTTGTACTAAGTAAGGCAAAATAATAGAAAATAAGTAGTAGTAAGTTAGACTAAGGATGGAACTGTAAATATATGTACAGGGAGCGGTGGCCCTCAAACCCTTAAAAGGGAGAGATTAAATATACATACATACGTACATACAATTACACTTTCATCCAAAAGCATTAACTTTTACAAAACATTTAAACTTTTAAATCAGTAGATAAATTTTAAACAAAAAAAAAGATAAAGTCTCGACGAAAATGTAATAATTTATATTTTAACTGAAAAATATTATGAATTGAACCGAAAAATGCAATTCAAGACATTTTTTAAACTTGCAACCACAGAGATAAATTTTTAACTAAAATGATGAATGTTTAACCAAAAAAAATAATTTCAAAAAAGTTAGTTCAAACTTAAACCAAATAGTGAAAGGTTAAAAAAAATGAGGAATTTTTAACACAATAATTTAATTTTTAAATAAAATTATTTTAAACAAAAAATAATTCAACCTCCAACGATGGAGCTTTAACAAAAGAGAATTCACGACTAACAATTTAGAGTGAAAAACATTAATGAGCGCGAGATGCATATACTTTCGAGCCCAAAGCCCTAGAACAAATAAAGAAAAAAGAAAAATTTCAACAAAATTGTAGAGTTTGCAACCAAAAAAGGCAAATTTTCAAAAAATAGTTGAATTTTCAATGCAAAGGGATGAAGTTTTATTTTGTCCATGTTCAGTCATAAAATAAATTTGTTACCCAAAGAGTTTCATTTTCAACCAAGAAACAATTTTCTGTCAAGAAAGGAAAAAAAATGAACTAAATTGTGGAATATCTTCAACAAGAAAGTTGAAAAAAATTTCTCTCATAGTTTAAAAATCAAGTAACTGATTTAAAATTCGTCTTTTTGGCAAAAAATTAATCTTATTGGTTAAAAATTAATATTTTACGTGTACATGTCAAAATTCAGATAATATTTTTTTTTTATAACGGAAAAATACTCGATGAAAAAATTTAATCTAAAAAAAACGTACAGATACTGGTACAGATATTTCGAAATAATTTTTATAACAGTGATTTCTTATTGAAAATTCATTTTTTTAACTGAAAATTTAACTATGCCATTTTTGGTTAGAAATTAATATTTTTTATTACAATTTTATTTTTCTTGTTAAGGATTCGTCTATTTTTGTAGAAAATAAACTTTCTTGCTTGAAAATTTATCTTTTTGATTGAAGATTCAATTATTTTGTTCGAAATTCCTTTTTTTATTCGTTAAAAATTATTTTTCTGCAAGAGAAAATTTGATTATGCCAGTTGTAGCAGAAAATTGATATTTTCAATTGAAATTAATTCCTATAATGGTAAAATCTACTTATATTATTTTTTGTAGAAAAATGGCAGAAAAATAATATTCTCGGTAGAAACTTAATATTTCTCATTCAGGATTCAATTATTTTGTTAAAAATGTCTGTTTAGTTTGTCTAAAACACATTTCTGTAAAAGCAATATAGACCATTCCATGTTTCGATTAAAATTCAATATTTTTAATTGAAAATTGATCTTTTTTACTCAGTGATTCAATCATTTCTTGGTAGAACATGAATCCTTTGGGTTTAGAACCTTTTTTTTTCTTTAAATATTCAACTTTTTGTTAACAAATTCATCTGTTTTGATAGAGAATGTGGAAATTCATAATTTTGTTGAAAATTCGTCACGTTTGGTAGAAAAATATACTTCTTAGTTAAATATTCATTTTTTCTTTGAGGATTCAATTATTTTGTTAAAAAAGTATTTTTTGTTTGTTTAAAAACTAATTTAAATAAGAGAAAATTCAATGATACAATTTTTGAAAGAAAAGTAATATTTTTTAAGAAACTTGTTTTTTTTCGGTTGACAATTCATTTTTTTTTTTTTTTGAAAAATCGTATATTTGGTAGGAAATTAATCTTTGCGTTTAGAAATTCATCTTTTTCATTGAGGGTTCAATTTTTTCGTTGAAAATTGCTTTATAGCTAGTCAAAAATTAATTTATGCAAGATAAAATTCGATTATACCATTTTTGGTATAGCATTGATATTTAAAGTTAAAAATTAATCTTTTTTAGTTGAAAATTCAACGATTTGTTCGAAAAATCGTATTTTTCGATGAAAATTCGTTTTTTTTTGTAGGAAATTAATTTTTTCGGTTATAAATTCATCTTTGTGACTAAGAATGAAGCTGTTTAGTTGCAAATTCCTTTTTTTGTTTTTGTTAAGAATTAACTTCTTTTTCTCAAGATTTAAATTTCCCCTCATTTTGTGGAAAATTGAAATTTGTAATTAAAAATTGAAATTTTTAATTAAAAATTGAAATTTTTGGGTTAAAAATCTAACTATGTGTTTGAAGCATCGTCTTTTTCTTAAACAGTCAATTTTTATAGTCGGTCTTTTTACATTCAAGTCGATCTTTGACGTACTTTTTTTAGGTCCTAAAAGAAAGGATGAGTTCGTGCGAAAAAAAATGAATTAAAAAAAATTCTTATATCAAAAAACATCTACAAATGCATAGTTAATCACTGCTTGATAGGACGCGTAAGTTTTGTTTTTTCTGTGCTAAATAGCGTTGAAAATAAACAAAATTTTTTAGTTAAAAGGACAGAAGTTACGAAAAAAATGATTCCACACAAATTCTTTACGCGAAAAAGAGCTGCAAATTTTTAATGAATCACTTTTTGATAGGAGATGTAATTTATGATTTTAATCATAAAAACGGCATTAAAAATAAAAATGAAATTTTTTCTAAAGACGACAAAAGGTACGAAAACAAATTGAGAGAAAAAGTTATTCGCCAAAATAAAGAAACAAATTTGTAATTATTTGTTACAATCTCATCATTTATGATTCAGAAAGTATTAGAATGGTCAAACGACGAAAACTACAAAACAAGTTTCAAAGAGAAATGATAGCTTTTGAAAAATCTTACAAAATCGAAGCGTCCTAACGATAGGATGCCAACGCACGCGATCAACTAGATCATACTTTACCAAAAACATAAACAATAAACAGCTAACCGAGAATTTAGCACTAGAAAGTTTTAGCTAGAGGAAGTGAGCAAGATAAAGCTAGAAAATGGTAAAAACTAAAAGGTGCTCGCGCGCCGCATCTAATCATGAAAGTTCTTTCTCAAACTACATAGACTACATACTATGTAGAAGAAAAAGAACGTAAAAGATAAAGGTTTAATACAAGATTCGAACTCATCCTTTAATTCACCGATTTGGGTAGTCCCGAAAAAGGAAGACGCGTCTGGCAAGGAGACATAGCGTATAGTAATCCATTTGCGAAAGATGAGCGACAATACGGAACAAGATGAGTATTCATTACCGATCATCGAGGATATTTTAGACCAATTAGGAAATGAAAAATTCTTTTCTGCCTTCGACCTTAGCTCAGGGTTTCACCAAATTCAAATCAGTGAAGCATCAAAGAAACAGACGGCTTTCTCGACGTGCGAAGGTAAATTTGAATTTAATAGGTTACCGTTTAAACTCAAAAATGGGCCTGCAATTTAGGTTATATGAAAGACTAAGAAAAACAGGCTTCAAAATCGAGCCTGATAAGTGGGAATATCTACGACTGGAACTCGAATACTTAGGTCATCTCATAACCAAGGACATGCAAAAGATTAAGGCAATATCTATTGGGAAGGATCAAACAGATCATCAAGCATTAATGTGCTTATACTATATAAAGGAGGCCTCTTTACGACTGACACGATGAAGATCACGTTTTGCAGAATATCAGTACAGCATTGAACATGTAAAAGGAAAGTAGAATGAAGCCGCGGACTGTTTGTTTAGACTTTTTTCTATTCAAGAAGACCAGCCACTACAAAATAAACCACCGGAGTTTCATTCGCAGGATGAAACAAACGTGGTATAATCCGAAACATCCTGAAATATCCAGAGCAACTTATCTCGGATGGGGAAGGGTTAACGGATGGAAGAGAAAATTTGTTACAAGAATACAACAAATGTATTACTAACCGAATGCCTAGTAGAGAAAATGTTAAACCTGACGCCGGAGGAAACCTCTCGCGTACTATGTCCAAGGAAAGGAAGGGAAACCAGGATATATCACAATATAAACTACCTCAATTTAACGAGGCTAAATATCTGGAAATATTAGAAGCAATACATCAAAAAGCCATGGCCTCTAAACTAACGATTACACATTACTACTTCATAGATCCAACAATTACTCCCTTAGAAAAGGTGAAGATGCGGGACTATCTCAACCTCTTGAGTTGGGAAAATGAAGACCAGCAATTTCACACGTGCTCCATGCCACGTTAACATCTCACCCAGGAAGAAAAGGAAAAGATAATAAGAGAATCACATGGATCTATTATGGCACAACATTTGGGCAAGAATAAAACCATTGAACGAGTTAAAACTCTTGAAGAATGGAAGAATATGGAACAAGGAATCATCCACTACATCAAACGATGTCCCGTTTGTCAATTACAAAAAAGCCATTAGAAGTGAAAGACAATGTCTAGCAATTATTCCAGACTCGCCTGTCAACCTCAACGACAAAATAGCTATGGACATTTTCGGACCCTTACCCTTGACACTTTCAGGAAACGAGTATATTCTCAGCATTCAAGACATGCTCACAAAATACTTAATCTTGATACCTCTTAAGAATCCGGCATCCGAAAGCATTACAGAAGGGTTATTCGATCATTACGTTTACCTATTCGGAGCAGCCAAGAATATCTAAACAGATCAGGGACAAAACTGTGTATCTGAACTGGTACAGAACTTTGAAAATATATTTAGGATTAACCACATAAAAACTAGAGTTTATCATCCACAAAGCAATGGGGCACTCGAAAGAGCCCACTCGAACATTAGGAACTTACTGAAAACCAGCATCGAGGATCATAGGAATGATATGAAGTATGAAAGCAACGGATAATCACCCTTTCAACTGACCTTTAGTAAAGAGCCAAATTTGACTCAATGTTAAGCAACACGCAAAATGTCAGATATCAAGAATTAATTGATCTATGGAAAAGAAAGCACGAACACTATCTTCAAATGCAAAGCAGAAAATAGAGATACAGAAAATGAAATTCAAAAAGTTGCAAGATTAAAAAATATCTATACCACAAGGTATCTACGAGCCTGTAGATCTGATAAAGTTTATTAATAGCGATTCAGAGATCAAACTGTCTCCCTCCTCGAAAGTCCCAGCTGTAATTGCAGATACACAGGAAAAAATAATTACACAAACCTGTTTAACGACAAAAGAAGTAGAATACATGCAAATCAAGTAAAGCCCTATTACCAATGATGTTTACATGATTATAGTAGATGCATTGAGTAAATTCTTCAACTTACTGATAGATACTGTAAATGACGGAAAAAACGGAATAATATCAGCAATCCTGATACCTTAGATGAATGAATTTAAAGAAAAGTGCAACGTCAAATACAGTATATCTTTAAAATAGAAACAGTTTCAGCATATCGTGGACGTCTCTACAGTCAACTTGCTATAATCCCAGAAACTTATAGCTGCGAGAATATCATATTAAGGACGAATGTACCGACAATCAAGAATGAGTGCAAATACCCCCTTCAAAATTATGAGCATCGCTTTTCCACATTTTAATACCTCACGAACCACTAGAGGTTGTTGCATTGAGCGAATCAATCTACGATAGAATCAAAATGCAGGCTTCTACAAATATTCTGAGTAAATAAAAATGTATATTAAACTGGTCAAATATTATATTAATAAGCTCTAGGGGCATACTAGTAAGAGAAATAAGGTGTAGAGAGAATATATCATTACCGTATACTGACAAACCAGTTCATTCTATAAAAGACAAGCGTACCGCTGACTCAGGAAACTATGCCGTTAAATTTAAACAATTTAAAACAATCAGCCACTGACATCGAAACCGCAATAGAGAAGGTCACTAGAGAGAGAAGAAGGCTAACCTGTACTGAATAGGCCACCAGTTGGCTGCAGTACCTAGGATGTACAGTAATCGCCGCAATCATAGTGTTTATTGGTTACAAATGAAGAATCTTTAACCGCCTTCGTAAACGTGTTCCTGGAAATATTTGTGTACTTTGCCTAAAAATCCAGGCCACCTAAACTACAGCAGTACATTATAGTGTCGCTCCTACTGCACCTATTGCAGATATGAAAGATGTAGATCGTAGAATTAAGACAACTGCTGTTAAAATACGATCTAGTAAAAAGGTCTAGAGACTAAACGATATCTAAGAAGGGGATTGTTACAGGAATGTCAAAGCATCTTCTACCCTTCCGAATTTTATAATTCTATGAGCAGAGGCCCGTTGCCACTGCTTCCCTTGTACGGGAGAGTCAGTTTGTTTCGTACCTCTGACCAGCAAAGGTTTATTGTGATAAAGAAGTCCAGCAGTATAGTTCAGGCACAATACAGAGTATTTACAAGTGTTTCTTCCGACTAACTAGATGAAGATCTAAATTGCAAGCATGTCGTGTAAACACACCGAGATAAACCTAATCGAAACCTGTCTAATAAAATTCACGATTATAACAAGTCCTAATTAGGTATTTCAGATTGGGTGGGCGAAATTGAGATCTCTATGTTTTCTGCATGCCGGGGGCCCATAGTGATACCAACTGCATGGGAAAAAGCTTCACGGTGAAAAATAAATTTTGTTCACGTTATAACAGAAATTATGTTTCGTCTAATGTAATTGGTATGATTATTGGGCCATCGACGTGCAGCCATCTTGACAGCTGACGTCGCCACATGAAACGGCAGGCACATCGATGTATGTTCCGTCGACGGAAAATAATACCAAAAGAGCCATGGCGCTTGAAAGTAAATTATTTGAATAATCAGTTTGTAAAACCTTTTCTGTCCTTCTCAACAAAATCTTAATCTTTTATTCAGTAAATTCTGTTTTGAAATATAAAATTTATTTCTGGTTACGTCGATGGGTATTAAAAAAAAGAAAGATTTTGTTGGCCGATTTTTTTATTTACGAAGAAAGTTCCTACTGCTTATACTCAAAACTTAAAGGATGAGTTTTCAGATATCTTTTCTTAAATGTGAAGTTCAAGCAGGACCCAAAAATGTATTTCTCTGCATCTGTGGAGAATTCCCCATGTAACAACAATCTTTTTACAGAATCAGCTAGTAGGCAAGAAAATGACTGGAAACCACCTTCTCCTCAAAATCCCCCGAGTCCTCCAGCATATATTAACCCGTATCATCAACCCATACCAGGACACCGTGAGTTAAGAATTCACGTGTTTTTTGTTTAAAAAAAACTTTAACCGAATTTTGTTAGAAAATTATTTTTCTTGTTTCAAAATTAATTTTGAACTGAAAATCCAACTATTTTATTCTCCGTCAAAAATGTATATTTTTAAATTAAAAATCAATCTAATTCAATGAAATTCCAACTTGTTGGAATTTCTGGTTCTTGATTTTAGTTGAAATTTGTTGGTTTAAATTTCAAAATACATTTTTAAAAATTTTATTTTTCTTATTAAAAATTGATAACATTTTTTTTTAAATATAAATGTTTGCGCTTTAGTGAAAAAATGCCCTTCTAAGTTAAAGTTAAATGATTTAAGTTTGTAAGAATATTGACATTCTTGTTGGAAACTTTTTTCTTAAATTTAAATATTTAGGTGAAAGATTTAAATATTTTGTTGCAAATTCATTTTTTTGTTGTTGTTAAAAAAGCGTGGTTTGTGTTTGGTTAAAAATGCACTATTTCGTAAAAAATTGTTTTTCTTTTAAATTAACGTTTCACATAGGAAATTTATCTTTTTACGTTAAAAATTCATTCAGTCTATAGTCTATGAAAATTAACTTTTTATCTGAACATTAACTTTTTTGTTAAAAACTCATGTTAATCTTTCTTCAAGAAAGTTTTTATTTTGGTTTGAAAGTTCATCTCTTGTGGTTGAAGGTTTATATTTTAGGTTGAAAATTCGTATTGTTTGGTAGATAATTAATCTACTCGGTTGAAAATAATATTTTAGGTTACAAATTGTTCTACTTCATAGATTTTTTGGTTGAAAAATTACAGTTTTTATTGAAAATTCATCTTTTTGGATTAAAAAACCAGTACTTTGGTAAAAATTCAAATATTTAATTAAAAATTAATATTTTATGATTTGCGCCGTACAAGTTATTTAAAGTCCCGTTTTTTTCATTCCTCTCCACTGCGCGCTAAAAAGGTTTGGAGGGGGGGAGGGCGCACAGTGAGACAAAAACAGCTTATGGGCGACTCTTAATTTTTTGGTTTATTTAATAACAAAAATGAGAAAAATATACTTTTGAAGTGTATCGGATTTTAAAAGATGCTTCGATTCAATCAAAAATACGAGAAAAAAAACTAAAATCAACTATTCAATAAACATATCCAATATTCGCAATAAATTTAATCAACAATTTTCACTCAACAAGTCAACCATTTTTTGGACGTTCATTCTTAAAATGTTTAAAATTAAAATATTTTTCTAGGGAATGAAATAATGGTTAAAAATTCATATTTTAATGTTGGAAAATCAACTGAAACCTTTCTTGGATGAAGATTCATGGATTTTTTAATGTTGAAAATTTGACTTTTTAATTGTTGTATTAAATTATTTTTCTTAAAATTAATCTTTAATCAACTATTACAGTTTTGAGTTAATAAGTGATCTTTTTTTATTGCCATTTTCTTTTCTTCCAATAAAGAAATAGATTTGAAAATTTTAATTTTTCATCTGAAATATTGTTTCATTTCGTTTATAAAAAAACCATTGCTTAAAATATTACCAGATTAATCCCTTCACATTCGGGCGAAAAAGAGCATACCGTGTCAGGAATGTTTTCGAGAAAAAACAGTTCAGAGTCATGTGATATTTGCAGAGTAAATGTTTTTGGGGTCACTGAATGCAAATCTGAAGTTTGATTTTCAAATTTTGTTTGAAATCTTTTGCCTTCATCCATCGAAGAAAATTTTCTTTAATTAAACCATGGAAGGCGAATTTTTAATTTCTTCAATAAATGAGTCTTGGATTGGAGATAGACTCAACACCACTGCTTGATGAGGTTACGAACAAATGTCATTTAAGCGTCGCACAACACACTTGACCAAATAATATGAATTTGTTTGAACTCTTGCCTTCATCCATCGAAGAAAATTTTTTAAAAATAATTTTGTTAATTCTCGGAAAACGTAGATTCTCGATGAACATCTACTTAATTTGGATCAAATGTGATAAATTTCGTATACATCAGCAGTGTTTTTACAGAATCATCAGGAAGGCTAGAAAACAACTGGAGACCACCTTATTTTGAAAACCACTCGGTTTGGACGGCAAATAATGTAACACCCATGCCTCTGAATCCTGCCGCATACCAGCATCATCAACTTCCACCCAACCCACTCCGTGAGTTAAAAATTAATGCACTTTGTTGAAAAGTAAAACAAATTGTTTAGAAAATTCTCTTCTTTGTTTGGAAATTAATTTTCAACTCAAAATTTAACTATTCCATTTTTGGGCGGAAATTGATCTGTTTTATCTAAAAAGTAAACTGCTTGGGTGCCATTTCAGCTAGCTAATGAAAAATTTATTTTCCTGCTAAAAGTTTCTTGATTATAGTTCAAAATTGTTAGATTAAAAATTAATCCACATTTGTATTCAAAGCAGGTTTCTGCCAAATAAATGCTGAAATTTCACAAAGTGAAAGGGTGCTAAATTAGTAATAAATAATTAAACAGGAATTTAACTTTGATTTAAATTTATTTTTACTTTGATAAAAACGAATATTTGGGAATGCCATGCCCACGGTTCACGCGTATACAAACTTTAATAAATTCTACTGGTTTAAAGTTCAGGCGAAACTATTTCTATTTGGAAAACAGCGTTCCTAAAATTAGTTTGACTATCGGAAAGTATCTGCTCTCTCCAGAGGAAAGAATAGATTAATCCAGCCCCTCTGAGGAAGATTTCTGAGATTTGAGGAACGCCCTCGCCGAATTGTAGCTAATCAGGACAGAGATGTTCCTCCACTCTGGAATGGAAGCTTCTAATGTGTCCCCTGAGGGTTTAAATTTTTCTTGCACCTTCTTCGCTATTCCTTTACACACCCCCCACACACTTACTTGA
>JAWWLR010000054.1:62158696-62185601 GCA_035041075.1 Acraspis erinacei | reverse complement strand
TTGAAAATGTTCGCATTGGAGGGGGGGGGGTTGCAAAAATTAATTGAGGTTTGATCCGACCTCGCAGCCTTATTTAACCTACTTTTGATAATTGAAAAAAAAGATTTCGTTGGCTATAATTTTGCTAGTCGCACTTTTGTAAGCAATGACTGTGACAGACGTCTAAGCGAAAGCGTCAGACGGAAGAAGTTTTCTCAAGATTTTTTAGAAAGGATTATGTAGATATTCTTTTTAAACCTCTGAATCTGTTAACAGAATCCCAGGATATTTTGATATCGTTGAAACTCCCAAGGCCCAACATAGTATTTTATTTAAAACTAGCTTCTTTATTAGATACCAGCGTTTCGTACGGATTTTTAGCTTTGACGTAAACAAACTTCGCCTGATCCGAGAAATTTGCCCTACTGCCTAATTGGTTGAAATAGGAAGATATTTTTCTTCATTCTATGACCGAAAGTACGTGTTTCCCGGATCAACTTTAACCAGGGAACGACACTTTTTGCGGCTTTCTCCATGAATGCGCTCTTCTGATTGGGTGCTATGTTTTCGTGGCTCGCTATGTAGACTCGCACTCGCACTCATTCTATAACCTGCAAATATCGTACATTACTTCGTGTTGTGTTGCAGTTTGTAGTGCTCTCTGTACGTATATTTATTTGTGTGTAGTTGCATTTCTTACTTCATTAGTCTGTGTTAGTATTTTTCATGCCCGTTCCTGATCAGCAAAACTGAAGCGAACACAAAGACAGACTAATGAAGCAGAAAACTCAACTACAAACAAATAAATATACGCACAGAGAGCACTACGAAATGTAACATAACACGAAGTGATGTACGATATTTGCAGGCTACAAAATGGGTGCGCGCGAGTCTACCTAGCGAGCTATGAAAAGATAGTAGCCAATCAGAATCGCGAATTAATCGAGCAAACCACAAAAACTCAGTCATTTACACTTTCACTACCCAAATTAACAAAAGTGACGCGGCCTAGAATATTACTCCGCAATGTAAAATTTGAAAGCCAAACCAAATTCACCTCCATCAATTCTAAAAATCGATATTTTGGAGATTCCGAGGTCTTGGCTTCAATTTTCTTTTTATGAATTCTGTAATACAGACTACAATGCTGACACATTACATTCTTGCTCAAGGATGCATTGAGACCTATGCTTTTAACCTCTTCAAGATATGGGAACATAGACTTCCTTACAGTTTGTAATTTTTTACTACAATCTTCTGCAATGCTGATTCCAGTGCTGTTTGATTTTTGCAGCTGCGATCATATATTTTCTTATCCTTAAAAGAAAATAGCTGATTTAGAAGGCGACGGCCTTTGTCTCGGATATTTCCTCAAGTCTGTCTGATAGATTCAACCTGGACTGAGCGTAGTTCAATATTAAGATGCTGCTTGAAAATGTCACATATTGACTGCACCAGGTCCTCATCTTCTTCCTGGAAAACGCCGAAATTAATAAATTTCCTGCTTCTTAATGCTCTATTCTTTTCCTTGATCTTCTTGGATTACAATCGAACTAATTTCTTCCAGCTCCACCTTCAGTTCCTTATTGTTGACGGTAAGCTGATCAACTTTGTTGTAGATAGCTGAAATTGCAGACTCCAGATTCCCCAGAGTTTTCTCAGAGTTTTCGAGAGCCATTGTACCCCGTAATTGAAATCATATGGAGATCGCAACATGATCGCACAGTTCACCGTACATAAAGCCCTTAAAAAATTTGGCAATTTGCTGGAGAACAAATTTTTGCTTAAGATTGATTGCGTTCATGGTTGTAATGCTCACAAACCAATAGAAACAAGAAAATGAGTCTCAATTAGTTACTCTAAAATTACTTTATCGATCACACTCCACGAACTCAACCAATTTTTTTTAAATAATGTAAACTACTTGTTCTTATTTTTATGAAGTGTTTCTAGAATAATTTTTGCAGCAAAATTGGTTGTATCCTACTGTGTGCTGTAGCACGCATATAATATTGAACGTAGTTTGTAAAAAAACATATTCTTCATTGTTGCAAACTGATGCAGTTAAACTTTGTTGAATTATATGCTATTCATTGTTTGGTGGTCACTAGTATAACGAAACCAATATAGTCAAATCCTTATAACCCTATGATATTTTTTGGTTTCAAATATTTTTCTACTGGAATGAAAGTATCTGGTTTTTAGTTGTTTCTGAATAAGCATAGCTGGATAATTGAGGAATAACTAAAGCATACAGGACAATTAAACACAGAATTTTTCAAAATTATTTTTAATTACAACTTACATGGAAAATTTCAATCCAAATTTAAGTCATTTAGAATATTATATTATAGTTTTAAATTTAACGAAAAATTAGATTGTTAATTTGGAGCTTTGCTCTTTACCCGGCTTATTCGAAAATTTCGTGCGATTAAGTGATTTGAACCTACCGGAGCTTCTTTCATTTCATCTTTTGTCAATTCGGAAATCAAACCACTGTTTATATTTATTTTTACCCGTTTCATGCCTTTAAAACCGTCCAGGTCACGTACATACATTCCAGCAAGAATATTAGTACTCTCCAAAATTGCAAGCACGTCATTATCGAATGTTGATAAAACAATTTGTTCTTGGGTTGGAATTGGATGATAGATATAAGTCATACTTTTTCTAACTTTCATTCTTGTATCGGCAGAGAAAGTGTACATTCGAAATAGAAATGTGCGGTGACTATTCTTGTAGTTAATAAGTCGAATAAATTCAAGATCTTCAAGCCCATATCCATTTCCGTTAGTAGAAGGAAGTCTGGTCGGTGGAAGCGATATCCTTGAAGAGTTTGAAGAAGAAGGGCCTTCTGAAGAATAAGGTCTGGAAGGAGGCAACCAAGCTGGATAATGACTACCAGAAGGAGACCTTGATCTGGACCTTGCGGGCGGAGAAGGAGATCTGACCGGAGATTGATTTAGGTCAAAAAGCTCTCTTTCAGGCAGAGACTCGGAACGTGACTCTAAACAAGAAACCAAGGATTAAATTTTCCTAAAGTCCGTAAGACAAGTAGTAATGCAAGCTATATTCAAGCAACTATTTTTAGTTTTTAATACTATAATTGTGGCTTCAATTTTATGAAATTGCTTATCAGGGCACAATTTTTATTCAATCTAGAATGGGCCAGAGTAGCAGCAGGGCTGGGCTGGATAGAGAACAAAGCTTGACTGCTTAGTACTCAAGAGATTATAGAGAGGCTAAAGGAGGCAGTAAAAAAAGTATGGAGAGGTCACTAAATCCCACAGAGGGTGGAGAGAAGGATTATTGGTGGTACTGTATAATGAAGGAGATATGGATAGCCATTCAAATTATAATGACGTTACAGTAGTGAATACCATGTACAAATTTTACACGATAGTATTAGCCGAGAGTCTGTGGAAGGACCTCGAGGGGAAAGGAAAATTCCCCGAGAAGCCGCGGTCTGCAGGATAGGTAGGAACATTATCGAAAATATCTTCTATCTGCAGCACGCGATGGACTGCTCTAGAGGGCGAGGAAAATAAATGAAAATACAAAAATAGGGCAACATGAGGTGAGGGAATTTCAGAGGGTTTGTGGATTGATGGAGGAAAGGAGGTGAGAGAAGAAAGAATGGTGAGAGAACAAGTCAGGTGCGGAAATAGAGATACAAAAATGGAGCACTGGTTGGAAGAGGCCGAGGAGGTGGAAATGAGTAGAATAAGCATGGAGGTTGATACATGAAAGACGGAAAAAAGGAAAGTAGCTTGGGTGGAGGGGGTCTTGGGTAAGAAGGAAGTAGGTATAAGTAGAATGAAATTAATGTAAATAGTAGATGATCATTAGGTATTGGGTGCGGCGTCAGAGGCTGGTAATGCGAGGCAATAAAATCACTTACTAAGCTCTGTAAAATCCATGGTTTAAAATTTATAATACAACTTTTTGCGTTCTAATTTAGCAACCAATAATATATGTAGATAACATCCTGTAATTATTCATATCAGAGACAAACTAAAAATAAATATTGACTTACAGATAAGACTTGAGATAAATGTTTTAATAACAGAAAAAAAGATATCTAATTTTCTAAGAAATATAATACGTAATACTTGCACAGCCACACAATATTAAATAAAATGTGCGGAATATTATTAATAGAGAAATAGATCATAATACGGCTTTTGTGTTTATTATACTCAAACGCATTGTTGCTCGTTATCTCAAAATATAGCACAGGTGCATACTACTTTATTTATGCGGATTTTGTTTCGTAAATTTGAAAAATTAAGAGGGTTGGGGACAATTTATACTATTTCTTAGAGAACTTGACGGTACGTTTTTAAGTAAGATAACTCCAACGAGTTAAATTGTTTGCTCTGCGATGTAGCTGTACCTAGTTTTTTCAAAGGGAAGTGACTTACCCAACCTAGATTGGTCGGCTGATAGGTTTGGTTGATTCGAAGAAGGTCGATTTCTCCGGCGAACGGGCAATTTCTCGCGCCGTGGAAGTGACTCGCTTTGCGTACTTAATTCTTTAAGAAAAAATAGAATTGAATGAATTTTCTACCTTGCCACTTATAGATTTTTACATAATAAGATAATTTATAAAGATCCGCATCGGAATTACCCACACTAATGATGCTGCTAAATTCTGTGGAATAAAGAATAAATGCTACTTCAAAATCATTATTTGCCCCGCATTCGGGGGGTGATACACAACACATTACCTTAGATGCGTTATGTACAATAATTTCTGAAATCAGAAATTCATGTTGAGGAGAAATAATAAGGTTATATTATTTCTGAGAAAATTTTCGATACTTAAAATAAAATCATTTATAGGAAGAGTTCTTTTAGTGTATGGCATTGAAAAATTCCAATCTGAGGATAGCATCTCTGTTATGCCATATTGATATCTCAGTAAAAAGATTTTCTAACTAAATTACCTAAATAAGCTTTGACTATAGGTAATTTGCAATTCTTCAGGTAGTTTAGAAGTTGAAAAGACCTTAGGATCTTAGGGTCTTAAGGTCAATGGCCCAGACGTTCCAATGAACTGGTTGACGAAGTCAGAGAGAGGGGGCATTGCCCAGAACCCAATAGGGTCATATCGTTAACGCGCTCAGCATTTTGACTTCAGCCAGTTCATTGGAACTTATTGGTCGTTGATGAACGTCATGTTGCCGATCTTCCAATGTCCCGTGATCAACAGAATTCGACACCAAACGACGAATAGTGTTGTCAGACGCTCCCCTTGGCCACGATATTTTGGGCGATATGCACGTTGAGTTCATACAACTTGACGACTCTTTTCAATGTACAGCGTCAAAGATATTTATATATCAAATTTATTTAAATAATTTGCGAAATAACTCCCGCATCTGCATGCATATCCACATTGCCTAATTTCCTTCTAGCATTGCTTCAGCTCAACCTGGCTAGGAAAGCCTTCTTGCTCCAAAAGACCTCTGGGAGGGGTCCCGCATATATTATACAAATTCAATACAAATCTTCATGATGAACACGATACGCTACTCTCGCTCTTATATATTGAAAAATCGTAAGCAATAACCAAACTCAAACGAAGGTATCCAACAACATTAACCCAAACGAACGTAACGAATATGACGAACCAAAATGTATACAACTACCTCATCAAAATCTAATAAACGCAATCAACAAAGCAAACCGAAACGAGCGTAACCAACCTATCTAATCGAAGTTACTTTAAAAAACACAACCAATATAACCCAAACTAACGTAAGCAGCACAACCAAACGAAACAAATAGAAGAAACTAACAAACCCAATCCAAGCCAAACGAACGTAATGAACCTCATGAACCTGAAAAAAAACATTTACTAACTAACACAAGAATTCCTTGAATAGTCGATGTCATGTTTCGCAATTCAGCGTGATCTAGAGTGAATATCAATAAATTTCTCAAATAAAACTTAAGTATTTTTTATGTAGAATCTGAATGTACACAGAAAAAACTGGGGGTTCACTAAAGTTGCGGCTCAAATAAACGTTGGCTTCATTTAGAACTTCAGCTCTACTAGATATATGTAAAGAGCGTTCGTTTAGGGAGCTCTTGAAAACAACATGATGCGCATTCATAATCAAATTATATTTATCAAGTCATTAATTCCATCTTAATTGCAGTATAATTGGCAACTTAGTCATCTGCATTAAGTTAGGTCCATCAGAGTTCGATTACATGTGTGCTTTAAGGTAAAAATTATGTTATTAATTATACAAAATTTTGAAGTGGGCAAAGCGAAAAATGTGTTCTTTATAGATAGACTCAATTACAATTAGGATCCTTTAGATACTTTAGAACACCAAATAAGGTATCATTTAGAGCTTATTTATTGTTTTGGGTTCCTTTTCAGCAAGTGGGGTTCATTTTTGTTACAGCTCCTTTGGAACCAAAAATGGGTTCCTATGGAAACAAAATATAGGTTCCCATTCGAAATGTTTTGACAAATAGGTGCCGGGGTGTGGGATGAATTTTGGCGGTGTCGCTTTCGTCCTCGATAGAAAAAAAATATATATACGCATATTTATTGAGATATTTCGATATCTTTAGACAAAAGAATCCCACTATATAATTAACGAATTTTGAGAGTTTAAAGGATTCGACGGAATTTCCAAGATTTCAAGTGATTTGAGAGTATTTAAAGTATTGCATAAGATTTAAAAAGAAGGAGTAAGAAATTCAATGGTATTTCAGATGAATTAATTCAAAGATTTGGAATGATTTCCAGGATCTTGAAAGTATTTCCACGGTTTTAAATTAGAATAGAATCTTGATTAAAGATTATAAATTATTATTTCCGAAAACCTCAAACCTATTTTTGAAATATAGATATATATATATATTAGTATTCTAATAAACTTACCAATAAAATAAAGGACAATTCCCAATGACAGGACTAGAGAAGAAAGAATCCTCATTTTTTCTGAGGGAAACGGATGACTGTATTGATTAAGAAGTGATATAACAGTGTAACTGATGACTCTTCTGGGGCTTTATTGCAATATATACTATGTGCTGTTGCTCTTATCTGATAAATTATCCACATGTCGACCTCAAACTTGCGTCTTTATCTCTGATATTGAAGAAAAATAATTGTTAACGATTAAAAATCTCATTTTTGTCGAAAACGATTCAGGATAGAAATATCAATTCCAATTTTATAGTTGTTCCCCTTCCTGAAAATTTGAGCTAAAATAAACGACATAAGATTTAGCTAATGCTACATTTTTTTAAAGATGTAGTGAGAATTACGACGCCAGCGCTATTTAACGTCGTTTAACTTCATTAAATTGGAGATAAATGGGGGTACCCATCTGTCAGTTGTTTTTTGGGCTTTTTGCCAAAGGGTATTAAATAAGTTCTAATTCATCCATAATTAATTTTTAACAGTTGCAATTCTTAAACGCATAAAATTTTGCCTTTTGTACCTTTCTGTTTTTTTTAAATCTGGTGTTCTGATTTATAGCTCGAAATCACTCATACTTTGCCGTTTTCCTATTGTTTCTCAGAACGCCACCGTAACAGACTAAAACTTTTATCCCACCGTAGAATAAACTTTGGCCAAATAACATGCAAACTTTAACAGCGGGAAACTTTACATGAAACAAAATTTAAGTTTAAGTTTGTTCTGTGAATGGATGTCGCACATCTGTAAGCAATGGTAGAGATAGCCGTCTGAGAGGAAGGGTCAGACGGAAGAAGGTTTCTCAAGCTTTTGTAGGAAGGATGATATAGATTTTCTTTTCAAACCGCTGAAATTTCCTTACAACTACCTCCTAAAAACTAACATCCATCCACACACTATCTCTAAGCCGCTCGCTTTTATGACCTTGCCTTCCTCGCTTCGCCTTGCCTCGCACGTATATCGCTACTTTCTCGCATTGCCTGGTATTACCAGCCTCTGTCTCCGCGGCTAATCCCTATTCGGTATCTACTATTTATAATATGTATAATTTTCTGACATCTACTTCCTCTCCTATATCAAACCTTTCCTTCTTCATTCCGCTTCCTCCTTCTTTCTCTTCTTCACCATCTTACCCAACACCCCCTTTCCCCCATACAACTGCCCTTTTATCTCCCCTTTCATCTAACAATACCTCCATGCTTATCCCACTCCTTTCCACTTCTTCACACTCCTTCAACCAGTGCTCCACTTTTACATCCTCCTTCCCGCACAATTCACACATCCTCTTCTCTTGAGAAAGCCAGAACCTATTGCAATAATCCATGCACCCACATCTCATCTTCTCCTGCTTCCTTTCCTCTCTCCATGCTGTTTTTTTCAAACGATTCATATGCTCTTCTTCCTTGTGCATCCTACTCACTTCATCCATCTGCAATCCATTCGCTCTAATATAGCTTTCCCTTTCCAACTCCACCATCCCACTCTTAGGTCGGTTCTCCTTCTCATATCAACACTCCCTAGCCAGCATACTTCCACACCCTTCTAAAAATTTCTTCTCATATTTACACGCTCGGCTCTCCGTTATAATCCATAAACTCGTTCTTCCTGTCTCCATCCTGAAAATATAGTTCGGCTTATTCCTTGCTAGCCCCAGTGTCCACTTTGCATACCTCTCCTGTGTCCTATCTACCTCTTCACTTAAATTCAACCCCCCACACCTCAACTTCGTAAAATAAGATACTCATCACTAGCGGATCAAACAATTCCGTTCACCTTACAAAATCATCTGCAAACAACATCTTTTCCAGCTCTCACACCTCCCACTTCCCCATATTTGCCCTTCTCACTCTCTCTTTTACATGCCCATCCACCACCCCATTCCTCCGAAACAGGAAGCCCAGTTACACAAACTCTTTCACCTACTGTACCGCTTTTCCCTTCCACGTCCACTCCTTTACATCTGCGAGTGACCATATCCTTACTCCTCCTACCTTAACTCCTTCTACTACTTCTGCCGCTAGCTTTCTTACCATATCCTTCCCTCCATAAAGCCTGCCTGCGTCTCCAGCAGTATGCCTTGCCCCTCAACATCCTTCCGCAGCCTATCTGCCTAACCATCGCGTATATTTTGTACGCCGTATTCATTAGAGTAATTCCTCTATAATTTTCCTGCCTCTCCCTATCCGCTTTTTTATACAGTGGTAGAATGAAGAAAAGGAGCACAGAAAAAACTCAAGTAAATTTTTGATCAAGATAATTTTCAATTAGATAAATGGGATATTTCCCGCATCGAAACAAAACAAGATTCCATAGAGTTGATATGCTAACCACTTCCTACGTCGTGGGTGATTACTCTGAAGTCACTGTAAAGATTATATTTCGTCTTTTTCTGCGAGACAAAGGCCTAGAAATGATCCACTTTATCTGTGGATTGATCCAGCTGCATACCAATCTATATGGTGGGTATTCCGAGGCCTTGGGCTTCGCCTTTCTCTGTATGCCGCTTTCTCCTACCACTTTCCTTTTTTTCAAGTAGTTCAGCTCTATTCCCAGATAACTTGCATTCTGACGTAGCTGAGTTAGGGAGCAAAAAGTTTTATCCCGGATTTTCCCTCCAGGAAGTCTAATAAATTCGACCTGGTCTGAGCGTAGTGTAATATTAAGATGCTCATTGAAAATGCCACCCACTGACTGCACCAGGTCTTGTTTCATAAAAGCGACTATAGATCACACTACACAAACACAACCCGTAAAAAGCCAAAATTTTGACGAGCGGATAAACACACGACTGACTGCCATACTTGATCAGCAGCGCCCCGTTCATTTATTATTATCGCAGTAAATACATGTTTTAAGGTTTTAAAATACTGATTATTATTTTTACAGTATGCAGTCTCAAATATTTTTGCAAGGGAATCAAAGCTTCTCGTTTATAATTGCTGTTGAATAAGCATATGTGGGTAATTGACGTATAATTAAAGCATTAAGAACCATTACACGTTGGTTTTTTTATTATTTCTAATTAAAATTTACATAAATTATTTCAATCTAAATTCAAATCATTTAGAATATTATATTCTACTTTTACGTTTAACGAAAAATTAGATAGCTAGCGTGGAGCTTTTCTGTTTACCCGGCTTATTCGAAAATTCCGTGTGATCAGGTGATTTGCACCTACGGGAGCATCTTTCTTTTCGTCGTTGCTCAAATCGGAAACCATGCCAGTTTTAATGTTTATTTTCGCGCGTTGCATGCCAAAGTTAAGAAAATAAATTCCAGCAAGAATATTAGTACTCTCCAATATTGCGAAGACGTCACCATCAAATGTCGATAAAACAATTTGTTCTTGGGTTGGAATAGGCTCAAAAGTATTATTTCCACTTACTCTCACTTTCATTCCTATATCCGCAGGGAAAGTGTACCTTCGAAATATAAATGTCCGTCGAATATTCTTGCGAGGAGTTAACCGAATAAATTCAAGATCTTCAAGTCCAAATTCATGCTGATTAGGAGAGGGAAGTCTGGTAGGTAGAACCAAAAACCTTGTAAGTCTTGAAGAAGAAGTGCAGTCTGAAGAACAAGGTCTAGAAGGAGGCAGCCAGGATGGGTAATGACTGCCAGAAGGAGACCTTGTCCTGGATCTCGTAGGAGGAGAAGGAGACCTTGGCGGAGAATGTTTTAGGGCAACCAGTTCTCTTTCAGGTACAGATTCGATACTTAAATCTGCAACAAGAAACAAAGATTTTCTTTTATCCAGTTACTACAACTAGTGAATTCTTTAGTAGCGTTTTATTTTTCCCAGAAAAAAATTATGTGAAAAACTTTAGTTTTAGTTACTTTCAAAATTAAGTAGAAAAGTATTTTTTTATGAAATTGAATGTATTTAGTGGATTTTGTAACTGTTTTTTTCATTTTTACTATTGCAGTTGTAGCGCCGGTTTTCTAAAATTGTTTAGCATTCTAAAATCTGAAATCCATTAAAACCGTCCAAGAATAAAAAACAAATTTGTTTAGTGTCGAAGAAAATAAACTTGTTTTTTACTCAAATTAGAAACCAATGATATAAATAAAATGCTGTAAATACTCAGATCAGAGAAAAAATAAAAATTAATTAGGTAGGTGTATACATTCGATTTTCATCGTTCTAACACTCATTGTGGTAGTCGAAAAACTAAACGAAACGAGTTATTTTCTTGTGTGCTAAAATCGGATTTATAGGGGTGAAAGCTGCCCCACGAAAATACAAACATTATTAAATTTAGGCCGAAAAATAAAAAAATAAACTATAGGCTGCTCGCGATAATTAAATAAAGTTTACTTTTTTTTTTAATTTCACAAATAATTATTGTCCAGGGATTAATCAATCTTAAGTACTTTTTATTATATTTTTATACAATATGGCAACCTTTTGAAACAAAACTAATTAGGAAACAGTTTTTATGGTGAGATATGAAAGATCTGATTTTCTCAATTTTTTAGAATAATTTTTAGTTGGGTTATTTACCTCAAAATTACATTTTATTACACAAAAAACTGACAAGCAGTATTAAATTTAGGGTGAAAAATGTGTAAAAAAATATAGTTTGCTCAAGCTAACTCAATAAAGGTGATTAATTTTTGATTTTCATGAAAAAATATTTTCTACGCTGTAATCACTATTAAGTACTTTATATTATGCATTTCTAAAATAAGGCAGCTTTTTAAAATAAAACCATTTTGAAAAATTTTTATTAGCGTTTTAAAAGAAAAAAAACTGAACTAACTGAAAATAATTGTTAGTGTGTGGATGTAGATGTATTAATTTGCATATTTGTTTGAAGATTGACTTTTATTTTCAGCAAGAAGGCTGCCTGATTGATTAGGAGTAATCTTTTAGTGTTGTTTTAAACGTATTTGGGTTAGAATCTTTAGTTTCTCAGCGGCAGGGCGATAGACGATTGCGACTGTAGTCTCGGAAGGGCCATAGTACCTGAGTACTCAGTTGAGTATATTGCGCAATATTATGCATTCCAACTGGAAGCGATTCAGGTGGACCGGACTGTTTATTAAATTCTGTTAGAACTTTTTGAATTTAAGTTTATGGTAAGCATATTAGCGTATCAGCTAGGCAACTGTAATACAATAAAACTCTAAAGATCAGATTTGAAATTATTTCCTCTTCTATACATTGCATAACCAATTCTTCCAACAGTTAGCATATATGTAGGTTATCACATGTGCAGTTCCAAATTTCTGCTGGAAAATGTTACAGTTGAAATAAAAATAATCATTACTGATTCCAAATCTGATGGCTTCATTGAATTGTTTAAAATTTAATTTGATATAATTCTTCATTTGCTCACAAAATTTTTTTTTGCTAGTTCATAATTATCATAAATCGGGATCAATATTGGAAAACATAGATAGTATATAAAGTGGTGCAATTGTAAAGTCTTCTGGGATAATAAAGGATTTGAAGTAAATATCATAATAAGGAATTTTTGTTTATAATTTTCTAACGCATTCCTGTTTATTATCTCGAAATATATCGAAGTAAATATTACTTTAGTTATGTCGATATATTTGGTAAATTTTAGAAATTCAGGGGGTTGGGACAAAATTTAAAGCATTTTTTTAGAGAACTTGACAATAATTTTTTAAGTGCGATAACTCAAACTACTTAAATTTTTAGCTCTGTGATGTAACTGTATTGAATTAATCAAAAAAATGCACTTACCCAAAATAGATTGATTGTCTGTTTGGTTTGGTTGATGTGAAGAAGGTTCATTTCTTCGCCGAACGGGCAATTTCTCACGCCGTGATGTTGAATCGCCCTGTGAACTAAATTCTGTAAGAAGAAATAGAAATTAATGGATTTTTTTTCTTCAGTTTTACACAGAGAAAAAATGTTGCAGAAAATTCAGTTTTTTTATTTGATGAATTTCCGAAAATTTCAACATTTATCCAAGATAGGATATGGTGACTACCTGTTGTAATTATTTATATGAATTTAAATTTTATTAATTCGAAGATTTCAAAGATTTGAAGTGATTTCCAGGTATTTCAGAGTATTTCCAAGGTTTTAAAAGAGGATTGTATACAGATTACAACGGAAAAATTTTTATTTCTGAAAACGTTAAAAACATTTCTCAAAGTACAGATATATTATTATATTATTTTATTTACCTATAGAATTAAGGATAATCGCTGATGGTAAGATTATAGCAGAAAGGATCGTCATTTTGGTAACTGAGGAAAAACTGATAAATGAATTAATTAAAAAAGTATACAACAGTGTAACTGATGATTACTCTTGGGCCTTATCAGAATATATAATATGTACCATTGTTCTTATCTCATGAATTATGTACGCTGCAGACTTGTCCTTGTGAAGTATTTGTATTTCATGAATCAGTCCAAGGAAAAAAAGATGTTGTCGAAATCATTATGTAGGTGTTGCTAAGTGTCAAAATTTTTTAAAATTAATAATATCATATAAAATTAATAAATTTTTAAGAGCTGGGTTTGAAATTACTTAGAATTTAAATAGTTTAATCCTGTGCACAAGTTTCGGAGTGCCCCTGGTCGGGGCCAAATCTGGCAAAATCTGTCCTCGGCCGGTCAACCCATATTAGGGCCAGACTAGGGAATTCGTAAGGAAGGCGTGAGCGGACCCCTCCTAATTTTTATTTAAAAAATATTATTGAAATAATATTTATTTCATGAAAAAGTGAACAATTAATTAAGAGTAGTAAACTTCATTATTTAAATGTTTGGAAATAATTATAATTGTTTTTGCAGTCCACAAAGAAGGAATAGAAATAATATCACTTGATAGTAAAATAAAATTACTTGCAAGTTCAGTTTAACTAATTTAACTTTAGATTTGTCACTGAACTAAAAATTAGATGAATATTCACTTATTAAGACCGGAAGTAATTTTGAAATTAGGTAATTCTAATTTTAAAAATAGCGATTGCTTATAGAGGGTAGCTCGATGTGGCCCCGACTAGGATCGCAAAAGTAGTCATGATTAGGACCACATTGAGCTACGCGACCGGGGACATGTCGGGAATCGGAATCAAATTGGGCAATTTCTACACGGGATATTTAAAATTTTAGAATTTGGAGTTTTAAATTTTGCATTTTTATCTGAGTATAAACAGGACATTGATGCTTCTAGTCATTTTATTGTTTTCTAAGGTAGGAAATTTTGGTTTATACTTAATTTTGCTTAATCCCAGAAGTGAATATTTTATCTAGAAATTTTGGTTTTTATTCGAATTGAGTTGAAGCGGAAAATATTCTTGATTTAGAACATTTTTATTGTTATGTAAGGAAATACTTTTTGATAAAGAATAAAATATCATCATTTAAAATTTTTGAGATCCATTTGAGTGTCAGCAAATTTTATTGGTTCATTTTTTTCTGAATCAAAGAAGGATATTTTTGTTTTGAATTTATGTTTGAGTATAGATTGAGACATTTTGTTTATTTAACATATTTACTGGAATGAAAGGAAGGAAAGTGCACGCTTTTTGTTATCAAAAATCCCATTATTTTTGCTTCTTTTTATATTCTCGTACAAAAGCATAAATAACCAGAAGATTCTAACATTACAAAATTATTTTTAATATATGATAACAGCTAGTAATAGCTTACAGATTATTGTTGAGCTTCAATCAACAGATGTCGTTTTTAAGTGAAAATTTTTTTAATTTATTTGAAAAAAACACTTGGCTTAGGAGAATTTTTTGGGGCGACAATATTTGTTATTTATTGAAATGAATGTTATAAACAAATAAATATGTTTTGTCAATTTAAAAACATAAGATTGTGCCTCCTCAATCGAATGAATTTTGAATAGTCGAGAAAATTATTCTTTTATGGTAATTCATTTACGAACAATACTTTTTTGCTAAATAATTTTATGAAAAAAATCTCAAGTTAAAATTTTTAAATAAACTGTTTCTTACACATTAAAAATAACGAAATCGCGCATTTTTTTTAGTAAATTTTTTTTGTAAAAAACACAGTTGATGATCAATGATGTTAAATCATGAGAAATATATATGGCCACGTTGTTCATACTTGATTGAGTTAGATTTCCTAATTATAAAAATTAAAATAAAATTAAAATAAAATTTGCAGATCGAAAGTTAACGCCATAAAATAACTATGATATTAATTTTTTTAAATATTAACATCTACTATGGTGTGGTAGGGTAATTGAAAAAAGATGCCTAGAGAATCATTGTAACTTGACTTTTTATTATTATTATTATTATTTATGATTGCCAGTTACATGAAACATTTTAAAATAAATTTTTATCATTAAGAATATCACCTTTGCAGTTTAAAATTCAACAAAAAGTGGAATTATTCGCATTTAACCCGATTAATTCTAAAATTCCGTCTGATTAGGTTTTGTGAACCTACTGGAGTTTCATTTATTTCTTCTTTGGTCAATTCAGTAACGGTGCTGGTTTTCATGTTTATTTTCGCCCGATTTCTTAAGCCATTCCGGTCACGTACATAAATTCCGTCAAGAGTATTATTGTTCTCCAATATTGCATAGACGTCGCCATCGAATGTTGATAAAACAACTTGCTCGTTGTTTGGAATAGGCTTATAGTAACGGCTTTTAATTTGCTTCACTGTAATTCGTGTACCTGCAGGGAAAGTGTATCTTCGAAATACAAACATCCGGTTCTGATTTGAGCGGGGAATAAGCCGAATAAATTCAAGATCTCCAAGTATATATCCACGATTGTTATTACAAGGGAGCTTGGTAGGTTGAACCGAGAACTTGGCAGGCCTTGAAATAGTCTTGGAAGCAGGCAGCCAGGCAGGGTAACGACTGGCATTAGGAGACATTGGCCTGGTCCTCGTAGTTGATGAAGAAAAATTGAACGTAGAATGAGTTAGGCCAATATTTTCTCTTTCAGGTAAAGGCTCTAAATCTAATCCTGGAACAAGAAACAGAGGATTAAATTTTCCTAAATTCCAGCGAAGCAGCGGTGAGAATTTACTTTATAATAGCTAATTACCATAACCATTTATGACCGTCCGCGAAGAAAGGGATCTTTAGTTTCCAACCATCATTATTTCTCAGGGGTAATTACTTTCCTTGTTATTAAACCACATAGTCATAATAAGCGAAAGTGGAGACGAAACTAGATGCCTACGGAAACTAGTCCCAGCACTCACCATTAGGGACCCTCTAGAGAAGGACGCGATAATCTTTATGTGAACACGGATTGGTTGAGGAGCGACCCGGCATGAATCCACTCGGGTGAGGTAGTGCGTATGTAGGTACGCTATACAGCTGTTTTTAAGCTTTCGTGATAGTTTTCAAACGGAGGGCATGCAAGTGGTATGACGTTTTCCTCTCCCGGAAGGTGTCTGAGGGCTAGTGGCGTTGAGAACATTCCCACGTTCATCTCTAGAGGGTCCTCACTCACTACTAAACGGTACATCCGAAGCGGCCCGATGCGAGCGGAGCTTCCGGCTACGACGTCTACAGGTATAGTGGTAAGTGGAGGGGGTGTTTTTCGTAGACGCATCCCCACTACTCAAGTACTCGCTTGCGGGCTCTGCTACGATCGCCCGTCCTGTATAATTCTGCTTTGACGAATTAGTTCCCTTTCTTCGCGCACGGACGCATTTACTTTTTTTGGTAGGGATAGTGCTAGAGAAGCAACTTTTGTAAAGAAAAAAAAGTAAATAGTTACATTTTTACTAGGAGGAATATTTTTGAACTCGGAATGGGACGGTGTGAGCGAGAAAGCTTTTGAAGATATATTGTTGTTAACAATAGATAAGGTATGCAAAAACTCTTAATTATTTTCCTTACTACATACTTCTCAAAATATATTTTTTTGTCAAGGATCCATTTTTTAAATTAATTTTTGTTCTTTGGTTCCAAATTTAATTATTTTGATTAGAACTTAACACTTTTGTTGGGAAATCATTCTATTTGGTTTTTGAATGAATTTCACGGTATTTGGTTCAGATCTAAATATTTCTTGATTGATTGATTGCATTTTTTAAATTAAAAATTGCGCATAAATTATGGTGGATATCATTAATATTCAAAATCCCAAATTCAGTATGACGAACATGCATTGTTCAAAACGCTCGGATCTTGATAAAATAGGTGACATTGAGAATCTGGTGTTGGCTATTCAAAATTCAAAATGGCGCACATGAATGGTTTAAAAAGTTCGCCCTTACATAAGATTGCTGATACCTGCTTTTTTGGGATCATTGAATTGTAATCAAATATGGGATTTTTTAAATTAAAACTGACAGATTTTATCAAGGATGGAATATTTTTAATAATGTGTGTCGGCGATGTCTAACTTTGAAAGTATATCTTTAGTTCGGATCGGACATTTTGAATTTATTAAATCAAGCATCAGAGATTAATTCAGCATACACAAAACATAATTTATAAAATACCAAATGGGGGCGGGGGGTCAATATATTGGAAATGCTATTGCGTAAATTTGTGTAGAATTGCGGTTTTCGCATTTACTTTAAAAATAGAAAAAGCTACAATATTTTATCTAGAGAAAAAATGCAAAATTAATTTCATATACGGATATGTATTTTTCAAGTTATAATTCGAAACTTTTTTCAAAGTTCTTAATTAGCCAACGTTTTCGATTTTTTGTGTTAAATCACAGCAATTTTTTCTTAGTTTAAAAAAATTATTATATTCTTACGCGTTTGCTCTGTTTGCATTGGCCGGTGTCCCGTAGAGTCGAAGTATCCTGGCGGTGCTGGTGGTGTAGGGATAACTATAATAGATAACGTAGGCATTTTTATTCACACATTTTTTAAAGAATCCAAAAATTTAATATTGGTTTAAACTAAACTATCCGTGAATTCGACCTTGAGTGTTGCTACTTTTTTTATTTCTAATCATATGGTGCTCATTTCAGGAGTACTTTTCTTTCCGTTAGAAAATATATTTTCATCCTCGTGGAGGAAGAGTTAGTGATTTTTTAAATAATTGATCCACTAAAATTTTATTTTGATCAATTTCAAAATATAAATGTTCAGGCAAAAATCGGTTTTAAATATAATATAAATGACGATAACTTCCTTACTCTTTATTAAAATGTATGAAAATTATAGATCAATCAATTGGTCTCGAACCAAGTCATCGTTTATCCAATCTAGACATTTTGATCGGGGTTTAGTAGGGTCTTGGACAGATTTCCCTATTTTTGAGGAATTCAATGAAGTCACGGAATTTTATGGATTCATGGAATTTACAGTATGCACGGAATACAAGAAGTTCACGAGATTCGAAGAATTGACGGAGTTCCCGAAATTTACGGAATTAGCGCAATTCCCGAGATTTAGGGAACTCATGGAATTTGCTTAATTCGAAGAATTCACGGTATGCTCGGAATATAAGGAGTTCCCGAGATTCCAAGAATTCACAAACTTTTCAAAATTTACGAAGTTTCCCAAATTTACGGAATTCATTGGAATGCACGCGATTCGACGAATTCACAGCATGCTTTGCATTCAAGGAGTTCACGAGAATGGTCGTAATATATGGAGTTCATGGAATACCACGAATTCTTAAATTTCACCAAATTGCGTGATTCATTGAACTCCTTGAATTCCGTGAATTCCGCAAATCCAGTGAATTCTGTGATTTCAGTGAATTCCTTGAATTCCGTGCATTTCATGAATTCAAAGAATTCCGTGACTTAAAAGAATTGCATGAATTGCGAGAATTTCGCGAATTACAAGAATTTCGTGAATTACAAGAATTCGAGGAATTTCAAGAATTCCGCGAATTCCGTCATTTCTGTGCATTCCTTGAATTCCGTCAATTCCAGGTATTCCTTGAATTTTCGTCTTACAAACGCTCTGATACATATATCCTGGAATGCTTGGCGATGACTTAAAGATTTACAATACTTACAATACATGTATTGTAATTTCGTCATTCAAATACCATGTTTGCATTTCCACCTGAGACTTGTATTGTAGAAGGCTTGCAGAAGTATTCCAGAATTCCAAACATTTTTAATAGTGTACGAGTTGAAACTCGGTGAAAAGGTCATAATCATTAGCTAGAGTTAAAAAATTTTAAATTTCCTTTTTCTAATTAAATATTTTTTATTATACGACGTTATGTAAAAGTAAAATATAGGATCTGTTAACAGGAATTTCAATAAAACAATTTTGATCGATTAAAATTTTTCTTCCTGGAATATTTTGTTTTTCTGATCGAAACCCATCGGAAGCCAACTTCAAATAGGGAAATATGGGGAAATTTCTGCACGGGATATTTTTCCATCAACCTTAAATTAAGTTCACGCAAAAGTTTTAATATAAAAAACCGATTATTGAAATACTATAAAGCGCTAAAAAAATGAAATAATATTTTTCGAAATGCTTTGGTCAATTACATGATATTAGTGGCGAAAAAAATTGCGAAAAATGCGAAAAAAGCATAAGAAATAACATTTTTAACGAAACAGTTAAATTTCTAACCGAAAAGATGAATTTATAGGTCAAATGTAGCATCCCTAAGACAAAAATTAATTCGTAACAACCACCATTAAAAGAAAAAACGAATTTGCAAAAAAATATTGAAATATTTCAATTTTCAACTGAAAAGATGCATTTTCAAGCAAGAATATCAGTTATAAAACAAAAAATAAATAATTTATTTTATATTTAAAAAGACAAATTTGCACAAAAAAGTACAGAATTAAATATAAGAGATTAATTTTTAGTAAGAAAAATACGAATTTTTAAAAATGTAGTTTAATTATTAACCCAAACATTTTCATATGAAATCAAGAATCTTTTAGTAGAATTATAAATTTGTCATAAGTTAATTATAATTACATCAAACAAAGAAAAAAATACTCTGCTAAAATTTTATTTTAATGTTAAAAAAATACACCAATTTTCAACTCACAGTGTGGGCTTGGATCAAGTTGATGATTCTGGATAGTGTGTTCTGCATAAGTTGGAGTCAGATACGTATGGTATCCAAAATCCCTGCCATGCAAATGTTCCGGAGAACCCAAATGATTTAGTAGGCTTTCTACTTCACGTGCAGAAAAAGCCTCATTATTTCCAGGAGAAGATGGGATCCAGTCTTTTTCCTGCCTTCCTGATGATTCTGTAAAAATAATGCTGATATATACCAAAATCATCATATCTTATCAAAAAGGTCTAGATGTTTATCGACGATCTACTTTTGCCAAGTATTAACAAATTATTATTAAATTTATTGAGAATCCTCCCATGATTTTGTCCATTAGCGTTTTACCGCATACATTGTGCAGAAATTTCATGCCAACCACCTAAATTTGACTCTCATCCTATTGTTGGTTTGTCAATATTTCGCAAATCCGTAGTACAATGGGTGTGAGTACAGAATTAAATATTGTGATTTTTGGTCCTTCAGTTACTTCAAAGGATTCACTGCTTTTACCCGAAAATATTCTAAAGATTGTTAATTATTTTTGTGCGACATAATGGATTGATGGTTTTGAATTTTGAATTTTTAACGTCAGAGTTAAATTCAGCGACCCCAGAAACCTAACTACCATCAATTTTATACGGATCCAACATTTTTTAATATTTCATTTCCACCAAATTGGATCATTCCTTTTGAATTTTGAAAGTCGAACATCAGATTTAGTATCAGCGTCCCTAAAGCAGAACTACCACCAATTTCGTCTAGATCCAGATATGTTTACTATTTAATATCCACCATACTGGATGCGCCATTTTGAATTAAGGAAATCACACTTCAGACTTGGATTCAACGAAACCATAACCATTGACTCCGTGAATATCACGTGATTCAGATTTTTTTTTTCATGAAAGCGTTTGTGACGCGATATGTTCTTTTTCATCTGACTGTGAAGGGATTAAAAGAAACGAGGGGATCCCCTTAAAAATGTCTAATTGACGAATTTATTCAAATCTATTTAAAGAATTGATACAATGTATCAAAAGGTTAATAATGATGATAACATCATTATGAAATTCACAACTAAAACAAATGATAATTAAAAAATCCAATTATTTTCTGAACGAATCCAGAAAATTCTACCACAAAGTCGTCGAAATATTCACTCAGCCAGGTTTCAGAAATCGTAATTATGTCATAGGAATTATTTATCAGGAAAAGAATGAAATTCATGGATGTGCGCTTTGAAAATCTAGGCATTATTCGGATAGATATTGAAAAAATTACTTAAATTTTAAGTAATGTTATTTGTTACAATATGTTTACTTAAGCTTGATGATAAAGATCTGTCCTTTCGCTGAAGTCTATAGAACTTCAGATCAACGTCCTACAATCATTAAAAAAATTGCAAAAAGTCCTAATTTGCTTCAAAAATCCCACCTTCCATTTTTTTTTTTGTCATAAATGGTTAGCTTCTTTTATTCAAACATTTTTTCTTTCAGTCAACTACCAATAATATAGGTATCATTCTGTAAATATGTAGATCATAGACAAAAATAGAATTTCAATTGCAGACAAAACTTGAGATAAGTGTTCGAATAACAGCAGATACACTAAATTTCAAAGAAGATTTTTAAAAATTAATATTATTAAGTATTAAGTGTACATAGTATTAAGTAAAATTTCCAAAGTGTTATTAATATTGAAAAAATACACAATAAATTCCTTTCCTCTAAAATTATAAATGACCTGAAGCGTGCAAATTGTTATTTGTGAAAACAATATATATTATTATATTATTGTATTTACCAGCATGATTAACGCTAATCGCAAATGATAGGACTAGAGTAGAAAGGATCTTCATTTTTTCTAACTGGGAAAAAACGGGTTTATTACAGTATGTAATATATACTATTGTTCTTATCTTATTAATCATCTACACGTCGCTTTTGTCCTCGTGAGTTATTTGTATTTCACGAATCAGTCTAAAGCGCAAATAAATGTTGCAATCATCATTGCGTAGTTTAACAGCTAAGAACTGTTCGCAATGAATTACGATGACAACATGCAGAATATTTCATATCGTGGTTACATGGCGGCTAATTCAAATAACAAAATTGTTACATTATCACAGCGTTACACAGTTATTATGTCAAAACCGGGGATAACTTTGGTGGTTCATGGTGATTTGAGTCTAGTTCCTTAGTGCAATTGGATTATATATTCATTTTTAGGTAAGCGTTGACTATAGATTATACTCATTTTTAGTAATATGATTGTAGCATCTAAAACTATTCTCAGTGATATTGCTTCATTGAGATGTTCGTTTTATGTGCATTTTCTCTGTCCTGTTCAGCCAATTGCGATCAACCCCTTTTAGTTGACTGCAACGCTGCTAGGAAATTAAAACTAGCCCTAAGCATTAGAAAATAAGCCTCAACGAATTAATAATACTAAATGACACAACATTGATCTTTACAGTAAGAAATATTTCTCTAAATTTTGTTTACTTATTACTTGATAATTAACCTAACGGATTGTGGGTACTAATGAAGGGAGAGATAATTGTGTATTTGAACAATAGTTTTGATTCAAAGACATGTGTCTTGTTTATAAGATCACCGTAATTCAATTTTTCATATTTGCTTTTATTCAGTGCGCCTAGGTCCTTATAATGAGACAAGGTGCAGAGACACCACATAAATCACATAACTTTTTACTTACGCACCATTAATATTTATTTGACACCCTAACATAGTCATGCACATCTAGGTCCTTACAACAAAATAAGGTGCAGAGACGAAACATAAATCACCTATTTTTTATTTTCTCACCATATATTTTTTGACACCCTGATGTAATCATGCACATCTAGGTCCTTACAAAAATAAGGTGCAGAGATGTTACAAGATTTATATTTTTTTCTTTCATCCTCCCAAAATTATCATTTTATTTTATACACTGATGCAATCATGCACATCTAGGTCCTTATGAAAATAAGGTGCAGAGATGTTACAAGATTTATATTCTTTCTTACATCCTCCCAAAATTATTATTTTATTTTACACACTGATGTAATCATGCACATCTAGGTCCTTATGAAAATAAGGTGCAGAGACGTTACAAGATTTATATTCTTATTCTTACTATTTTCAGTATCTTTAGGAATGGATCTCAACCCAGTTGATATCCAATCAGAGTATTTATATATATATATATGTATATACATATATATATATATATATATAAGCACTATAGGTACAAGCAGCTGGTCTTATGAAGAGCCAAAGACGTCTCACCCTATTGAGACAATTGCCAGAAGTCCTGGTACCGGTCCCGCTACCCCTATTTATAGGGTGCCTTTGTCCCGCGCTTTTCCCACTTACCAGCCGATTGCGCGCGCAATCGATCGTACGATCTAAGGATTTGGTGAATGACCCTTCGTTCCACCTGTCTGACCACTTGTGGGTCAGAAGCGGATCAATATAAATATTCACCCGTAGCTCTACGATTTAGTATAAATTATGAAAATATGAGGGACCGTCTCAAAATGATTAGACGAAAATGTCCAGATTATGAATTTCTTGATTCATATTTATATTATTCGTTGTTGGAGTTAACTACCTATATCAGTTAATGGAAATAAATTAAGGAACATCGCATACAATGAAAGTTGAACACAGTTAGCAGAAAATTCGGTTAGTTTCTGACTCAAACTGTTCAAATCATGCATTTATTTATAATAATTTTTAAAATAATTGTATCAAATGATAAAAATAGATCAATATGTCTCACATGAAATAAAATTCGAAGAAAATTCAGTCCCTTCCTGCCTAAGAGTGTTGAAATCATCTATTTGTTTATAATAATTGTTAATAAATTTAGCAAATTATATCAGATGAAAACAAAAATCAATGTCGAAAATTTTTCCTATTATGCATTTGTTTACATGCTTCGTTGATAAAGTTAAGCTATGATATTGGAAACAACGTTTTAATTATCACATTTTATCTCGTTGCTTTGATCAAACGACTGTGATGCATAAATATACTTCACAAAAACATAATCCGTCATATTGACTGTTTGTTGGAAATATTTTTTTATAACAAATAACTTCACATGTCAACACATTTATTTGCTTCTTCCGACTCTTGTGCACCACACTAGAGGCCTGATGCCACTGAGAAGAATGTGCACAGAAAATTGAAACGTAAATTATAAAACCAGCATTTTGTTGGTTATTTGCAACTCTTTCAAAATTCAAAAGAAAAACAAATTTCTGAAATCGGCCTCGACAGATTTCTTGAGAATTTAATGAAAAAAAATGGATGAAGAATTGTGACCTGCAGGTGTTTTTAACATCGGTCTTTCATTTCGCCCCACTGTGCACCGCACTACGGATAGGAGGAAAATGAACTGCGGGAGTGTGTGGTGGTCCCCACCACGGCTAGTCCGAAAACCGGTGCAAAAGAATGATATCACTGTATTACATTTTCTTTTTCTTAATTTAAGTCTAGTTTGGGCAGAGAAAGTATGTATATTCTTGCGAGGAGTAAGCTGAATTAATTCAAGATCTTCAAGTCCATATCCACGATCGTTGTTACCAGGGAGCCTGGCAGGTGAAACTGAGATTCTGGCAGACCTTGATGAAGAAAAACAGACTGAAGAATAAGTTTTGCGAGAAGGCATCTGGGTAGGATAATGACTCGAAACTTAACTCAGCAACAAGAAACAGAGGTTTACATTTTCTGAAAGTCAATGATGCAAGCAGTGATGGAACGCATCTAGTATCTTTGACCCAATTAATACAACTAGTGACTTTTTCAATAGCGATAGTGTTAGCGAAGCAAACTTGTAAATGAATAAAAAATGTAATATAGTTATTTACATTTTTCTTGTGGGACAAATTACTATGAGAAACGCTATTTAAAGTTACTTTCGAATTATAGTAAATACGTATTTATCTTGGCATTTATTAAATTTTATTTCATTTTTAACTACTTTTTTCATTATCACTATTTTTACTGTGGCAGTAGGTTTAAAAAAATGTTTAGCATGGTAGGAATCTTATTGAACTCGGAATGGTACAGAGTGAGCGATGAAGCTTTTGAACATATATTTCTGTTAACAATACAATGCGAGGAAATTGCAACTGTAGTTAATCGCCAGAATTGAAAATATTCTGAAATATTTACAAACCCTTTTAGAAAAAAGAATACATTCATTTTAGTGTGGCAGAGTTCTTAATTTTTGGTTCTAAAATCATTTTTTCATCTGAAAATGTAACTATTTGAGTAGAAAATTGATCATATTAGCAATCAGCACTAGCTTTTTCATATCGATACAGTACGTAACATTTTGTTTGAAAAAAACAACCTTCATCTCAAAAACAATCTATAGTTTTCAAAGAAAACAAAGCTAAGCAATAAAAATATTAAAACACCCTAATAACATCAATACGGACAAGCGATAGAATACCAATCCGATTTGGCATTTCGTCCTCCGGGATTGGAAAATAAAAGACTTAAATGTTCAATCAGGTTCAACCAGTCTCCACGCCATGACGCTCTGACCAATCATATTCATCGTAGAGAGTATATATAAGAACAAGGTAACCTGAAATCTCAGTATGGTCGTCTTTGGTTGATATAGACGAGGATGTTTGGCGTGCGTCCTTCTCTTTTATCATCAACAGACGAAGGCGTTTAGCGTTTGTCTGTCTGAGATAAAGTCTTTTAAACTAAGGAAATCCTCACAAGATCTACTCAGTGAAAAAGTTGGCAGAAAATACTGGAGGTCTTATGACCTACAGTGTAAAAAATACGGACCAGGGAATATGGAAACCTGTAGTCAGTAAGAACACCAGCATGAAGAGTAAATCCTCCAAAATATCTGCTGGCGAGCTCTCTAAAAAGGCGACTAAGGAAGAATCAATCATGGAAATCCCTAGCGAATTTCATCTGCTGAAAAATATCCAGAACCATAAAAAACACGTGAACACATGGACACCACCTGCAATGGGCGCTCCACATCCAAAAATGAATCCGAGATCATCAGAGTGAAGCCAAAATACAAGCCTTCTCCACCAACAAAGCGAAGTATGAAAAATCACTTCAAGTCGTCATCAAACGTCTAGCTGACCTCCAAATCCAAGACATCGTGGACGACCGGGATAAACAAGGGTTTCCAGATGTTAAATGCATTAAAACAAAGCAGAATACTAAATCCAAGCAAACTGATCCATTCTACAAGCTTCAAATCAAAATTAATCCTGCATACTAATTTTAAAATTGAGCGATATAGAAATACCAGACGTCTCACCAAATGATATACTATCGGCGAGATAATGGCAGGCATCTGCCTTTGAAGCGTAAGAAATCAGCCCTAAAAAAACTAGCGCAATAATAAAATAGTAATATGCAAGCTAAAAGTGTTTTACCTAAATAAACTTGAAGGCGTTTATGTAGAAAATTTATTGTGCTTTGCAGACTGGAAAATGTAAGAAAATTTAGGATTTTCGGGTGCATTTAAGAACATTCCAGTCTAAAGCATTATATCTTATACAAGGGACTATGGGCAACATTTCAAAAAATTCATGAGTTTGAGGAAAACTGTTTTGAACAAATTTCAGTTGAGAAATTTGAGAAATAATAAAAATCGTTGCTTAAAAGTACAAAAAAGTACAACTATATTAACTTAAGTTCTAATAAAGGTATTAAAGCGATTCAAACTGCAAACTGTAACGGATAGACACACATTTTTTTTACATAAACGTCTCCAAGCTCATTTATGTAGAACACTTTTAGCTCTCACATGACTATTTTTTTATTGCACTAGCATTATTTTCGCTGAGTAGTTAAGCTTCAAAGGCAGGTGCCTACAATTTTTAATAGCCAAAAAAATTCTTCTGTTATGGTACTTCATCAATCTTTTCTTGTGGAAGAAGCTTCTAATGTTTCCCCTAAGGGTTTACATTTTTCTTGCACCTTCTTCGCTATTCCTTTACACAACCCCCACACACTTTCTTGGTGGTG
>JAWWLR010000054.1:62102895-62125799 GCA_035041075.1 Acraspis erinacei | reverse complement strand
ATAGAATTAAGGATAATCAGAAATGATAGAATTATAATAGAAAGAATCTTCATTTTTTCCTACTGAGAAAACAACTGATTCATTAAAGTGTGCATGCATGTAATATGTAATGTACTTCTTATCTCATAAACTATTTACGCATCGAGCTTGTCCTTGGGACGTATTTATATTTCACAAATCAGAAGAAAGAAGCAATAAATTTTGTCGATATCATCATGAAATTTTCTGACGAAGTTTCAGTTTGAAGCTTGCAATTTCATTAATATCTTAGAGTTAATAATATTTTACGTTTTCATTATTTATGATTAAGTAAGTATTAGAATTTCCCGCAATTTGACGCCACCGTTTTTCAACAGATCTCCATGTTTTGAGAAAGCCAAGGAATTTATCCTAATCATTTTTTTCGCTAAAAAGAAAAGTTTTAGAATTATAGCTGTTTGAAAATTTTAAGCCAAAAAACTCACGATTTGAAAGAAGTTAAGAGAAGAAAAACATTTATTTTCACAAGATCTACCAGATTACTATAACAAATTTTTTATTTTCCTGAAGAATCGAAAAATTAAATTTTTGGTTGCACAAAAAATAATGAAAAATAAAGAATGCCATGTTATGCTTAAACTATGCAGGACGAAAAAAAATGAATTAACCAAAAATTTTGATCCCAACAATATCTACAAATTTTTTAATAATTACTTCTAGATAGAATGTGTACTTTTTGTTTTATTCGTGAAAATAAAATTGAAAAGAAATTAAATTTTTGGATAAATGATACAATTTGAGAAAAAAAAAGATATACCAAAAATTGCGCAGCTAAAAAATATGCACTAAAAGAATTGCGGAAAAAAGAAAACAGGTACGAAAACAAATTGATAGAAAAAAATTGTTCACCTAAAAAAGTTCAATTTCTTTTAACAAATACCTTAATGATTTCCGAAAGGGTCGAGTAATTTCACAAATATTGCCAAAGATTAAACATTTTGTTTTAATATTTCGCAGATTTCCATGACTTCTGAAAGATTTCCAAGAAAGGATTTAAATATCACGAAGACTTAAATGATTTTTCAAAGATTTAGATGATTTCTCAAAGATTTGGTAGATTTAACAAAGATTTCAAATATATAGCAATTATTACTGAAAGATTTTAAAATGATTTTAATTATTTCACAAAGACTTAGTAGGTTCGAACTAACTCTTTTTCTACTTTAAAATAGTTAAAATCTTCAAAATAATTAAATTTCTGGTTTTAATATCATGTAATCCCGTGTAGAGAAATTAGTTACTGATAACGCAGACCAGCTAGATTTTGTTGTTGTTGTATAAATTAAAGTTTAATAGTCCTGTAAGAATAAGAAATGCCTTCTGATAAATACAAAATATTAATTATAATATGAACTGACTGTTTTTCTACTTTAAAATGGCTAACACCCTAAAAATAATTAAATTTCTAGATGAAATTTCATATAATCACCAGTAGAAAAATTATTTACTGATAAGATAGACAAGCTAGATTTTGCTGTTGTTGTATAAATTTAAATAAAATAGTCTTGTGAGAATAGGAAATACCTTGTGCAAGTAGAAAAAGCAATTATTATCCAGACATGCTTCTGATAAATAAAAAATACTAATTATAATACGAACTGAATGTTTTTCCGCATTAAAATTGTTAAAATACTAAAACTAATTTAATTTCTAGTTTAAATTTCATGTAATAACCAGTAGAGAAACTAGTTATTGATTCGAGAGACAAGTTTGATTTACTTCTGGTGTATATTTCCCAGTAAAAAAGGCATGTAAGAGTAAGAGATTGTATAGAAAATACAACTGCTTTATTTTAAATGATTTTCATTCAATTTTATAAGGTCTTCTGATTATACCGAACTCTCGCTTCGTGTAATTAGATAAAAAGACTCTGAGCAACACATGTTTCTGGTAAATAAAAACAATACGAACTTGTCGATTTTCTACTTTAAAAGGGGTAAAATCCTTAAAAAAATTAAATTTTTGTTTAAATTTAATGTAATAATCTGTAGAGAAAATAGTTATTGGTCATCAGGACAAGTTAGATGTTCTTCTGGTGTATATTTGCAAGCAAAATAGACCTATGCGAGTAAGAAATTGTATAGAAAATTAAACTGATTTATTTTGAGTTGTTTTCATTCAATTATATACAGGTCTTCTGATAAAGAATTCTCGCCTTGTGCAAGTAGAAAAAAAGACTATTAGCAAGACGTGTTGCTGATATAAAAAAAATAATATTATAATACGAACTGACTTTTTTCACCTTCAAAATGGTGAAAATCTTTAAAAAAATAAATTTTTTTTTAATTTCATGTAATCGTCAGTAAGGAAAATAGGTATTGGTCAGGCAGGGAAGTTATATTTTCTTCTGGCGTATATTTTCAAGCAAAATAGACCTATGCGAGTACGAAATTGTATAGAAAATGAAACTGATTTATTTTGATTTATTTTCATTTAATTAAATACATGTCTTCTGATGATAAAGAATTCTTGCCTTGTGCAAGTAGAAAAACAATTATAAGTAAGACGTGTTGATAATGTAACAAACTCATATTATAATACGAACTTACTGTTTTTCATCTTGAAAATGGTTAAAATCTTTTCAAAAATTCAATTTTTGTTTAAAATAATATGTAACCATCAGTAGGGAAAATGTGTATTGGTCAGACAGGGAAGTTATATTTTCTTCTGGCGTATATTTTCAAGCAAAATAGACCTATGCGAGTACGAAATTTTATAGAAAATTAAATTTATATATTTCGACTGATTTTCATTTAATTATATACAGAGCATCTGATGATAAACAATTCTCGCCTTGTGCAAGTAGAAAAACAATTATAAGCAAGACGGGTTCCTGATATAAAAAAATCAAATTATAATACGAACTGACTATTTTTCACCATCAAAATGGTTAAAATTTTTTAAATGAATGATTTTTTGTTTAAATTGCGTGCAATAACCAGTAGGGAAGGTAAGTATTTGTCAGACATGTATGTTATATTTTCTTCTGGCGTATATTTTCAAACAAAATAGACCTATGCGAGTACGAAATTGTATAGAAAATTAAATTGATTTATTTTGAATTATTTTAATTTAATTATATACAGGTCTTCTGATGATGATGAATTCTTGCCTTGTGCAAGTAGAAAAACAACTATTAGGAAGACGTGCTCCTGATATAAAAAAATCAAATTATAATATGAACTGACTGTTTTTCAGCTTCAAAATGGTTAAAATTCTTTCAAAAAATGAAATTTTTTCTTAAATATCATGTAATAATCAGTAGGGAAAATATTTATAGGTCAGACAGTTAAGTTATATTTTCTTCTGGCATATATTTTCAAGCAAAATAGACCTATTCAAGTACAAATTTGTATAGAAAATTAAATTTATGTATTTCGACTGATTATAATTTAATTATATACAGAGCTTCTGATGATAAACAATTCTCGCCTTGTGCAAGTAGAAAAACAATTATAAGGAAGACGGGTTCCTGATATAAAAAAGAAAAAATTATAATACGTACTGACTGTTTAACATCTTCAAAATGGTTAAAATCTTTAAAAAATTAAATTTTGATTATAGTTCACGTAATCATCAATAGGGAAAATATTTATTGGTCATAAGGACAAGTTGGATGTTCTTCTGGCGTATATTTTCAAGGAAAATAGACCTATGCGAGTACGAAATTGTATGGAAAATGAAATTGATTTATTTTGAATTATTTTAATTTAATTATATACAGGTCTTCTGATGATGAAGAATTCTTGCTTTGTGCAAGGAGAAAAAACTCATTTAAGAAGTATGATAAATAAATATAAAATATATATTATAATTATTTTTTATTATAAAATATATTATTTATATTTATATAAATAAAATATAATCCGAAGGAGGTTTAAGAGAAGAGAATTCACAATCATCAAATTGTAGTTGTCAATGATTTGACCTTTAATTTTAAAAGTTCCATGTATAAATATGAAGCAAGTACAAAAAAATGAGCTTATAGCACAAGATAAATTAATTTTTGGGGCACAAAGCGTAAGATAAATGAATTAAATATAGCACGTGTGCGAAGCGCGGGAACCAACGCATTAAGCAAAATATTTGTTGTAATTAAAGAAATTTTGTTTAAATTAATCAAATTATTTCTTTAATATGGGGTTAAACAAATGTTTGTTTGATTCAGGTAAATTTTTTCTTAGGTTAAAATAAATTTTTCATTTGTTTAAATAAATCTCTTTTTTAAATTAAGTAAAGTTGTTGCTTACATTGAATATATATCTTTTTAATTAATTATAGATTTTGTTCAAGTGATGTAAATCCTTTTCTTTGGCTTGTCCTCAAAATTAAGCATTCCTTAGAAAAATAATGTACTATAAGCAATCATAAATTAGAAATTAAGTATACAACGATAATTATAATAGAAAAAACACATTATTGATTTCATCAATCGTCTTTATAAAGAAAGGAGGTTATTATTCAAAGAGACTTAATCATATCCGAAATTTTCTATTACATCCAAGCTAAAAGCCCAAAAATTCAAGTAGTCCCTAAAATAGATATAATGCGTCCATTTTTCAATTAATTTATGATTTTGTAGTAAATCAGAACTTTTAGGATAATACAACACTGAAAAAGGACCACTGTCATCAAATCGATCACAGGATCAATTAATTTAGATCTTAGCCTTTGAGAATTTTAGGTTTTTTATGGGAATCAAATAAATATTTTTATGAAATAATATAAACAGATTTTAAAAAAATTCATTGTTTAATAAACGTTATTTCTTTTATTTTAATCAAGCACACTGTACTAAACAAATTATTTGTTTAAATCCAAACGGCAAATCTTTCCGTTTCTTTAATTTAAATAAACCTTTTTTTAATTGAAGCAAAAAAAATTCTGATTAGATGCGATCAAATTCGTAAGCCGCAGGTACAATGAATATTTTCTTGCCCAGCGATCAGATATTTTTATTTGCTTTTTAATAGGCATAGCTGGGTATTTGACGAATGATTAAAGCCTTGCGATCCATTATACATTTACTTTTCGTTATTATTTCTAAATAAAAATTACATGGATCATTTTGATCTGGAGTTGGATCAAAAAGAAGATTATATAGTTGTCTTTGTTTCACCAAAAAAAAATGAATTAGAGTGTGGATCATAGCATTTTATATATTCGGAAATTTCTACTGATGGGACGTTTCGAGCCAACTGGAGTTTCAGAAATTTCTTCTCGGGTCAAAAATGTAACATTCTCGCTTTCCATATTTATTTTGGCCCGTTTTCTTGTATCATCATCACGGAGATATATTCCAGCCAGACAATTAGTATTCTCCAATAATGCAAAGGCGTCACCATTAGATGTTGATAAAACAATTTGTTCTTGGGTTGGCAGAGGCACATAGCAACAATTTTTTACTCTCAATTTAATTCGTCTATCATTGGGAAATTTGTATTTTTGAAGTTTGAATACCCGGTAACGATTCGTATGGGGAATAAGCTGAATAAATTCCAGATCTTCTAGGCCATATCCGTTTCCATCAGTAGAAGGAAGCCTAGTAGGTGGAACCATGCATCTGGAAGGAGGAGGCCTTGATAAAGACTTGTTTGAAGAATCAAGTTTAGTAGGAGGAAGACAGGGACTATTCTGATCGACAGGAGGGGACCGGGACCTGATCCTCCTAGTAGGAGAAAAAGACCTGACCGGAGAATCACTTGGCTCAATAAGTTGTCCTTTAGGTGAAGACTGGAAACTTAACTCTGCAACAAGAAACAAATGATTACATTTTTCTAAAGAACGTAAGACAGTTTAATTTTAAAACAGAGTAGATACATTTTTTTTTAGTTTTGATTTTTCAATTTAGTAATTTATTTTCTAACGAAATAATAAAATTTTTATTGAAACCACACGAATTATAAGATTTGGTATTTCCTCAAAAACCCCTATTTTTTACACTTGTTTCAAAAAGATCGGAAAATTTTAGATCGGAAAATATAGTTTTTAGTTTGTTAGACTGACCTTGAGACAAGGGAATTCATGGCAAAAAGCACCCCAAACATTTTTTTTACCCATAAATCCTCAAAAGTTCAGATAAAATAGCTTTTGGACGATTTTTAAAGATTTAAACCAAACCGTCTGAAGATCACTCTAACAAATTACAAACTCTCATCTCAGTTCCTAGGATGCTAAAATTTGTCCATAAAGTCAAATTTGGATAAATCCTGGAATACCGTTTCCCTGGAATACGGTTCAGTTTTAAGCAGTCACTTTTATTAACTTACTTTCGTTAACAAAATTAAATTTATCGATTCAAAATTAATGAAAATGTGTACTGTTTTATAATATTTGTTTAATTAAAGAAAGGTTGATGTGCCCAGACAGAGTTTCATAAAAATATTAAAGTTGTGGATTTGTTTAGAAAAATTTTTATAGCATGAAAAATTATTGTTCTTTGATGAAGTATAGTAAGGAAAGGTGTTCTTCAAGTCATTTGTAGTTAATTGTATTCAAATTAAATCTAGAGGTCAGCAATTGACCTATTTATGAATAAGCCGAATAAATTCAAGACCTTCAAATCCACATCCACGTTCTTCCGGTGAAGGGAGCCTGGCAGTTGGACCAGGTTTTTTTTATAAGGATAATTCCTTGCGATCGGAAGCAAGACAGGATAATGATTGATAGGAGGTAATTTGGATCTGGTCGTCATAGTAGGAGGAAACCTGACCGAAGAATAATTATTTCAGGTACCAGGAACAAAAGGAACAGGTCAAAGATTTGAAAGGATTTCAAGGAATTTTTAGCTATTTCCAAGGATTAAAATTTTGATACAATCCAGAATACAGCGGAAAATTTTTTATTTTCAGAAGCCTAAAAAACGCGAGTAAAAATATAGATATATTATTGTATTATTATATTTACCGGCATAAGTAAGAATAATCGCCAATAATAGGAGAGGAGTCGAAAGCATCGTCATTTTTTCTAACTGAGAAAAAACTGGTTACTGTACTAATGAAGAATTCAGTTAATTGTGTAAATAATGATTATACTGGTGCTTCATTATTATGTAAGAATCCAGATTTATTCTCCTTCACAAATCAGATCAAAGAACAAATAATTCTAGTGATCATTATGAGGGTACCCGATAAGTTTAACAAAGCAAAGTAATTTCTCTGTGTAATGTTTCGACCTAAAAGCAATCATATAATATTCGCGTAGATAGAGATATTATAAAAAATGATATAGTTTATCATAAATTAGTTGCGTAATTTTTTTTCGAAGCTATACGACATTGATATTTTCAACTGTGTATTGCAAAATTAAATAAAATAAACTGTGTTCAAAAATATTTTATTACAAAAATTTGATCATGAAGCTTTTGTTAAAGTTTTTATTTTCGCATTTCGCAATAGCGGAAGGAAGTCACCAAAAGTTTATAAAGGTCATGATAATTAAAATTTCAAAAGGCATCAGCACTCTTCAGAATCATAGGCTATTCGAAAGTAAATAAAAAACTTTTTGAATTAATTTTATCAAAATCTTATTAAGCAAAAATTAATAAAGAAAAGCCAATGATTTACTTTTAGTTATTCTTAACTCTGTTGATAATGTCACACACAATTATTAAAATTTTCATGATTTTATGATGACATTATTTCAAATTTGAATCGTTTAACTTTTACATGTTATTTAAAATTTGTTTGGAGTGAAATTTGTGACGCGCTTTCTTCACTGGGCAGGTAAATGCCTTCTTTCATCGCAAAACGTGAGCTAGTTGTCATGATTTAAGAAAAATGAATTGGCTTTGCTAGAATGGACCTTCTACAGAGCATTGTTTATCAATCCTGATACTTTGGTTTCAAATTCTGTTTGCGTTACAACTCAAGGTGAATTAATTGTGAATTTAATTGTAAGAATGTGTTCTCTCATAATTTCAGGGACAGTAGCGTCAAATTAATTAACTTCTAATTCCCAAAATCATGCTTTGCCACCAGAATCCCCAGCCATAGGAAGAAATTCTAATAATGAAACAAAAAGGAAATGGTTCAATTCTATTTCGGAAGGAAAACCTTAAGACAAAAGTTCAAGATTGTCCCAGTTGGAAAAAAATTGAGTCATTTAGAAAATTTACTGACACATGTACTAGAAATAATCGTGACCAAAGTAGAGGATTATGAAGAAAAATCTTTTTCAGAATACTCTGATGTGGATAATTAATCTTCTTGCTCCGATGATTGATTTTTTTCCTCTCCTCACGAAGCAACTAATTCATGGAAAGCTCCTAGTTTTCCAGTGCTAGATTCGCTTTTGCATCATACTAATGAAGAGTTTATAAATTTCTCGCCTGCAAGTACGGAGCTGGAGCCAAACGTCCCGAAATCATCGGAGGAACTGGATAATCAGGAAATTCAATGACAACGCCTCAGTAGTGACTCTTGGAACACAAGTTTGCTATTTAGAAGCGCAAGCGAAAACAGAGGCCATCCTAATTTTTGCAGAGTTACTAGTTAATTCGAAACTAAAGGGCTTAGCGTTACACACTCATAATTCAGATATATTGAGTAAATTAGACCTTGCTAACGGTACCTTCACTCATGGTTTACGCGTTTAGAGGAAATGATTTCAATCCGTCATGATGTCTTTAGAACAGAAACATTTAACTTCTGTAAGGTACGATGTAAAAAAGGCCCTCTTGGAAAATGAATCTCCTTTTACCGTGGTCACAGACGAACTCCTTCACTAAACTTGCTGCAGACGAGCGAAGGTAATTGATATGAGAAGAATGGCCTTTGGACCAACAAACAACAACCTGGCTTGTCTCCTCCCTACTGCCCCACCATCAGAAAAACGTATTTTAGATGTAAATAAATTACGTGCATTATAAAGAATACGAAGAGTCCTATAATTTTTTTCGAAACTCAAAACGATCATTGTCTGGGAAGCCCCAAACTTGTGGAAGGTGCAGAGCATCAAGAGAGAGTACTAGTGAAAAATCATGTACGCGGCCCTCATCGAATGGAGGAGATTTTCATCAAAAAGCTTTTTTAAGCTCAGATAAAAAAGCGAATCGAGTTAGAGGAAGAACATAAAAAATGTTATAACTGCCAAGATCAACGAGAATTTTTGCGGGTGGGAGGACAAATGAGACTCTGACAATAGATGGCTAAGAGTTCGGGATTAGGGCTCGATCATCAGTCTTCAAAATTGATACTCCATTGTTTTAATAAAAAAACCATTGACAATTCAATTTACAGACAGTCCTTGAAGACGAATAAAAACGAGCCCATGAACAGATATTAACAGGGAATTGTCAGAGATATTTAAGTCGGGATTTCTAGAATGGACGAACGTTCCGTCCGGATTCCTATTGACCATTTTTTAGCAAAGATTTATAAATCACAGGTTTACTAATATTTTCCCATAAAAGAGTCTCACAGGCGATATCTGACTGTATACTACCGGCAAGAAATTTATTGTCGGGCGGCGTTGTCTTTCGACATTCCAACGCCCTTTAGCGTTTTCAAGGGTGTCGAATTGATTAGCAGATCAACTAAGAAAAATAGGGATGGGAGCTTTGGTCTACTTTAGATGATTTCCTTTTGGCGAACAAAGATGATCAGAGTTACATTTTCTTCTGATGTATTTTAAACGATTTTTATTTAATTTCATAAAGTCTTCTGATGATGCAGAACTCTCATTTCCTGCAAATAGAAAAAGCAACTCTTAGCAAAACATATTTCTGATAAATAAAAAAATACAAATTTAATACAAAATGTCTGTTTTTCTTCTTTGACATGGTTAAAATCTTTTAAACAATGAAATTTCAACTGTAAATTTCCTTGAATACAAGTAGAGAAATTATTTATTGAGCAGACAGATAAGTTTGGTAGGAAAGGAATGTAACAGTAAGAAATTGTATAGAAAATACAACTGATGTATATTAAACGATTTGGTAGTTAATTTTATAAAGTATTTTGATTTGAAAGCGTAGGCTTTGGACCCACTGTGTCGGCTTGTAGGTTTGATTCCCGCCTCGCACTCTGGAACAGCCTCGGTGGCCAATGCGGTGAACACTAGCTTAGCAAGGGTTCAAGTTCATCTCCGGAGAGTCCTGGGACCGGTACCTCTAGAGAAAAAGGTTCTCTAAGTAGTTAAGGCTGTTGTTCTTGGTGGTTTGGAACCCACCTGAAATCGTACGTCCCCCTCCCATCACCAAGTAAGTTTGTGGGGTGTATGTAAAGGAATAAGGAAGAACGTGCAAGAAAAATGTAAACCCTTAGGGGACACATTCGAAGCTTCCATTCCATTGCTAACTCTCGTCTTGTGCCAGTAAAAAAAACTCTTAGGAAGACATGTTTCTGACAAATAAAAAAATGAAAATTATAATACGAACTGCGTGTGTTTCTTCTTTGAAATATTTAAAATCTTTAAAAAACTAAATTTTGACTGTAAATTTCATTTATCACAAGCAGAGAAACTGCTTATTTATCAGCCAGACAATTTATATTTAATATAAAAGTCAGAAATTGTGTATAAGATACTACTGATGTATATTAAATTACTTGTATTTAATGTTATAAAGTCTTTTGATGATACAGAACTCTCGTTTCGTTCTAGTAGAAAAAACAACTCTTAGTAAGACATGTTTCTGATAAATGAAAAAATACAAATTATAATAAGAACTGAATGCTGTTTGACTTTAAAACTTAAAAAAGATTTAAATGATTGAATTTCTAGTTTAAAGTTCATGTGATAACCAGTAGAAAAATATTTATTGATCGTACAGACAATTTAGATTTTCTTCAGGTGTATACATTCAAGTAAAAAAGGCATATAAGAGCACGAAATTGTGTAGAAAATGAAACTGATGTCTTTTAAATGACTATATTTAATTTTATAAAGTATTTTTATGATAAAGAACTCTCGTTTTTTGCTAGTAGAAAAAACAACTCTAGTCAAGACATGTTTCTGATAAACAAAGAAATACAATAAATAATATGAACTGATTGTTTTTCTCATTTGAAATTGTTAAAATCTTTAAAATAATTAAAGTTCTGTTTTAAATTTCACGTAATCACCAGTAGGGAAAGCATTTATTGATCAGAAAGACAAGTTAGATTTTGTTCTGGTATATATTTTCCAGTAAGAAAGACATGTATAAAGAACGGATTTTGTCAAATCATTTAGAGTTAATTACGTTAAAAAACTTGCTATTCGTTTATTCGATAATATAAAAATAAACCAATTTATTAACATATTGCAGACTACTGTTTAAACATTTGTGGATTTACATCCCCAAATGTTTTTCTACTTTAAAATTTTTAACATCTTTGAGATCATTAAATTTCTCGTTTCAATATCATGAAATCACAAGTAGAGAAATTGTGTACTGAAAAGACAGAAAAGCTAGATTTTGTTGTTGTTGTTGTATACTTTTAAGTAAAATAGCCCTGTGAGAATAAGAAATGCCTTGTTCTTAATTAATTTGAATCTAAAGTGAAAGAGTGAATTTTATAAGTTAGAACATATTGATTAACAGTTTAATTAAATTAAAAGTGTTTACATTTTTCAATGTATAGAGTTCCGAAAAAGAAAACCAAAAATCTTACGACCAAAATTGCAAAACCACCATAAAATATTCCTATTTTAAATTTAAAAATATGTTAAATAGGATTGTTAATTTTATTTTAATTTTATTTAGAATGCTAAAATGTTATATTTTTTATTTTATACATTTTTCTTTTCTTCAGATCAAAAGAAGGAATTCATCATTTGTAATATTTTTATGAATCCGTAGAGCCAAATTAAATATTTATTAAAATTCTCTTTCAATTATAGAAGGAAATAATTTATGGTCGTTATTTTTTTCTGAATTTAAAGCGTACATTTTTTATTTTTTCACGTTTTGATTGATATTTTAGTCGAGTCAAGTGAGATAAGCTTGCTTATTTCAGGAATTTTTTTCCAATTGAAAAGCTAGAATTTGTGATATTCAACTTTCATTGAATTATCAGAGAAAAATTTTTATCACTTTTATGCAATAGGAAGTAGTAACTTTTTGTATTTAATTTCTGGCTGAATTAGAATAAAGGAAGTTTGGATATCTAATTTTTTTTTTTAATTTCGAAGAGGGATTCTTTTGTTTATTTTAACTTTGCTAGTTAGTTGAATAGAAAATCCTTTTACACTATAGGAAGAATTTCATGCAAAAAACAAAACTGGAATATAAACAATATGATTCTGTAAAAATAAAAATATGAATGCTTTGCATTGGATGCTTAATTTTATTTTTTTCTAAATTCACAGTGTACTTAAATATGAATAAGATTTATTTTCGTGCATTTTTAATTCCATTCTTTCCAATTATGTTTTGTTTTATCAATTAACGTGTGGAAACACATGAGTATATAATAAAATGATATTCGAATTATAATATGTAAAAGTTGCTTGGGATGAATTTCCGAAATTTTACAACAAATTCAAATTAATAATTGCATAATAATGTTTTAAAATTAGGTATATTCTTCTTGTGGGTTGAAAATTTTTTTATTGAAAGTTAACCTACTGTGTTAGAAATTAATGATGTGAACAGCAAAAAAATATTGAACTTAAAGAATCGCGTTTTCACAGTGCTGAAATAAACATCCCTTAAAAAATCGTTTTTTGAAAATAAAGTCAGATTTTGGCAATACTTACATGAAAAATTCTATTTTTTTCTTCTGGAAAACCTGCGAAGATCTTGAATTTTTTAAATAAAACAATAGACACCCTAAAGAAAAGATTAACGCATTCAACTGTGTTAATTGAAACTTTTTTCTATGATAAAATGATAAATCATTCTATAAAATGATAAATCTTCAAACGAAAATTTTTGTAATTAAGTAGTTTAACTCTTAATACAAAAGATAAGAATAACCAAAAAAAAGTTATATATCGATTTTTAGTCAAATAAGAAAACAAACCTAACCTAATAAAAACATTTGTAATTAAAAAGAGGAAGGCTTAACAAAACATTTCAATATGAATATGAATTTTTAACTCAAACAGAACAATTTTTAATCGAGAATGGCATAGTTAAAATGTTTGTTAAAAAATTAGTTTTCAACTAAGAGAAAGCAAATTTTCGACAAAATAGTTAAATCTGCAACAAATAAAAAAAACTTCAATAAATTAGTTAAACTTTTAACCAGCGATATGAATTTGGAACAAAAATGATGAATCTTCAGTTGGTATGGTTAAAGTTTTAATTAATAAAATTAATTTAGTAAACCGGATTTATAAAACAAAAAAGACTTTTTAATTAAAATGATAAATCTATAAAAACAAAATTAATATTTTTTTAATAAAATTGTTCAACCTTCACCCAAAAAAATGCCAAACACGATTCATTTTCAGCGATTAATGTGTTAGTAGATATTTAGCAAAAATTATTATTTTTTCTTTAAAATTGTTGAGTTTGCAACGAAATAATAAAATTCTTAGTTCGAATTACAATCGTCAGACCCAAAACGTTTGCATAGGACTTTAAAAATTAAAGATATAACCATCGAGAACTGAAATTTAGTGATTTTTAATTCTCATTTTTTATAGTTGTTTTGGATTTAACAAACCCATTCTCATCACGTGTCCCGTGAGAAGAAAAATTAAAAGCGAATTCTCAGATATAATTTAAAAAACCAGTTTTTATTGACATTTTATTGTACCTTATGTCTTTTTATTAAAAAATGTTTTTTTTTTGTAACGTCAATTTTCACGAATAAAACAAAAAATACACGTTTTATGAAAAAATAATGAACTACAAATTTGTATGCTCTTTTTTCGTAAACTTTCGTCTATTTATTTTTTTCGTAGCTTAGGTTGTATGTACAAAAATTTTATTTTAAAAATTTTAATTTTTGCTTTTCAAAGTTGCCTAACTTTTCTCTGATCAATTTATTATTTATCCGGACCATTAATATTCATATCCTAAAGCCGTAATCTTGTAACAGTTTTAAGATACACTCTTTTATACATGGCTTAAAATAATTTCGAACTAAAATAAAGAAATTTAAATTTATTATTTTGGAAAATTATTTAAAGTACCTTTGATGTAAATTTCCTGAGTAATTCAAGTTTCAAAAATAAGTCAACATTTATATAAGCCAAGCTATTAGATTTGTTTGCATTTCGTGCGTGTACTTAATTCTGTGTATGACACGATCATGCCATACGTTTGGTATACGATAAGAAGCAATTTAAATTTCTAGAAAAGACAGATACCTAAACTGAAATAAAGTTGCCTCGTTCAAAATTTAATTGCAAAAATATAATGCATAGTCCGTAATTGGTTATTATTTTGTATATTCAAAATATGATATAGTAAAGGTATTTGAAAAAAATGTTTTTGACATACCTGTCTATTCTCGTTTCGTTCACAGAAAAATTATTATTATTATTATTATTATTTTTTGTGAACGAAACGAGAATAGACAGGTAAGTTTCAATAATGCTGATCTTGCATTTTTTAATTATTTTACAGTGACCTTAAAACTAAATTGAAAAGATTTTCACATTCAAAAAATAATTCGCTTTTCTTCCAAAAACTTGAAAAAAAAACCACCAAAATACAAAACGATACACAGTTTTCATAATTATGAATAAAATTTATTAAAATGTGATGAATGATGATTCTTTTTGAATAAATATGATAAAAAAAGGTCGAAATGCTGATCGGATAAAGTTAAAGCGTGATGCTATCTGATAGTTTGATTTTTTTCAAAATTTATATAATGTTGTATAAAATTATTTGTCTTCTTTCACGTTATAGGTGAGTGTGGAAAAACAGATTTTACGTAATTGAAATAATTTTTAATTTGAGAACTTGATGTTTGATGAAGTTCATTGTCACAAGACTTAAGATTCTTCTTTTTATTTTAAACAAAGTGGATTCAGCGACGCATGTGCCACTATGACTCAGAGCTCATTAATTTTACGATAAAAATGTAATGTAGGACTTATTTTATATGAATAAGATAAATTTAAAAGAAGAAAAAATAATTTCAACTTTTAGATCAAAATGTCAAAATGAACAATTTCAAAACGTTAAAAATGAATATTTTTCGATTAAGGTTTTCAAAGAGAAAACTAAATAATTTAAAAGTAAAAGCTTTTTAATTTAAAACATTTATTTTTGAAATTTGAAAATTCGAAATTGAAAATTAAATTAAATATTGTAAGAAAAAGCTTCTGAAATTGTAGAAATCTTTTTTTCACGAAATAAAATTAAAATATTTTAACATAAAAATGAATAGAAAAATTCGTTCGAAATCAGAAATCAAATTCACCTCTATTTTCAGTGTTCATAGTGGACAATTTTTTAATTCTTAACATTTAAAATTGAATTATTCTAAAAAAACTTTCGAAATTAAAAGTAATTCTGAATGGGAAATATAAAAAACTAATGATATTAGTATAAATAAATTTAAATATTTTATAAATATTTTATAATTAAAAATATTTAAATCTAAAATTAATCAATTTAAAACTAGCTGAAATTTAATTGGTTAAATTTTGATAAGTATAATTGATAACTTGAAAACTGTTAATTTCTAAACAATTAAATTTACTTTAAGTTATACACATTTTTAAAGGTTTAAGAACAAAAAAGTTTCATGCTACAATTTTTCGCTAATAAATTTTTTTAGTCTTAAATGAAGTTCGGATTTGTTTAAGTATCAGTATAGTATACATTTTTTATTTTTTAATAGTTTTCATTTAAAATTATTTCTTATTTTGAATGCTTTTTTTAGAACTATTCAATTTTATAGTTTCACCACTAGAAATTTAAAAAATTTCAAAAGAAAAGAATAAACTACATTTAAAAACAGTAATTAAATATTTTAAATGTATGCATTTTTAACTAAAATGATGAAGTTTTAACGAGATTAATGGAGTTTTTTAATTTAGCTAAAAAACATTTTTTTGCAACTAAAAATTTAATAATTAATTTTTCATTCAAAAAATGAATGCTCAACCAAATAGATGAATTTTTAACTAAAATTATGGCACATCCAACTGAAATAACAGCTGCGTTTTCAGATCAAATAAATAATAATTTTCATTCAAACAAGAAAAAAAAATTTCCCATCTAAGAAGAAACTAACTTTCAATCAAACAGCTCATAATTTAACTAATGATATGAATTTGTTATCAAAATTATGAATCTTCAACTAAATTTTTAATCTTTAACAAAATAGTTTCACTTTTAACCATGCAATTTTATTTTCAACCTAGAAGACGATTGTTCAACTAAAATGATAAATATTTAACTGTAATACCTGAAGTTTTAACGGAATGGAAGAATGTTTGCACAAGAGGATTAACCATCCATAGGATAATCATACAGATTAATCTTCTAAAAAGGCGAATTTTTCACGTGGTACATACATTTTCAAAAAAATACTTTAATTTATGAATAAAAAATATCAATTTTCAACCAAATAGTTGAGTTTTCATCCACAAAAAGTACATTTCGAACGAAAAATTATATTGTTCAATTTTCGACTAACAATCTAATTCCTAGCAAAAAAATTAATTTTCTAAAATGAGGTTATATTTTCCACCAGAGATCAATATAAAAATATAATAATGAATCTTAAAAACCGAATCGGAAATGGGCAGAAGCTATTTGGGCAGAATATTTCAATTATCTTCTTTTTCATTATTATTAATTATTATTTAATAGTAATACATGAAATCCATTTATAGAAGTTTATACTTTTAAATGCATTCTTAGAAACCATTTTAATTTTTGTTAATTCGCATAATTTAGGTAGTTTGAACTTTCCGAAGAATGCCGCGAGCGGGAGTAGCATTCAAACTTTATTTTAAAAAAATTTTTCTTTTGGAATCTAACATTATTTTTTCTTAGAATGAAATAATGAGTAACTAAAGAATAAAAATGTCTTTTGATTTCATTTCATTTTTATCCCAATTGGGACGGGGATTCTAATAGTTTTCTTTCTTCTGAATCCGAATAATAATTCTTTACAAAAATTTTTCTATCGACGTGAAAAATTCCCTGTTCCAAGTCATATTATATTCCTTTCCGGAAACTCCTTGTCCTAAAATAAGAACAATAAGTATTTTCCAAAATTTCCTATTCGAAATGAGGATACATGATGAGTAAACGAACAATACTTAAATAAACAAACAAAATTTCAAAGAGAGAAAAATTGCGAAATTTCTTTTCTTATGATGAAAAATAATAAAAATTCAATAATAGGTTTTTACTTTATTAGACTAGATTAGTCTTCTAACTTGACCACTGTTATTAAAATAATTAAAGCTTGAATTTTGCTCATGTCAGAACAAATTTCCAAGGTATAAAATTTTATTTGTTGTTATTTTCTTATTTTGTTGTTAAAAATTTAGTACTTCAATTTAACAATTGCGCGAGAATCATAATCATCATTACTATTATAAAATAATATTGAACGCGTAAAATGATTCATACAACAATTAGTGAATTTAATTAGTCATAATTGTATGTGTTTGAAATTTGCTGCCCCCACCCCTAAAGTCTCTTCTCTTGAGCTACGCCTGAATGATTGTACTGATAGTGATATTGACTTAAAATATGAGCGCACTCATTTTCTGACTAGGACGGCTTACAATGTTTGTCAAATGTCTTTCTTAAATTTAACAGTTTGTTCTAGTTTCAAAGATGCCATAATGCTTTTTCCACGTGGCCTCCACACATTTGTAATTTTTAGAGTTCCGAAGGTTTTGTGGAATATCACGCGACCGTGATTAGTATAAATATAGCAGCGAATATGTGTAATCCTTTTCAGTTGTGGGTTACAAACTCTATCTTAAAAGATGAAGGCCCTTATCGGCATGCTGCTTCTCACATTCGTGATCTTCTTGCAATTTGGTGGTAAGTGGACTTAGTCGGGTAGTAAAAAAATTTGACTTTCACTTTTTTTTTATCTAAACCCCTCCGCCAGTTTATTCATTTTCCGGAAAAATGAAAGTCTCACATTTTTGTACAAATCGATCAACATCAACCCCTTCAGCTGCGCATTTGAAATTAATATCTGGATTGAAATAGGAAAATCTCGCAGGGTGGCAACTGGAACGGGAAAGCGGTAAAGACCGGCAAAATACTGGGAATTTTATTAACCGGGATAAAACCGGGAAATGACGGTGAATTTTATTGACCGGGAAAAACGGGAATTTTTTCGATCGGGAAACTCCGGGAAATGACCAGCAATTTTATTGATCGGGAAAACCCCAGAATTGACCGGGAATTTTATTGACCGGTAAAAACCGGGAAATGACCGGGAATTTACTCCAGATTGCAGTGAAATTCAAGCTTAGATTATTTCAATAATTTTGGTCAATTTAGAAAATAGTTATCGTGACTTGGAATAAGGAATTTTAGAAAATAAATATCCCTTTTATTTTGGGACAGGGAGTTTCAGTAAAGAAGTATAATTTCGCTTGGCAAAGAGAATTGTTTACATTCAAAGGGAATTTTTTAAAAGAATTCTAGTTGGCATTTAGAAGAAAAGAATTTGAAAAAATCCCTTTTTCCAGTCAGACTCCGGCACAATTTGAAACTTCCTACTTTCAAATTTTACGTAAAGAATGCACTTCAAGTATTTTTTAGATTAGAATTAGTGTTCTCAAAAAAATATTTCTAAATTATAATAAATATTTTTGTTACATTGTTCTTTGTGAATTCATCTTTTTTTAAAATTAAAAATTAATTTTTTGGCTGAAGATTCATCATTTTAATTTAAAATTCATCTGTGTTTGAAAATGTGATTACTTTCGTAAAAATAAATTTTTGTAAATAAAAATTTAACTCTTCCAATAGCAAATTGAACTGATTTGATGCAAATGATTTTTTTAAAGGAATTATTAGGAATTGATTAGGAACTAGATTTTTAACAGCAAATTATAATATTATATTTATGGTTGAAAATTGATATTTTTTATTTCAAAATTAAATCGTTTATCCATTAAAAATCTAAGCCGTATAAAAAAATATATAATTTTCATAGAAAATGATGTTTTTATTTGAAAATAGTGCCTTTTTTCGTTTAAAAATTCAAGTATTTAATTTAAATAATTGTCTTTTTAGTTTAAAATTCATTTTTAGTTTGGAAATAAAATTACTTCTTAGAAATTTATAATCTTCTGTTAAAAATAAATTACTAATAATGTAATTATTCAATTTTTTTTAAACTATATTTTTTAGTTGAGGATTTGCCGATTTTGGTAGAAATTAATTTTTTTGTTAGAAAATGTACCTGTTTGGTCAAAAAATCAATTATTCTAGTTAAAGATTCATCACTTTATTTGAAATAATATTTAACATATTTCAAATTAACATTACATAGTTTTAGTTGAAAATTCACCTGTTAGGTTCAACATTAATTTCGTTAAGTTAAACCAGGAAATGGCCGGAATTTTAAATCTTCACCCTGTCTTGGTTTAAAACATAGAAAAAAGAACTTGTTAATGACTTATTGTCAATTAATTTTTTTATTCCTTCTTTGAAAAAATGCAAGAAGGAATTTTCACCCAATAATTTTGTATCTCTCCCTTCCTCTCAGGCCCCTAATACTTTGTCTGGAAGAAGCCCCACAATGTCGAAAATAAAATTTTTATGAAAAATGTATGTTTTCATGTTTTGGAATTTTTTAACAAAAAATATTTCCTTGTGAGTAGCGACAAATTTCCAAGTGTGTTTTAGATAATTTTTTTAAAACAATTATTATTGGTTTATACAGCCATTTTTTCAGTAAACCGTGAAAATGTACTATTTTTCGGAATTCATGAAACAATTACGTAATATTAGGAATTATATTCTCTTTTCAAATGTGCTCGTTTTGAAACCCCCTGAATTTTGATACCATTTTTTCGATATTTTGAAATTATATGTACGCTGGTTCGTAGTACTCAAGAAGAGGAAACATTTATCTAAATGACTTTTTTTTATAGAAAAAAATTACGAAAAATATAGGATTTATAAAATTTCAAAAAAAGAAGTGTAAATGAAAATTGTAAGCCGAACAAAGCACAATATAATAAAAAAGAAATCCGTTGATTTTTGAGAGCCCTACCGGAGTATCATAACAACTTTTTGAATGAATAAAAAAATTAAGCATGAACACTTCATACTTACCTTGGTGTTTTACTTGAAAGTTATTTTTCTTCAAAACAATGAAAATAGAATTATTTACAGAACTAATCTATTTTACCTTTCTTCGTTTACACTTCGCATAAAAAACAAGAAACGCTACTTCTGTGGACAATCCAGTTTCCAAAAATTTCTTAATATTTACGGAAAATATATTTTTTTTAAATAAAAAAATATGTTTTAAAAGAAATTTCAATTCTTGAAATAAAAATGTTTGAATTCAAAGATTTTAAAAAAACTTTCGATAGTGAGGAAAAAAGTACAGCTTTTTAGGATGAACTATGAATTTAATCATTATATTAAATTGATAGATATCCAAATTATTATTTTCAACTAACAACTCATGTCATAGATAAGATACAAAATTTGTTGCCGTCTTTGGCGATAATATCGCCTTGCAGGAGAATAAATAAATATTTCGAAAAGTCTTCCTTGAGTGTACAAAGCTAATCTTCATTATTTGAAGATCCAATTTTACATAATGTGCAGAATTGCTGAAAATAACATCATGAATCTAACGAAAGAATTTCAAAAACCACGATAAAATTTTCGTAAAATTTTCCTAAAAAAAGAAAGGAAAAATTATTTTTTTAACAAAAATAAAAAAGGGGAAAGAAACATGCAAGAAAAATTCGATCAGACAGAAACAGCAACGAAACCACGATTCTAGCTGATTGACAGATTCTTTTCTCTGAGATGTTAGGGTAGCCAGGTGAAAAATTTATATATAATTTATATATAATGGACAAAATACTGATATATAAACGATATATAAGTTTTTCACTTGGGAAATATCATCGCGATTTCGTTGCTGTTCGTGCCTGCGAAAACTTTTCTTCCCTTGATAAGGGTGCTGTATTAGTGCCAACAGTTTGTGATTATTTTTTAGAAATTTGTTTATGATTGGGATTTGATAATAATAAAAATAAAAATAGATGAAAGGCATAAAAAAAGAAGGAAAGGGATTTGTTTTCTGGCCTTCTAATTTTTCTTTCCCCTTTTTTATTTTTGTAAAAAAAGAACTTTGTTTTCTTTTTGAGGAAAATTTTTACCTTTCTTCAAATTGCATTAGGAACTTTTTATGGTAGTTTTCTAAATTTTCTCGTTAGATTATTGATTTTATTTTCAGGAATTTGGCGCTTCAGGTTGCTTATTGAAAGTAAAATAGGATTATAAATTTGATTTTAAGCTCATATAAATTTCTTAAGTGTTCATTTTCGCATATCCATCAATTCTAACCGCACTCTTAATATATACTAAACATATTGCATTCTTAGTATATTTCAATTATCCTGCAAAAAATAATGAATTTAATGTATTCGAACTCAGAAGAATGCCCAGCAGAAATTCGATCTATTCCATGTATCAAAGGGGTTGTATTTTTAATAGAAAAGATGAATTTCTAAGCAAATAATTTATTTTTTGATTAATGTGATGAAATCCGGAAGCGGGAAGATTTAGTTTACGTTAAGAAATTGAAATTTTCAACAAATTTCTTAAATTTGTGAATTTGAATGAAGAAAGATAAATTTTTTTTAGATAATTTTTTTTTATTCTTTATTTTTTATATATATATATATATATATATATATATTTTTAATTAATTTTTTTTTCAATTTTTAATTTTTCTTTTCTTTTTTAGTAAAACAAACTATCGAAAATTCTAAAAAATTGCAAAAAAAGAAAACACTTGGTACTATACTGAAGAAACTGAAACCTCATGCATTTTATGCGAAACAACAAGTTTTGTTTCTGAAGCACCTTAACGTTATACTAAAAGAAGGGGAGTACTTAATTTTGCTTGACATTGCTTTCATCATTCAAAATGCTGCACAATCTTTCCATTGGAATAATAATCAAGCAACTATATTTGCAGCAGTTATTTCTTTGAAAGATGGCAACGAACTGAAGCATTTGAGAATGGCAATCATCTCAGATTGTTTAAGTCATGACACTTTAGCTATGTACACATTTCAAAAGCTCATCAACGAGTACTTCAAAAAGAAATTCAGCATTGTTAACAAAACTTGTTATGCGACAGACGGAGCTGCGTAGCATTTCAAAAATAAAGATGACTTTATAAATTTTTAAATCACAAAAAAGATTTTGGTATTTCTTCAGAAGCACATTTCCAGGCAACTGAACATGGAGAAGGTCCAGTTAACGGGATTGGTGGAAATTTGAAAAGACTTGCGGCAAAAGCTTGCAGCGCTAAGCGCTGAATCCAATCCTAACTGCGATGAAGTTATTCGGATAGGCTAAGAACTAGAAACCAAAAAACTAGAAACTAGATTCACGGAAGCATTTACAATTCCCGGCACTCTAAAATACCACGAATTTATTCGAAATGATAGCAGACAATTGCAACTGAAAAAAACTTCATTCAACATGATCTAATTCTGAGGACAGTCAAAAAGCTTCAAGTTCAAAGAAGCAAACAATGCGAGAAAAAAGGCGAACTAAATAAATTATGATGAATTTAGTGAAGCTTCACTGGGGAATCATGAAAACAACCAAGTCCCCGGTAGGACTAGCCAACCTGTCCGAGAGCGTAAGGAATGGTGTCGCTGGGAAATCTTCGCAAAACATAACTATTTTTATTCCCAAAATGCTAAACAACATTTTTATCGGAAAAAATTCAAGCTTTCGTTTAAAAATACTTTTAAAAAATAAGAACAGCCAGAAGAGT
>JAWWLR010000054.1:62006915-62019587 GCA_035041075.1 Acraspis erinacei | reverse complement strand
ATCGATTGATTCTGCCATCACAACCTTATCGTCTGCGAACGCTAACCCACGTACCCTTACTGTTTCGAGATCAACACTTTCTTCGTGGAAAAGAGCCATTCTGAAACATTTGTCCCTAAATAATGTAAATAGCCATGCAGACATTACGCATCCTTTTCTAACGGCTTGAATAATAGCCAACCAGTCACTCAATTTCCTATTTACCCTTACGCTCGGTTTGCTACCCGTATATATTGTTATTATAGCTTATAGGAGCCATCAATTTACTCCGTACTCTTTCAGGCCTTCCCGAATTTACTTCTATCTATCTTGTCCAAAGCTTTTTCTAGGTCAACAAATGCATATAAAACTTTTTTCCCCCACTTTCAAACCTTTTCCTGTTATTTTCGTTAAGCTAAATATTAGATGGGTACATGAACTTCTTGGCATAAACCCTATTTGGAATTTCCAAAACGTTTCTTCTGCTATTTTACTTGCCATATGAATAAGTATTTTTGAGTATATTTTACTTACGGCACTTAATAAACTGATCCCTCTGCTACTGTACTGTCTACCTCGGAATCCTTACCGATTTTAAAGTTCCTGATTATATCCATAACCTCAGTGCCACAGACTTTATCAATTGAGTTTTCTAAAGCATTGTTTTCTGCATTGCAGTTATGGTGCCGTGTCCCGTCTGTCTCATATAGCATTTCCCCATTACTATCTCTCATGTTGACAAATTCTGTACTTATATTTTCCTTCATTCTTTTTATAAAACAGTTTCTGGCTTCCTGCAAAGTCGTTTTGTCTATTTCTCTCATCATCGTTAAGACATCGGTACGTTTCTTTCTTTGCCTTTTGCGCAGCCTGAATTTCATCATTCCACCATGCATCACCAGAATTTAGTCTATGCGCCCTCTATGTCTTTATTTCATATAAGCGCCTCCCAGGTTGCATTATCTATGCTTTCTAATATCTTATTTCGGAAATCTATTCATGCATCCGGTTTCTGCAGGTTCTCAATTTTGATTCACGGTATGCACGTGAGCGTGTACGAAACTGCTTTACAAACCCTAGAGTTTCCAAACTTTTTATTACAAACCCTAGCATTTATACTTTCGCGAGTTACGACCTAATCCTACCGCACAAACTTCTCAAGTGTTGTCACTACAGTGGCAACTGTAAACAAAAAATTTGTGTGCGCTGTAGTTGCAACCCTTGCGTTGCAACGCAAAATTCACGTCGCTTCTAAAGAATTTCGCCGTTCTTTTTGTGAAAAATAGTATTATATGCATTATATGGTAGTTCATGTGATCTCATCTAATAGTACTCGGGCAACCCACAATTTTGCTAATTCTTTTAGACTTTGTCAGTGTATTATACATATCTGAATTTTTTAAATTTATAAACTTTTGAAAATTTAATTCAATAAAAAAATTTTTGAATTAAATTTAAAAGAAAATGTTGTGAAATGTGCAGTTGAAATATTCTTATACTTATACTATACTGCTGTAGGTATCGAGAGTTCGTAACATACTGAATCTTAGTCCAAATTGGAAAACAGGATAAGTTAAAAATTATAGTGGCGTCTGCTTTTCTGTTCCTTTTTATGTTTCTGAGCGCCGGTCATCTGAAAATTCTACGAAATTCGGTCAAGTTATACAAATGAATTTTAAAAATCCGTTAAAAAATTTAAAAAACTCCACAACCTTGATAATTCTTTTAGACTTTGGAAGCGTACTCCACGTCGCTGAGACTTAATTAAATTTGTAAACTCTGGAAAATGTAATCAAATTAAAAATTTTTTTATTAAATTTAAAAGAAAATTTGTGAAATACGCAGTTAAAATATTCTTGAAAGCATTTGTTTTAAGCTTAAAAAATTACTTCACAAAATTTTTTTAATTTAATTTTTTGTAACCAATACAAAATTAGAAAAAAATAAATGAACAATAGTTATTCAACTAGAAGAGCTGTACAAATTCGTTTAAAATAATGTTTAGATAGGACTTGCAAGTTTTGTTAGAATCATAAAAAATAGCACAAAAATTAAATTTTTTAGAAGCGCGACACAAGGTACAAAAATAATAATAAAAAATGAAAAGTATTTATGACTTTGCTATTAATTAATATTCAGTAAGATACGCTGTTTTTGTTTGAATCGCGATAAATTACATTACAAATAAACCAAATTAAATTTTTGAAAAAAGATACAAGGTATAATCAAATATCTTTAAGAAAACAGAATTCAAAATCACTATATTTCAGTGTTCGTTGTTTTGACTTTTAATTTAAAAAGTCCTTTTCAAAAAAACAGTGTTACATATATCATAGATCGTGAACCAACAGATAAATATATCAGCGAGCGCAAAGTGCGAGATCCAACAGATGCGCGCCCTAGTCAGTTGCGTTATTCAAAGAAGCATCTTCAAGTTCTCTACAAGATACTACAAAATGTTGCTCCTCATCCTCTTTAATTTTTTAATTTGGCAATAAATTCAATTCTCTCTATTTTAGATCTTTAAGAATCGACTACAATAAACTCGAAAAAAAATTTCAAAAGGGGCAAAATGACAAGTTAACTATGGATGTAGAGATTTTTCTCTGTTTGCTACAAGTCAAAAACATCACACAAAATATATTTTTTTCATCAAAATCGTTCACGCGGTTTTCGTGAATAAATATTTTTGTATTCCACCTTCCCCCTTGAGAATTAAAAATAAAGAAATTTGAAATTTATAATTCCTTGTTTTAGAATTCTTAAAATTCTTTGCCTAAATTTGCATATTAGAAAAAACGAAATACATTTTGAAAAACTTAATACAAGATTACAATTTTATATTTGAAATTCTCAAATACCGTAATTTTACAGGCCTTTAAAGTAAATAGAAAAGACTGGAAACAGTATTGAAACATTAGGGAAAACATAAGCTTCAAAATTTACGGCTTCAAAAACCTTTCTTAAAAACAAAGTGATAGTATTCGAAAAAATCTTTTTGAAACGTATGCATTAAGAAGTTTAAAACAAAATTTCGGTATCTGGAAAATTTAAAAAACGGTCTTAATAATATGTAAACAATATAATAATAAATAAAAAATACCCAATCGAAAAAAGTATGCACAGTAGAAAAAATTATTTAAAATTTGTAATTGTTTTATACAAATAATGTAAGAAGCAAATTAAAAGTATATATAATACTACAAGAAATTCAACCAGCTTTGCTCGGGCAGTAGTAAATCCAACCATATATTTTCAAGTTTACACGGAATTCAAGGAAATTACAAAAACTTTATAAATTGAACTTGAATAATCTTTTGATGAGTAATTTATATATTCTTACTCGCGTGGTTGGAAAAAACTCTCCCTTCCTAAATATCAACAAAAAATTTGCCACATTTTTCTCATTCTTTTCTATAAATTTTTTTTTAACATATGGTTTTAAATAAAAAAAATCTCCTCATTTCACCATGACGGATTGAAAATTAGATTCATTTTTTATTCTAGTGAAAATATTACTATTTTATTTTTGTAGCAAATTTGACTTAGTGGTAGAAAATGTACAGTATCTTTTGAGTAGCAGTTGATAATTCAACCCAAGCAGTAATGGATTGAGACGCCAAATAATAATTCATAGATTTGTAATAAGAATTTAGAAAAAAAAAATCACAAACTGCCTTTTTGTAGAAAAAAGTTCCTTTTTTCTTTAATTATTTTTGTGATAAGCTTATATGAGATATTGAACCAACTAATTTGATTAGCAATTCATATATCTGTATTTTATAAATAATTTTGTAGAAAAAACGATACGCTTAGCATTTTCCCACAGAAATAAGACCAGAAAAGTACAGTAAAAATCAATATTAATAAAAATAATATAATTCAAAACTTTGAATAAATAAATTCAGATTCAGCATTCTAATCAACCTTGAATTTGAATCGTTGTAAATATTCTTATATAAATAATTTTTTAATAAGCTTCCGTGGTTGATTTCCGCAGGAAATAATATTAACAAATTTATTTCATTTCAAATCATTTATTCTACGAAGAAGCGACTATTTGGGACATTTGCTTTAGTAAATTGTTATTAAAAATCTTTCTTGTTTATTTTTATAAACTTCGAAGTATATAAATGCCTTTGAAGAATATTTTGAATTTCTTTTGGTCCGAAAAATCAAATTGGATACGAGAAAAACTTATTTATTGAGAATTTGTTTATCAAAATGTTTATAAAAGCAGTAAATTTAAACATAATTTGAATTTATTTTTTTTTAATTTGAAAACTACATGTGCGTGTGTTTATAGTACTCTCCAATTCGAAAAATTTATTCTTATGACAAAAAAAGAAACGAAAATTAACATTTTCAGCCAAACAACGCACAACACGAAAAAAACTCAAGATTATTATAAATACTTTTAAATTTTTAAGAAAATCGAAAATTAAAATTTTCATTTCACGAAAAATACTAAAAAATCAAAAAATCCATTTTACTCTTAAACTGTGCACGATACGACAAATGATGATTAGACCGAAATTGTGCACCCGAAAAAGATCTACATGAATGACATTTTGATAGGATGTGTACTTTTTGTATAATTCTTAAAAAATAACATTAAGAGTAAAAAAATGTTCCCGATATATGCGCACATTCTTATAAAAACTTTGCTTATTTAATTTATTTTTCATCTTGTGTCTGTGTTTTCAAATTATTTCATTTTTTTATGTTCTCAATCCTATTTCTAACGATTAAAACAATAGAATAAATATGTCGAAATTTTAGCTTCTAGAATTCCCAAACTTAAGTAAAATATTGCAACAATAAATTAACACTACTGCAGTGTATTTTAGTAAAATAAACTGAAAAATTTTCTATAAATTTTCACATATACCTGAATATATATTGTTCATTTTTCAACTTTTTAAATCAAATACCATTTCTTTAGGGGTGACAGTTCGGCCTGATCCGAAATTTTTATAAATTTCATAAAAAGATTATATGAACAATTTACTTCTGCTTTTAACTGTTAAAACTAGGCATTTGTTTATATAATCAATAAAAAATACCCGATGACAAATTGTTATGATCGTGTATTATTTTTTAGATGAAAGCACGCAATTTTAAAATAAAAATTTACTTTTCAAACGAAGAATCAATAGTGTGGACTATTTGTTAATTTAATTCGTTTATAGCAATTAAGTTAACAATATCATAATTTCTTTTGCTCTGAACTACCTTCGTGCATAAAGTCTGGCAATGCTGAACATGAAAAAATTTCACGAAGATAAACAAAAAAAAGAGAAAAATTTACTTTTCCTTAACATAAAAGTTTAAAGAAAAAATCCAAATTAAGGCCGCATAAATCTCTTCAAAGTTTAATGCTGAATTTTTCTAAGAAAATAATCCAAAACTGGATAATAATTTCCGGCTACAAGTTATTTTAAATCTCGTTTTTTTATATCATCCTAGTATGCACCCGTTCCCGATCTATGTAACTTATTTCGAGCGAAATTCTTTTGGCGTCAAATGTTTGCGAAGGGGATCATAATTATTTTTTTATAGAGTGCAAATATTTTTAAACAATGGCAATGATGCATATCTATAAAATTTAGTAGCTGTTTCTTTGATATACCTTGAACTATACGTTAATTGAAATTCTCTGCTCAGGACAGCATTTGTTTATATCTGAGGGTTTTAATGATACATCTAAAGAAAATTATTTTGAATAATCTGAACGTGATTATTGTAGTTTTTTGGCGGATCTGCCCAAATGATACAAGTGTAGATTATGATTGATCGGAAATATATTTTGCAGATTAGGATTCCATATTCAGGTTTGAGACTCGAGAGTATGTGAATCATAGGATTGAGGCGAGCCATTTCCTTCCAATGGCTTTTCCTTTAGTTTGCTGTTACCAAAACTTTTTAAATAAAAAAGAGGTAAAATAGTGAATTCATTAGAAGAAAAGAGAAATCGAATAGGTTTAAAAAATTATGGAGTACAAAGATAATGATGACAATTATTTATTAATTAAAATAATAGGATTTAACTCCTTTAAAGAGTGCAGTCGCGGATATATTTTCTCATGAAATTATTTACCCTTACCTTCCATTATCAATTACATAAAATTAATGCTGATTATTTTGAATATTGTTTAAGAGACGGTGGAAAGCTAGTAATAGCTAGATCGATAATGATAATTTACCGCGCCTAAGTTCAAAACATTTTCCTCACACTCCTAAGTCGCATTATTGATGAAAACGATGTAAAAAAGCAATAGAAGTGTGTCTTTCCTCAAATATCTGGTGAAACCTACTATTTACAGGATCGTCTTTGAGTATTCGGACAATCTCGCTGGCATTGTTGTTGACACCTATGCGTACTTTCACTCTCACGTGGGTATTTGGAGAATCCGCTAGGGGAACCACAAACGAACACAAATGTCTATTTACGACTAATCCTATGATAAACTTGTGACCCTCATCTGTTCCAACAAAGCAAATTCCAGCTGTTATACGCCAAATTCGATGTGGACGTACACAACTTTCGTAACGATCAACATTATAAATTTCCAAGGGAGCGGGAAAAACTGCGTTGTCCTTAATTGACTCAGACAAGTCTGCAAGAAAGAGTATATGTAAAAAATAAATTATTGTATCAATTCTTGCACTATGTTAATAAATATTGGCTTTCATTACATAACTGAAACTTAATTGATACATTTGAAACTGAAAATGAAAATTAGTTCACAGTGTTACTCTGAAAGGTGCCAGATGTAGCATGAAGGGTCGAAGGTAAACAGTGAAGTGATAAGGAACAGAGGTAGCAAAACGAGAGAAGGTATCTCAATATATAGAAAAATACCATTTTGGATGTGTTAATTTTAAATTTTATATTGAAACTAAAGATTGCTTGTTTTGATTAAGTCCACATGACGAACCTAAATCAAAATTTTTTGATAAAATAAACCCAAAAGATGTAATTTTTGGTTGTGTTTTAGAGTCGTCCCATCAACATATTGATTTATTGCAAACCAACATCTTCACTTGTTACTGACAGTGGTGATCACCATAAAATCTTCAAGAGAGATTACTCAATATTACGAGAACAATCTTTGCATTCGTCGCGTAAACTGTATTTGCCATAATGCCTACCCGGAGAGAAGTTTGGTAGAGCCAGTCACCCAACACGTACAATTGTCGCGCCATTCGGACAGTGAAGAGCGCCACTTTTATTTAGTAGAACGACTCCACCGATTCTGGAGAACCATTGCCCGGAACAGGCCGAACCGTTAAACCAACAGTATAGTCGAGCCTTTCTGCATACGCGGCGCTTGCGGCATACTTCCGGGCTTGCGCAGTTTATGAAAATATATCATCCACGTTTCGGAGTGAATGATCTTCGCAAGTTTGGGGTAACCAGTGCTCCAAATCTGGAGCAGACGTCTCAGTGCACAAGGCCAAATTATTTAGAAACACTGGGCGGATTAAATTCGCAGATTCCGATGTTGAAAGACTCCTTACCTAAATGGAAACAGTTGGCGAGTGCTAATAGCAGCGACAACGTGGTTAGTTAAGGGGGGAAACTGAGTGATGATAAAAGAAAAAGATATTAGGGGATGAAATATATCGAAAGTGACAATGATACTAAAAAAGCCAAGCAAAGGAAAAGGAAGCCCTAGAGAAATCGGAATGATGACAGTGTTTTCAGCAAATGAGAACCTCTTGCAACGGGACATAGAGATCAACGTGTAGAAGCATAAAGAAAACGTGAGAGAGGAACCAAAGGAATCGGATAAATTCTGGAAAGGGGAGAAGAGATGTTCTGGAACAAATTGAAAAGCATTAGGAATATTCCGAGAGTGTATAAGGGATTACGTGCAGGAAACTAAAACTGCTATAAGGGAGAAAGTGTGGAATCTAGAATTAAGAAATAAGCATAAGGTGAACGAGAAAGGGGGTTTGGAAGAAGCGAGACAATGTCTCGCGAGTATACACAAGGAAAATTGCTTGAGTACGCTTGAGACTGATTAAGATTGAAAGAAGGAAGAAAGGGAAGAAAAGCATAAGAGGAAAAGTAATATAATAAAATTTGGGAATCGAAAAGAAAATGGCTAATCAATGGGAAGGCATGGGTAGAGAAAAAGAAAGATGGTAGTGTAAAATTTTAAAGAGACAGCATATTTGTAAACGCAAAGGTATGGATTTACGATAAGGAAGTAGATAACCTGAGATAGGGTATAAAACAGGAAGTGAATGAAGGGAGATAGGAATAAAAGTTCGACTGGTGGTGGGGGGATTTTAAAAGACAAGAGCAATTGAATCCCAGTAAGATATGAGAAAAATGCAAAAAGTGAATCGTAAGAGGAGCGTTTTAGAATACAATAGGTTAACAAAATAATGATAGAGGATTCTGGCGAAAATTTCAATATTGAGATGTGATAATAATGGGCTAAACGTGGATGGGTTTGAAGTAAGTAGGTGCGCAATGAATATTAGCAAAAAGATATGTGTTTAAGATGCTATCAGCGAGTAAGGATCACCCAAAAGGAAGAGAAATAGGCAGTACAGTATCAGAGGTGCCAAAGGAAGTAATAGCAGATGAAAAAAGGAAGATTATATGGAAAATAGAGGCTAAATAGTAATGAAATGAAAAACAGTGTTAAAATTTCTTTTAGATGTTCTAGGTTTGTACAGTTGAAGAGGAAAAAAGGAGAAGGGAATGTATAAAGAACGATAAAGGAATGGACAGAGGAAAAGATAAGAGGTCAGTGCTGATGATGAGGATATGATTGCATGGATTGGAGAATAGGGGGGAAATTTTGAAACCAACAAAAATAGGTCTTCATAATGAACACAAAACAAAAGCTAAATGGATCGAGAGGTTGACACAGGAGGTTTCAGGAATTTAAAAAATGTATACTTAGTGGTCGCTCAAGGCCATTATAGCCTTATATAACTCAAATTTTTGGTAGATTTTTACCATTACATTCAGAGGTTGCTCGAGGTCATTTTCTTTAAAAAATGTTGGTTCAATTAGTTTTATCTAGTTTTTTTTATAGAAAAAGAGTCTAAATGCATTCATTGCGGCGCAAAAATTAGTCAAGTGGTTTAATAAATTTCTGTCATACTGTTTGAAGGGAATTCAAGGTCATTTCGCAAAAAATTATATTTTTATATTGTGATGATAAAAAAGTGACTTGCCTGTTGGATGGTAGAGTCTTGCCAACTAACGTAAGATTTCTTTTTCTTATTAAAAATGAAATCATCATTCCTTATTATTTTCTTACGACAATTAAGTCTTCGTAATAAAAACACGAGAAAATGTTTTGAACTTTCTCTATTGTTAATTTAAAGCAAGACACAAAGTTATCAAACCACTTACCTTATTTGTTTGACGCAATTATTACATTGACATTGTTTCCAGATAAATAAAATACAGAAAATTAAATTAAATCAAAAGATTCTCAAGAAAATGACATTATTTTATATTATATTGTATTAAATTATATACTTACCAAGATAACTAATGATAACGGCTAAAGCGAAGGGAACGCTAACAACCCTCATTATATTTCTGGCCCGAAGATACTATGTTGAAATTTGTTAGCGTAGTCTAACTAATCACTTTTCCACTAGAAATTTGAGTATATATATAATAATCGCTATCTCGTCCGTCCTTCTAATTTGTTTCACTATTCATAAGATCAATTATTGGGAAAAGTTTATTGTTCTGAAATATTTGTATTTCATTAAGGCACTGAAAGAAAGTTTATATTAATACTTGGTATTTCAATATTAATAATTGATATAGTCGATTACGATTTAGGGAAATCGTGTAACAATAAAAATTATTGTTAGCATACTTACGAAATTCTACAATTAGAATATAAAAATTAAATATTTTAAAAACAAGAATTCGTATATTTAATAGCAAAGATTGAGACTTCATGTATTAAAACGCAGATAAATAAAAATTTATAATGATATTATCAAATAATACAAAAGAAATTACAGGAATGATTAGATTGAGGAACATAAGTTAATAAAAATATTCTACAAGTTAATATAGTCAATGGGAACGTTAATAGAAATAAGAGATATTTTTATTTTCTGTGATAGGCGCTAACACAAATTGTAATGGTCAGTTGAGAAAATTGCAAAACACTATATCAAAAAATCATGTTTCCCGCTAAACTGGTCAAACTTTTTAACTAGATATTTTATAGATTTCAATAAACAGACTTCAATATTGTGAACTATTCTTTAAGTTTTTAATTTCATCTCCGCCAATATAGAATCCTAAAGTGTACATTTTATTTGTGATATTCAACTTACAAATTATAAAAATTATCAGTGGAAAATTTCGAGGTTTTATCAAAGATTTTACCACTGGGCTTTTAAGCATTATATTACAAAATATTGCTAAAGATTTCAAAAGGATTCAATATATTTTAAAGATTTGAAAATATTTCAAAAGATTTTGAACATTTTCCAAAGATTTGAAACTTTCAAAAGATTTAAAGGATTTAAAAGGGGTAGATTACACCAGATTTCAAAGGTTGTAAAACATTTCGAAGATTTGAAACGATTTCAAAAGGTTTCGAAACATTCTACAAGATTTGAAAATATTTCATTCAGATTTCAAAGAATTCAATTATTTTAAAGCTTTCAAAAGATTTCAAAGATTTTAAGAATGGTTATAGTAAACCAGATTTATAAGATTTCAACAAATTTTGCACAGATTAAAAATATTTTAATGATTTCAAATGATTATGAAAGATTTAAAAATATGACAGATTTGATAAATATTTCAAGGATGTCAAATATTTTACAAAATATTAGAAAGATTCCAAAATATTTCATAGAAATTTCAAGATTTCACACAGATTTTAAGTTTTTCAAGAGATTTCAACGAATTCATAAAGATTTCAAAAGGTTTCAAAGATTTCATAAAGATTTCCAGGATTTTAAAGACGACTTATATTCGCCAAGAATTAAGAGTTATTTTGCTTGTGGCTCTTTTTCTTTAAAAATGTTAGGCCAATAAAAAATTAAATTTTTGATTTTTTACGTCTGTAACAAACAGTTATTTCATTTTGAATTCCTAACATATAAAAAATTAGATTTTTATCAGAGAAGAATATTTTTCCACCAAGTAGTTTAAATAGAAAAGAATTAAATTTAACCAAAAACAGATTCGTTTCGTTCGCAGTGGTTTTAAGACGATTTTTTAAGCAGCAACTTTTCTACTGAACGAAGATAAATTTTTAATAAAGAAAGATGATTTTCCAGTCGAAAAAGACGAATTTTCAACAAAGCAGCTTCACTTGAATTAACGATTGAATTTTTGAACAATTAAGACTTAATTATATATTTTAATTATAAGATACTTTAATTTTCAAGCCGAAAATATGAGTTTTTTACAAAACGCTTGGATTTTCAATGTAAAAGGATGGATTTTAATTCCAGCTAGAAAAATGTTCAGCAAAATAATTAAACTTTCAGCCCAATAGTTCCATTTTTAGCCAAGTAATGGAATTTTTAATAAGAACACAAATTAATTATCAGCCAAACAGTTCCATTTATAGACAAATAGTTGAATTTTCTACCTAAAAACATGACATCTCAACCAAATGATTAAATTTTTAAACAACAAAGACTAAACTTTAACCAAAAAAAGTTTCATTTTCAACAAATAGTTGATTTTTTCAGCCAAAAAGACGAATTTTCTACCTAAAGAGTAGAATTTTCACTACGAATTATGAATTATTAGGAGAAAATTTAATTTAAACCGAATAGTTTGATTTTAAACTAAAATATCAATATTTGACAAAAAAGGAAAGCAAACCTGTAATTTTTAATATCTTAGGTGTGGATATAGTAATGGTAGGTTATAGGGTTCTTACCGAACATTTTCACACTCTATAATTCGTGAGATAAAAAAAGAGGATCCCTGACATTCTTACATTTTTAAATATCGACAATAAAAATTTTACTTGCCATTTTTGAATAATGGGTGATTTATAAACTTATTTAGGCCCCTCAAAAATAAAAATTTCGAAAACTTTTTCGGACGGAATATCAATTTTTGTCCTCTAAAATTATTTGGGTACAACAAAATTCGGAAAAAAATCTTTCATTTAGTTAATATGAACAATATAAACTCGAATCAGTAAAAAATGGATCATTGAATCAAATCAGTGAGAGTTTCTACTGATTCACAATGTATTCTCGCTTATACAAATAGCTAGAAATTGCTAACTGATTTCAATCAGTAAGGATTTTCACTGAAAGACAGTGAAATCTCAATATTTGGAAATTAGCTCGAAGTAGCTTCAAAATGTAGTGTTTTAGTTAGAGGGAAGAAATCATCTTTCTCATGCATAAAAATTCCCAATATATAATAAATTATATGGTAAATGTCTTTAAATACTTAAATTTCAAATTAAATTAGATTTACAAAAACATTAGAGCAAATATTCTCATTTTACTAGATATGACACAATATTAGGAAAAAGTTCAAGAAGATTTAAAACATATTTATGAATTTCCGAAATTTAGAAGGAATGAAAAATATTTTATAAATATTTCGGAATTTATTTAAGTTTTTAAAGCCACAAAACTGTAGGAGTTATTGAAAGTTTTAATGTGGGGGTCGAGGGGGGGGGGGGGGGCGCGTACAGGCTCCCC
>JAWWLR010000054.1:61983748-61993777 GCA_035041075.1 Acraspis erinacei | reverse complement strand
GGAAAAAGTGATAGTTAATCTAGCAAAAGGGAGCGGGATGATCCGTCGAAGAGGAAGAGATACATAAAAGAAAATCTGGAGAAAAGTACAGTAGACTTTGTTTAAAAAGAATCGAAAGAACTTTTAGGTCGACTCCCCCCCCCCCCCAACGGTGGGACATTCAGAGAAGGAGGCTTTAAGGATGCTGATAGGCGAAATCAGAGGATTAAGGGAAGAGCTAAGGGGAAGTAAGGAGCAGATTGAAAGGTATGAGGGAGGACTTGAGTATCAGAAGTGAGAAATTGGAGAAGATGAGAGAGCTGACGGAGAAATTAGAAGCATTAAAGTGAAGCTAAAATGAAGCAGAAGGAAGAGGAGATTAGGATGTTGAAGGAAAGGACGGAAAAAAAGCTTGAGAAGGTCGGAAATGGAAGTAAGTGACAAAGAGCAGGGCGAGAATAAAGGTATTTGAAGTGGGTAGAGAATATGATACCAGAGAAAGGCAATGCAGTTGAAAATTGAGAGAAAAGAGAAGGTAGACAGAACAAATAATTTTGTGATAAGAGGGTAAGAGAAAAAGAGTCGAGAAGAAAGGGAGGGTTTAGAAGCTCTGTTACAGAGCATTGGTTAGGTTAGAGGCAAGGTGGGGAAAGTGTGGCTAGAGAAGAGAAAGAAGAAGAAAGTGGCGGTGGGTGTGGGGTAACGAGAAAGAAGTGATGAAGGAAGTGCAGGGGAATGCTGATGATTTCTGAAAGTTTATTAGATTAGGAAAGCCACGGAGAGGGAAAGGGGGTTAACGTGCGAATGAGGGCAGTTAAGACAGGCGATGAAACTCGTAACTTTTTAACCGTGTACATTAAGAATGGGATCGAAGCGAATAATGAAAGCGTAAAAAACTTGCTAGGCGAAAGAGGCAAATACTATGTCAACAGAGGACTTAGACGCAGCATACACGTATGTGAGTAAAATGGGGGTATCCGTGATAGAGTATATGAACATGAAAATGCAAGGGTACTATCAGTTATTAAGTTTGTTAATAAAAGGGGAGGGTAACGGACTACATGGTGGAGAAGAAGGGTCGTTCGGCGAGAGGGTAATCTATACGAGGGAGTAGATAGATAAGTATTAGGAGCAGTTAGGAAACACATGATTTGAAGGGGAGTCGGTGGAAGAGATATGAGTGTATTTGAAAGAGAAAGTGGAACAGCATGTACTAAGACTAAGGGAAACATGTGGAAGATTATAAATAGGCTGAGGAAGCGCACAGTAAGGATAAGCAGAAAGTTATAGGCAGCAGGTCTGGACGTGGTAGCGAACCGAGCACAGCTGCTTATTAAACATGAGGTTGGGGAGCAAATAACCTGTATAAGAACAAGTTTGAGGTGACTGATTTACTGATTTATTGATTTATTGATTGAGAGATTTTCAAACGGTTAGCCATATAGAACAGAGAGTGATAATGGCAAGTGCAGTGATGAGGCAATTGTGGGAGCTAAGAAAGAACTTATTAACAGATGATTTAAGAAGGAGGATGAAATTCTTCGAGTCTCTAGTGTTGAGATTATCATTTTACGATGCAGGAGAGGCATGTAAAGTGGACAGTGAATTTGACAAAAATATCCTAATTATATTGTCAGGAGGGAGACGGAGAGTACATGTTTAGGGAGCTTAACGGAAAGTCGAGCATGTAAATATAAGGAGACATTTTAGAATAGGGAGAGGCGTAAACTGGATAGTGAGTTTTGGTAGAAGAACAGGAGAGGCGGTTGAAAGGTGGAGGTTGCAAGGGAAAGGTATCTTAAAGCGAATGGACTGCAGATGGAAGAAAGAAGTTAGGTATACGAGAAGGTTGAGAAGAATGGTATGAGGAATGGAGATGGGAATATTGTAAGCAGGTGAAGCACTAGGTGTAAGTAAAATATAAATACTGAAAGAGAAGATGCGAAGCGAGGATCACAAGGTGATAAGAGCGATCGGTCTTACAGATAAGGTGTGGATGGATGGATGGTTTGAATTTTATAAGGCCACCAAGCTAAAAAATAAACGTTTATCTACATAGAAGAGTGATTTAAGAGACTTAAACAAAAGGTTGGCTATCATAATAAATTCTAAAGATCTACTAGCATCTCTATTCATATTATTAATATGTAAATCAGATCGTAGAGCAGCCTCAACATATAGTCCAGGATCATGAACAAATTTCACATTCTCTAAGTTGCATCCATCTATGGTATAATCAAAGCTAATGGTTTAAGAAATACGATTAAACGATATTACTTTGTATTTCGAAGCATTGAGGTCTAACCAGATCTAAGGAGTAACAAATTCTTTCTAACACAAATTTAATGATTATGCAAACAAAAGCCTCGCGACATGCCTGTGTATATGACGTCTACCTGATAGTTACTGACTAGGAAGCTCTCAATCATTTTCACAAAAGATACTCAGCTTGAGATAGTTGATCTGCCTGTAAAAATTGGTGTAGCAATGTTGATAATATAGGTGATATGTATGTTTTCAGAATATCGAACAAGCACATCTCCAGAATCTTGAAAAAGTTTGATGGTATCGCAATCGATCTTTAGTTAATTATCAGAGATTTATCCCATTTCTTACCTTCTTCCATTGTTTCGGAAATGTGCATCATTCTTCAAATCTTGGACTATAAATTACTTGTTTAGGGTACCAATGGGGAAAGTTACGCAGTAAACGTCGGAGCACGAGGGAAAAGAATATTCGCTGCGCGATCCTTAATCAGTAATCAATAGGGACTAATGATAGATCTATCAGATTCATAAGTAAATCAGGAGAAACTGTTAGCAAAATACCAAATGGCTAATGTGATGGTTGGATTACAAAAGCAATAAAAGCCAGAAGGATACAAAATGAAGCATTACGTCATTCGTATTATGCAATACACATATTTTATAATAATAAATTATAATATTTACCTTTCGAATAAGAAATTTCTGTCTGGCAATGGTCGAATGAGTACTTAGTTTGGAACAATTATTCGACGACGAAAATTTCTTGTCACAATTTTCAAATAAATTTTCACCAGAGAATGGTAAATTATACCAAATGACTTTTTATATTAATAATTATGTTTTGGTTGACTTTCATTTTCCGGCCCCCTTATTTGCGTTTATTAATAATGGTTTATAATAAGCAGTAAGGAAGAGAGTTGGAAATCTAATTTTTATTTGTGAGCTTTTTGTTTTCTGATGCTTATGACTTAAATGTTTCATAAGAAATTATATATTATTTTGTTTAAAAAAAATTAGTTTTTAATTTTTTAATGGATTAATGGCGCACGAATGATGGCAGTTTACCCGAAATTCTTTTTACTCGAAAATTTTTCCTGATTTTATGATGAATACCTACTGGAATTTCATCCATTTCTTCTGGAGTAAATTCGGTAAATTTTCCGCTTTCTATGTTTATCTTTGTCCGTTTTATTGAACCTCCGAAATACGAATAGATTCCAGTAAGAATATCAGTACTCTCTAATATTGCAAGGACTTCACCATTGGATGTAGATAAAACAATTTGTTCCTGGGTTGGCACAGCCTGATAGGTATTACGTACTGCTCTCAGCATCAGTCGTCTACTAACAGGAAAAGTATATCTTCGAAGTTCGAATATCCGTTGCGGCCTCCTTCTGGAAGTAAGCCGAATAAAAGGAAGTTGATCGAGATCATGTCCAGGACCGTTATTGGAAGGAAGCTTAGTGGGTGGATTCATGCACCTGGTAGGAAGTGGAGGCCATAAAGGAGAAGAATTGTCATTAGAGAAATTACCGGCACGTGGCGGATCAGAAGTTTCGGTACGAGAAACACCACTAACAGGGTATCCATTGGATGAAGGTTCCGAATGTGAACTGAACACTGCAAGAAGAAACAGAGAATAATATTTTTCTAATGCAATGGACGCAAGATAGAAAGAAAGTTCAGGAAAATGTTTTGATAGTTCGAAATCAGTTAAACTTATTAAAGCAAGCAGACGCGTAAAATATGTAAAAGACCGATGTCTTATGAGAATCAATTAAAACATTTGATTTCCTAGCAAGGACTTCCTGTCTGTCGCTGGTTGCATGATGTGTTAATCTAAATAATGAATCGTCGATAAAAATCTCACGTGACAATTTTCAAATCATTTTTGACCACAGAATGAGGAATTAGATCAAATGACTTTGTATAAATCATTATGATTTTAGTTTCAGGCATTACAGTACAAGTCCGATAACTTTCAAACTTCGGGGCTGTACGGGCGCAAAATTCTAGGAAACGCGGACTTGTCAGATGCCCCCTCTCGTAGCACGATATAAGGTGTGCGCATGCGTAAATGATGGGCGCAAATCGTGACAAAAATAGGAAAAGTAGTGGGAGAGCCAAAATTAGTGTGCGTGCCGTACGTGTGATTATGTTTTAAGGGGAGTGTACACTTATCGGACGGCAAGTTACCAGACTTGGGCTTCGAAATATATTGGTCTCCAGTCGCATAAATAATATAAAGTAAGAATAAGGAAATAAAGGGTGGTTTTTGTTAAATTTCCTTCTTCTTTCTGATTTTCGTTGTTGTTGCATATTGGTTCAAAATGAGCAGGAAACGAGAAAGTTTGAAATCCCATTTTTTAAATGAGATTTTTGTTTTCTGATTTTTATGAATTAAATGTTTCATGGGTAAGAAGATATTATTTCGTTGTGAGAAAATTAGTTAACATTTTTGTTTACATAAATTAATAGTATGCGGAGGAGTGCAGCTTACCTGGGATTTTCTTTACTTGAAAGTTTTTCCTGATTTTATTATGCATCCCTACTGGAATTTCATCCACTTCTTCAGGCGTCAATTCGGCACACGCTCCGCTTTCTATGTTTATTTTTGCGCGTTTTATACAACTTCTGTGGTTGAAATAGATTCCAGCAAGAGTATCAGGACCCTCCAATATTGCAAAGACTTCACCATTGGATGTTGATAAGACGATTTGTTCTTGGGTTGGCAGAGTCCCATAGTTATTATGTGATATTCTCAACATCAGTCGTTTATTATCTGGAAAAGTGTACCTTCGAAGTTCAAATATCAGGTGTGGATTGTTTTTGCTAATAAGCCAAATAAATGGAAGTTCATCAAGATCATGTTTAGGTCCGCGATTAGAAGGAAGCTTGGTGGGTGGATGCATGCATCTGCTAGAAAGTGGAGAACGTGAAGGTGAAGAAGACCTTTCGGTAGAAAAATGACTGGGGCGAGGAGACATGGACCTGGACCTCACAGGAGGAGGAGACCTCTCAGGCAGATCAGAAGTTTCGGTACGAGAAACACCACTGATGTGGCCACCATTGTATGAAGGTTCCGACTGTGAACTTAACACTGTAAAAAGAAACAGAGTATTATATTTCTTAAAGCATGTAAGGAAAGATTGAATGCGGGATCAGGAAAAAAATTTTCGTATTTCAAAATCATTTACGCGATCAACGTAATTTAAAATCTTAAATTTTGTGGTAGTTCGAAACTAAATTTAGAGCCCTTGCAAGAGTTTCAGGTAGAAATTATAAGCCATCCATAAATTACAGTGAGAAGAAAAAACTATTCTCTTTAATATAGTTCGTGTGATTTGCGCCACCCCGATATGAAAGCTTGATCTATTTTTCATGTCTAATACATTTGGCGACGAATCAGGTTACATTTCAAGATTGACGTGGTAGAATGATGTTTTGTCTATCAGCAGCATTATGGAAAGAATCGATTTATGTAATACATTTTATTGAAAATACTATTGAAAAACAAATAACTAAAATTCGGAGTCAATTGACGTAACATTCAGAAAAAATTCTTAAGGACCGATTATACCTTTTAAAGAGTTCTACCAAATTTTTAAAAATAAATTTTAGAAATCCCTGGTCATTTTGTTTATATATGTCAAAAGTGGTATAGAAAACTCAGAAAAAATTTTGTTTTTTTCATCCATCAAAAGTGCTGTGCAAAAAAAATTTGTTTTTAAGATAGCATCGCGAGACAGAGAAAAAAGTATAAAGAAAAGATTGCAGTTTTTTTTTTATTTCCAGATACCGCAGACAATGAAGATCTTATTTCAGATAAAAGTGAAATCTACTTTCAAATGCATAATATTGTGCAACGAAATCAAATCATGCCAAAATTTGGTGACAAACACATATAGAAGGAAAGAAGAGTTACAAAATCTGGCTATATCAACGAATCCTCATGTTGAAAATAAACATCAGTTTGCATCGTGGCTTTGAAAAATTTACCCAGTATAATTCAATATTGGAATTTTTCTTTCTGTTTTGTATAAACAAAAATGTTTGAATGTTATTCACTGTTGATGTTTATTTTCTTATTTTTCTGAGAAATGCGCTTAATTAAGGGAAAAATAGGCGACTGTTTTTCTAATATTCTGAATCAGAATTTTTCATTTTGCAATATCATTTCAATGCTATTCATTAAGAAGATTTACTTAATTAACAAAATAAGCATTTATCGCAGCTAATTTCTGAAAAATAAATCTGTTGAACCGAACACAAGGTAGTTTGAAAATATAATTTTGAATTGTTTCTTTTGTTCATTTCTACACAATTTTCGTAAAAACATTTTGAATCTTCTGGCAATTCCAAAATTAAAATTTTTATAGCTAAAAAATAATGAAAAATAACAATTCCATTCTGCATTAAAACACTGTGAGGTACAAAAAAAATGAGGATACCTAAATTGAGCACCCAAAAAGGATTTAAATATTAAAGTAATTTTTGATAGCCTGCGTAGTTTTTATTTTAATCTTGAATGATATAATTAAAATTTTTTAAAAACTCAATTTTTGGAAAAACTTGTTGAGGTAAAAAAAAATTAATAAACAAAAGTTGCATACGCAAAAAAACCCACAAACTGGTCACTAATAATTTTTGTTATGAAAGACGTATTTTTTTTTAGACGTAAAACATAAAATTAGAAATAACAAAAATTACATTTTGGATAAACAACACAAGCTATGGAAAAAAGAATGTGACAAAAGTTGCTTACTCAAAAAGAATCTATAATTGTGCAACTTTTGACGAATTTTCAATTTTAAGCTTTCATTTTTAGTTTTCATATTATTTGTAGGATTTGACATTCTTTTGGACCCTGGCCTTGTAAATCAAAGTAAAACTATCAAATGCAGTGTAAATTTAAGGATTTTGAAAGATATGAATAAATTTCAACGGATTTCAAGAGATTTTGCATATGAATTTCAGAGAATTCAAAACATCTTAGAGTATTTAAAGGAAATTAAAGTATTTGATGAGTTTAGTCAGATTTCGAATGATTTCAAAGTGCTCTAAAAATCTAAAGAGATACCTAAATAAATATAATAGACTGCGCATTAAGTCGGAGAAAAAGGGATGAGAAATAAAAAAAAAAGTTTGTAAACTATAGATATAATGTATTTTTGTATTCACCGATATTATTTAGAATAACCACCAATAATAGGACCAGACTATGAAGGATCCTCATACTTCCTGAGGAAAATCTGCTAACTATATTAATAACGAATTTTGTTACTGCGAAATTAAAGGTTATTCTGGTGCTCTACTAGCTTGTGAAATATAATGGATATTCCTTATCTTATCTTATAAATTACGCATGCCTGTGGCTTTTGCTTGTGAGATATTTTAACGAAAGAAAGTTATCTCAATCCATGCCGTAAATTTCATAAACCAGTTAAAGACTTTAAGTCCTCTAATCTTAAAAACTGTTACCTAATATCACGCTGCTTGCAATCTCTCTTGAGGATTAAAGAAGAGTGTCATACACAGGTGTCATATCAGGGTTTTCTCAAATATAAGTTAAGTTCATGTTAAATTAAAAGTAGGTAATGACGACGGATACACAATTCAACAAGTTAAATCAAAATTAATCTCACTTTACAACTGTAATCTCAAAATTTAGTTTTACAAGGCGTACTTTTACAACAATCAATATATTTCATGTTTTTACGAAGAGTCTCTTATTTTTTATAGAGTCGAAAAACCAAATAGCCTGAAGCCTCAGTTAGTTTTTCCAAAATTCAAAAAAATTGTCATACTCCCTCCGTGCCGAGCAACTTACAATCGGAGAAAATGCACTTGGTTCTTTTGAAATGTCGAAGGCCTTAAATTTTTGTCTGATTTTCAAATTTGTTCAATTCAAAGTAAATTAGATTCTAAAGAGCCTCCACATTCAAACTATTATCAATTTTTTTATTTACAAAGGATTGCCATTTTTCAGAGGAAAAAATTTCCCGTGTTAAGAAAATTGGTAGCTGTGCTCTTTAGTATTGTTCTGGTGCATGATCATACTGTAAAATATATTATATATTCCTTATCTCGATAATTACATATGCTTGAACTACATATGTTTGGAGATACATAAGAAGCCATAGAAGTGCAAGAGTTTTAAATAATGACCTTGCTAAGTATTTTGTCTGGGTTGATCGCTAGAGAGATTGATCAGCAACCTGGTTATAACTTGGGGACACGCCCGAGAGAAAAGGCCCTTTTAGTCAGTTACGTTGCATTGGGCTAACTCCCCAATGCAACGAGTTATGGAGTTACATCACCAGCATAGCGCAGTGCCGCCCACAATAGGCCACTCTCGGATGGATGCCATGGTTCATTTGGGAGTTGCAATAGGTCGGACGAACTCAGGAGGGATATCCTTACCTGTTGTTAAGGAAACTCACCGACGCAAAGTGGACACACGCACAGGCTACATGAACGTTGGGTCGAAATGCACCCGAAATATGCTCATAAAACTCCTCAATATTAACGAGATCAGATATCTTTTTTGCGCAAGGGGGGATATGAAGTACTTATCAAGGACAAGAGAAAGATCCATTAGAAAACATACTACCAGTTCCAGAAAGACCACCTTTGCACATAGCCGATAATTCAAATATGAGAACAAGGAGATCAAATGTCCACCAAAAATTCTTTCCAGGATGGACAAATTAGCTGAAACTAAAACTGCACACGCTGAACAATTAGAAGCTGTTTACTATCAAGCGGCACTGGACACAGAAAATAACAGCTCTTTCAACAGCCAAAGAGCGCCTTGAATGGCGTGTAAATGGCATTCAAGAAAACTTCACCTATCTACTCACCCTTCCCGTCTGTCCAAGAAAAGGTCATGTGCCATGTAAAATGCACCTACTTGAGAAGAGATTCAAGTCCTCTGGGACATATATATGAAGATAATCAAAAGGCTAGATCAAGAAACTTCAGATATCTGACTCGGTCGTAACTTTCCAAAGGCAAATGTCGCAACGACCAGAGGAGTCCAATGAACTACCGGCCGATAGCTTTCTTAAACACCAGTTACAAGCTATTCACTGGCATTCTCGAAGATACGATAGTGAAATCTATCAAACCGGTATGATGTGCAATAATTGAGCTACGCGAATGTAAGAGAAGAGTGGCTGGTTGCAGAGAGAACCTGTTAATAGACACGTGTATTATTACCCAGTATTCTATCAGGTATTGACACAATCCTTCCATGACTTAGACTGACTATCAATAGGCATTCTATAAGACGAACCATGAACTACTTATTAGGCTTCTTGAGTGTCTGGAGCTGCATCAAAAAATAATTAGACGTATTAAAAAACGTATGCTCTTGTGGCGGACAAGATTTTTCATTAAAACTAACAGAAGACAAGTGATTACCAGCTATGTCACATGTAATAGAGGAGTGCTCAAAGGAGACTCTTTAAGGCCTATACTTTCTTGCATCTTCCTCTTCAAAAGAGGAACGTAAAATCCTTGTGATGGCGGTAAATAGGTACTCTAAAGAAATTGACACGAGCTTTGGACCTGACAAGTGTGCGTCCGTCAATCTACACAACGGAATACTAAAAAATACATCATCACATGAAGATCAGAATCTTCAATAAAAAAAAACGGCCCTTAAAAATGATATTTCCAAATTCTCAGGAAAACTAAGAACATGTCGCGGGACACGCATTGGGAACGAAGTTCCTCGTTACTTCCTCGCATTGAATGATTCGCGCACTCGAGAGAGAGA
>JAWWLR010000054.1:61897309-61908578 GCA_035041075.1 Acraspis erinacei | reverse complement strand
AAATTCTCAAAAAGATTATTTGTTGACAAAGTCATTATCTACATTATAGAGACAGGTTGATTTTAGAAGTTAGCGGTTGGAGCCCAGACATCGGAGTGGGTATTTTCAAAGAACCCAAAAATCAGAGGCTTCTTTGAACTCGTAAAATTCTCCAAATAGTTATTTTTTGACAAAGTCATATGTACGTGGTAGAGCAGGGTTGATTTTAGAAGTTAAGGGTTGAATGCCCTAAGATCGGGGTGGGTGTTTCCGAGGAGCCCACAAATCAGAGACTCTATTGAAAGTAGACAATTCTCCAAAAGATTTTTTTTTGACCAGCCTTAACGTCTAACGTCTAAAATCAACCCCTTTCCAGCATGTAGATATGAAGTTTTCAAAAAATAATCTTTTTGAGAATTTTCCAATTTCAAAGGAATCTCTGATTTTTAAGCTCTTTGAAAATACCCCTTCCGATAATTGGGCTCCAACCCTTAACGTCTTAAAACCAGCCCTATCTACCATGTAGATATGACTTTGTCAAAAAATACTCTTTTTGAGAATTTTTCATGTCAGTGGTACCTCTGATTTTTAGGCTCATCGAAAATACCCTCTCGGATTTTTGGGCTCCAACCGTCAACATTTTAAATCAAACCCTCTCTACCATGTAGATATGACTTTATCCAAAAATAATTTTTTTCAGCCTTTTACAGTGTCAGTGGAATCTCTCATTTTTGCGCTACTCGAAAATACCCACTCCAATTTTTGTGATCCAACCCTTAACGTCTAAAATCAACCCCTCTCTACCATTTAGATGTGGCTTGGTAAAAAAATAAGCTTTTTGATAATTTTCTAGTGTCAATAGAGCATCGGGGAATTTTGTGTTTTTCAAATTTCATTTTGTGCAAGGGGGTTGTTTTTTTAAAACGGGGTTATTTTTTGCGTTCAGTCGCTAGCCCAAAATAAGCCCAAACTTTTGGTGTTCGTTGTTTCTTCTGAATTTGAGTTTTTACATAGGGGTCGTTTTATTTTTAGTACAGGTGGTTATTGGTAATTGGTTTATGGTGTGTTCAAGAGCCCAAAAAAAGCCCAAAATTCTGACGTGTTGGATTTTTTTTCCTTTAAATTTTATATAGTGGAGATGCTGGCTTAATTCAAGGCAGCACCTCCTCTCGAAATTTGAATTTTCATAGAAAGTAGTGGAGCCAAAAAATAGGCAATACGCCCAAAAAAGCTCAAAAAAGCCCAAAATTCTAATGTAAAGAAATTTGGAAATTTCTTGCTTATACAATTTTATTATTATAAACAACATTTAAAGTCATGCTACATTTTCATACTTTTTCTAAAAAAAAATATCATGTGCTATCTAATACGTATCAAAGTAGCTGCTGAAACCTACTAACTTGCCGAAATTTGTTAACACCTAACATTTAGCTTTGTTATAAATAATTTACGGTAAAGAATTTAAATTTTATATATATTTATATATATTATATTTTATATATTAAAATAGCTTACTAGATTCACCTAGCTGCCGAATATTGTCCATAATTAACGTTTATATTTTTTATAAATAAATTAAATTTAAAAAACATAATATTTATCTGGTTAGTGGGAAAAATTCACTGTTTCGAATTTGTGTAGAATTCGCTTTTTAGAATTTTTCCTACTTTGTGTCTTTTTTCAACAAAATGTATTTTTTTATCACACTTTCGTAGAAGAGAAACTTTTGTATATTCATTTTTCCATAGCTTGTGTGTTTGTCCACACATTTTCATTTTATTTGTATTTTTTACGATTGATACCAAATCTACGCATTCGACAAATAATTATTGATAAAAAATTTTTAGCGACTAAAAAAGGGATTAATAACAAAGTTTTAGTTATTTTTATCATGCGTAAATTTCGTTGACTCGTGTTTTTTCGTATTTTGCATATTTTGAGTGCAAAATGTTAATTTCAGTTGAAAAAACTTCTGTTTTTCTTCAAAACTTAAGTATTTTCTTCCTAATTATGCATTTTTCGCAGAAAAATTATATTTTCTTAAAAAATAATATTTTTTAATGCATGTTAATTTTTTTAACTAAAACTTGAACTAAATTTGTTTGCGAATGTTTTCTACTGTAGAATATTTCTTTGTAGCAAATTTATTTTTTTAAATTCAAAATTCATCTATTTTGTTCAAAATTTGTGTTTTTTGGACGAAAAATTAATTTTTCTAGTTTAAATGTCATTTATTTATTTGAAAAATACTTTTTGAGAGCTGAAATTAATTTTTCATCCCAAAAGTTTAACGAAATTTGTTGTCGAAATTTCTTTCGTATACTGTTAATTTTTTTGGTAGATAATTCATGTAACTTCTTAAGCTTCCTGTCTTTGTTAACCATTAGAAGGCAATATTTTAAAATTTAAAACCGAAGAGATCACGTCAACAATTTCTCAGCTGGACATACTTTCGTTTCAATAGACTTAAAAATAGACTTAAAACGAAAACGACGCATCCTATCAAAATGTGATTCATAGGAAATTTGTAGATCTTCTTCAAATGCACAATTTTTGTATATTCATCTTTTTCCCATTTTGCATAGTTTGATGGGCAAATGTTATTTTTGGTTTTCCATTATGTCTGGTAATTTTTGGTTTTATGAAAAAAGTCATTAGTATAAATTGTTCGACATTTCAAATACTATTAAGATCCGTACAGAGAATTTTTGAATTTTGAAAAAAGTCGTATCGAAAATATTCAGATTGTGCCCACTTTTTGAACTTTTATCCAAAATAAGTGGCTAATGAACGTATTTTTAAGCTTTTTAACAAAATTTCTAAATTTACAACAAAATAATTCAATTTTAAATTTTAAATAGAAAAAGAATAAATATTAAAAATAATAAATTAGGGAAAAGATTTGAATTCTACGATAAATTAATAAATATAAACTTGTGTTATTTGCAATTTAAATAATTAAACTTTGAATAAATCAAAAAGTTCTACGCGATTCATACACGGCCCCTTATTTAGATTTAGAAAACGCATTTCAAAAATATGTTATGTAATGAAAAGAAATAATTTTTGTTCTGTTCAAAATAATAATATGACATAAATTATTTCTATTATATAATCTTAGACAGTCCTTTATTGGAACCCAAGCTTTTTTGTATTTATTATCAACTAGTATTACATAAATAATTTCTCGAATTCAAAAAACAAATATCGTTGAGGTAAAAAATGGTTCAATATTCTTTAATGATAACTTTATTTATTATATGATCCAATATACATGGTTTCTATAAAACATATAAATATCTAAATTTCCATAATTCTACCAAATTATTATTTTTTCATCTGCTCGTTACACCTCATCGTTAACACCGTTAGGTCTGAATTTTTATATTGGAATTCACAATACAGTTTAGTTTAGCTTTTAATTTACCGTGAAGAACTACGGATCAGTCGAAGAAAAATTTGAACGTCGCGCTGCAGACGCGTTCGATTTTCTTTGTGGTCAGGGTGGTGTGATTCTAATATCATAATATAGATTTTGTAATTGTTTGAAGATACGTAAACCTAGTTTATGAATGGTCTAATACCAGCAATTCTTTCTTTTAGTTGATTGTTTTCTCGTGCTCAAGGAAATTTATAGCTGTCAAATGATTACTTCCAGAACGAATTTCAGCGTACTTTGCAATACAATCAACATTATGTTCTCTATTATTTATAAACCTGTCCTGGAAGCTATCCAACTTGACATTTTGTTGGGTTCTCGCCCTTTGAAAGGTCCATGAAAATGAGAACCATTTCCTTTTTGTACGACAATGTGCTCTGCGTAAACCTCCGGAAATCATCTAGTATATAATTTATTAATATTATAAAAACTTTATTAGTTGGGGGCGTTTGGGGCTCGAGGCAGACAATGACGACTCTCTTCCGGGGATACCTGGTGTTTGATATCTTTCCCGATGCTGCCTGTGAGCTGGATGATAAGGTTCTAACATTGAAGTATAGATTTTTCCAGATGGTAATAATATGTAGACGTTATTTTTGGATGGCAAAGTACCTGACATGCTTCCATCTAAATTTATTGATGGTCGTTCGTGAAACGTAAAATCTTTAGCTGTAAGATGCTCATCTGATCGAAATATTTCAGCGTATCTTGGACCATAAGCTATATTATGACGCAAGGGAAGCGTAGAGGAATTTACAGGTTTATCAAAATCTATTTTTGAAGTAAAACATGTTCCCGATTGCTTAAAGATAAAAGCATTATACTCCTTAATTTTTTCTCGCCGAGGCTGCAACCAGATGGGTATTTCTATTTTTAATCTAAGAAGTCCTATAAAATGAGAACCATCTCCCATTTCTATAACAATTTGATTTTCTAAAACCTTCGGAAATCCGTCTGCACCTAATTTTGTAAGAAAAAAATAACATCTTTTTAGTTCTGGTCACTAGTAACTTGAAATTTAGCCATTTGGAACAACCACTGGTCGACAAAGAATGGCTAACGTGGTTCAAAATCATTTTGTATTCAAACAATACTTCAAATTGTTATGAAGAGTTCAAAAAAGTATAGCTTCTCAACCCATATTAAATAATATAATATTATATTGAAATTAAATTAAATTTCATATCTCAGATTACATTTAATATAAAAAAGAACAGAATATTTCACTTTAGTTTCTCATTAAAATCAAGAGTTATAATGATGCGGTGTGATTTGCCCCGAAAACGTTTTGATTCCAGTAATATAAAAAAGTCGTAGAAGGAATAAGGAAAGGGGTAAAATGTTGCTTCCGATTAGGCCAAAATTAAAGAAATTTCGAATAGATTAAGATAAAATTTAAAATTTTATTTAACGTCCAATATTCCAATTAATGTGCAAGAAAGAAAATAATTTCCTCTTTGGAAACAAAAAAATAAAAAAGGAAAGAAAAATAAGAAGGCAATAAACCAAATCCCCTTACTGCTCTTCCATTTTTCCTTTCGTATTTTTCATTTTTATTCTTATCAAACAACAACAACAACAAAAACAAATTTGGAATAAAAATAAACACCAACGTTTCGGCACTCATACAGCCCACTTATCAAGGCAAACAAAAACAAAAATAAAAATATAAAAAAAATCCACAGCAGATAGGAATGCAGACAAATGTTTGTTTGTTGCGCTTTGGTAAGAATAGAAATAAAAAATATGAAAGAAAGAAAAAAAGAGATGAAGGGGACATTGGTTGGTTGCCTTGTCCTTTTTCTTTCCTCTTTTTATTTTTTTCCAAACAGGAAAACTACTTTCTTTTCTTTTTTAGGAGAAAAAAAGTGTTTTTCTTTATTTGTGTTTTTCCAATTTCAATAGTAATATTTTCTGGTGGTTGTGCACGTTTGTTCTATGGATTCCTATCTTTATTTTTAGCAATTCTACAAATTAATTAAATTAAATAATCAATAAGAATGAATTCTAAAATCCTTAATATTACTGACACTTACTTATTTGGATGTCAGTGGAGGCTGAGGCAGTAGAGGCAGTCAGTGACTCCATTCTCGGTAATTTTGGTGTATAATATCCTCCGCGATATTCCCTGGGATCAGACTCGCGAGGGAATAACACTTAAACACCCATATTTAATATTATATTGAATGGAATTTTAAATAAAATCATTCGATTTAGTAAGCATGAATTATAAAATTATCAACGTCACATAAACTTACTTCTTTTGCTACCACTAGCAGACAAGGCAGTCACTGGCTGCATTCTGGAAAGTCCTCGTGTTGGGTATCCTTCTTGATATTCCCCGTGATTTGCCTGATAAGGTTTCAGAACTGGAGAGTAGATATTTAGAGACAATTTGAATACAATTACTTTGTTTCAATAAGCATGAATTATAAAATTGTTAATATTAAAGACACCTACTTATTTGTCTGGAGCTGGGAGCGAAGGCAGTCAATGGAAATAATGGAGTGATCCCTGGTGTTGGATATCCTTCCCGATTATCTCTGTCTGATAGCTCATGAGGTTCTAATATTGAAGCATAGATTTTTCCTGATGGTAATGATATGTAGATGTTATTTTTGGGAGGCGCAGTAGCTGAATTGTTTCCTTCGTCTGTTATTGATGGTCGCTCATGAAATCTAAATTTTTTAGCTTTAAAATGCTCACCTCCTGAAAGGATTTCAGCGTACCTTGGACCATAAGCAGTATTATGCTTCTTGGGTAGCGAGGAGGAAGATTCAGGGTTAATAAAATCTATTTTTGAAGTAAAACCGTTTCCCGATTGCCTAAGTGTGAACACATTATAAATCTTAATTTTTCCTCCCCGAGGATGCAACCAGACGGGTATTCCAATTTTTGTTCTGAGAGGTCCTTTAAACAAAGAACCATCTCCCATTTCTATAATAATTTGATTTTCTAAAATCTTCGGAAATTCATCTGCACCTAATTTTGTAAAGAAAATCATTTATAGTTCTGGTTTACTAGTAACATCAAATTTAGCAATTTTAGACAATCACTGGTCAACAAAAAATAAACAATCTATTAATGAAATAGAAAGTTTGTTTACAAACAAGTTTCTCGATGCGACAATACAAGAAGACGTGAAAATCGAGAGTACTCAATTTTAATATTTGTTCAAAAGGATAGAGGGACAAGCCAGCAAAATATAAGTCTTTATTATACAGCTTTACTTTCTTCCATTTAGTTTTTACAAGAAACAGAATCGTCCCGGAATATCTGAGTTTCTTTATTCGAAAAATAGATAGACTGTTTATAAAGATTTTCAAAAATGGTACGGAAGATCAACACATATTTAAAATAATAATTGTAAATGTTAAATTGTAATTAATTTTAACATCATTTCTAAGTTTATATTTGATATAAAAAGCTAGAACACATTATCTCAATTTAGTTCCCTATCAAAATTAGAACCCATGATAAGCTAAATGTTGGTCTCAAAAACAAGTTGTTTCCCAATAGTATAAAAGAAAGACGGAGAAAGAATAAGGGAAATATTGAGATATTGATTTGGATGACTTTTTTCTTTTTTCCGCTTTTTTCCTTACTGTCATGTCATCAGTTTTGGAACTGTAAACTTTCTTAACATTTTTCCTTAAGGCCGTGTGATGAGTGGGTCATGTGACCAGATTCCTACCTTACCGAAACTTTTTTTATGTCCCAACTTATTTTCACAGTAATTTTTCCATCGTGTTGAAATTTTGGGATAATAAATAAGAAGCACTGAGAATGGTGGGTCTGTTTCTAAATTTTTATAATTATGTAAGCAGTTTTTTTTTGTAAATAATTTTTTTTTTGTTTTTCCATAATTATTAAAATTTAGGACGAGACCCAACTTTCTGCGTGCTTCTTTTGTATTATCCAAAATTTTCAAATTGATTTGTCGCTTCGTGTGAGAATAAGTTAGGAAATAAAACAAGTGTTGGTAAAGTAGGAATCCGGCCACATGGCTCACTCGTCACATGGCCTTAAGGAAAAGGACACGATCCTGATTTCATGAAAAAATAACTAATATGTGATAATTATGTTGGTATATACTAACACAAGAAATGCACGTGTCTGTGTCCGGTATATATCATCTGTCACGGATGCATTTATAATGCAATCAAGTGATCTGATGAGAGCAGTGAGCCCCGACATATTGTTCAAAGCCCGGTTTTTACACCATCATTGACGGCCTGGGTTGCAGTCAAGTGCACGATGACGGGACCTACTGCTTAAGGTGGGTTCCGAACCACGAGAACATCGGTAAATGTACATATAAAAATTTCTACAGGTACCGGCTCAGGGATTGAACGCTGGACCTCTGAGGTGAGCTCCGAGCGTCTAACCAACTGAGCCACCGAGGCTTTTTAACGGCTCTTTTAAGGTTCTTTAATAATAATAATAATTATTATTATTATCATTATTATTGAAAATAATTATTTCATAAAATTTAATATATTTTAAGTAACTAATTGAATTTGTGTTCTTACCCTCAAATGACTCACTTTAATATATAAGTGCAATATTATTTTTAATATCAATTGCGCTATTATAACCTACTTACTTGTAAAGTGAAAGAAACTCACACTTGTGAGTAGTATCAGACCGGGAATATTTCGCATTGCTTTTTTAATTCACACAATGGTAGAGAAATGAAATGTTACCGTTCAAGAACTGCGCTTGAATACTGAGGAGACATGACTTTCAGTCGAATATAAAAATTTTTTTTCTTTTTCAATATAAATGGAGTGGGTAAGATAAAATTTTTGAATTTAGGTCTACAAATTTCCTATATTTGCTCAACTCTGAATAGAAGTTATTGTACATTTCATGGCAGACGAACTAGAAATAAAAATGAGAATCATCTTCGTTAGTAAATTTCCGGGAAGTTATATTGATACTTTGAATGAATAAACACTTCTTATTTTATGTTCTTATTTGATATTGTAAGTTTCTTTAAAACATGGGATAAAAGGATGAACGGTTTAAAAGAAGGAAAAATTTTTGATAAATTGTTAACAAAATTAAGAAACATAAAAAATATGCATAGAAACCAAGATAAATAGTAAGTTTATAATAAAAACATTTCCATTTTTTATAAAGAAAATATTCTTATTTATGTATTCCACTTATTTATTTTATTAAATATTATTAATTTGGAATTGCCTAATGGCTGTCAATAATCATGTTAAAAAAGGCTATAGAAATTTAGAAAATTTGAACGAAGTTGCCATACAGATTTAACTTGGTTCAGAACAATGATATTGCAATTTATGGAAACCTTAAAATTAGGCTAAAGACACCAATCTGAATTGTTTAAACAAATTTTCTTGTGCAATTCGTCGAAAATTGTGTTTTATTAGATCGGACCGGCCAACTGTTATTTTTAAGTGACAATAATAATTCTATTATTTAAGCAATGGAAATTATTTGAAAATATGAATAATTTCACTTAAAAATAACAGTTGGCCAGTCCGATCTAAAAATAAAATAGAATTTTAGCCGAATTGAACAAACATTAAATTAAAATAATGTAGACAAGATACCTTGAAATTAAAATCTATAGGTTTCTTAAAAGAAAAACTTACTTTTCTATCGCAATTTGAAAAAAAGTTGAAAATTGATCATAATAATTACTTATTTAAACACTAGTAAGAAATTTGGAAATAAATAAAGTCTTTTTGAGATAATAAACTGCCATTCCGAGCTGATTACACAGATTTTAGACGAAGTTTCCAGAAAAACAGATTATCTAAACAAATAGAGTTTATTTAAATAAATGGAAATTAACTGAAAAACATTTGTAAACGTTGCAAATTAAGAAAATTAAATTTAAAAACATTCAAAATTTTAAAAAATACGGGTTTACTTTTTTTGGACTTCTAAACGATTTGGAGGGATCGTTAGGACCATCAAGCTAGCACCTCCACAAACCTTCAGAAACGAAATTTCCAAATTTCTTTATATCAGAATTTTGGGATTTTTTGGGATTTTTTTGGGCTGTATTGCCGATTTTTGGGCTCCAATACTTTTAAAAAAAGTTCAAATTTCCTGTGGAGGGGCTGGCTTGATTCAAGCCAGCACCTCCACTTTATAAAATTTGAAGGCAAACAGAATCCAACACGTCAGAATTTTGGGCTTTTTTTGGGCTCTTGAATACACCATAAACCAATTACCAATAACCCCCCTACTAAAAATAAAACTACCCCCTATATAAAAACTCAAACTAAGAAAAAACAAACAACACTAGAATTTTGCGCTTATTTTGGGCTCCCGAAAGCACGAACACAAATTCCAAATAATAACCCTGATTTTCAAAAAACAACCCCCATGCACAAAATAAAATTTTCAAAACACAAAATGCACCAGATTTTGGGCTTATTTAGGGCTCTCGAATGCACCACGCAAAAATTCAGAAAAACCACAAGTTTGGGCTTATTTTGGGCTCGCGACTGAACGCAAAGAAAAAATACCCCCATTTTCAAAAAACAACCCCATTGCACAAAATAAAATTTGCAAAACACAAAACTCACCAGATTTTGGGCTTGTTTAGGGCTCTCGAATGCACCTATGCTCTATTGGCACTAGAAAATTCTCAAAAAGATTATTTTTTGACAGTCATATCTGTATGGTAGACAGGGGTTGATTTTAGACGTTAAGGGTTGGAGCCCAAAAATCGCAGAGGGTATTTTCGAGGAGCCCAAAAATCAAAGCTTCCAATGACACTGGAAAATGCGTAAAAAGATTATTTTTGGAAAAAGTCATAACTACATGGTATAGAGGGGTTGATTTAAAATGTTGACGGTTGGAGCCCAAAAATCCAAGAGGGTATTTTAGAGGAGCATAAAAATCAGAGATTCCACTGACAGTGGAAAATTCTGAAAAAGAATATTTTTTGACAAAGTCATATCTACATAGTAGATAGGGCTGGTTTTAAGACGTTAAGGGTTGGGGCCCAAATATCATTGTGGGTATTTTAAAAGAGCCCAAAAATCAGAGACTCCTTTGAAATTGGAAAATTCTCAAAAAGATTATTTTTTCACAAAGGCATATATACGTGGTAGAGAGGGGTTGATTTTAGAAATTAAGGGTTGGCGCCCAAATATCGGAGTGGTATTTTGACAGAGCCCAAAATGAGAGATTCCACTGACACTGGAACATTCTCAAAAAGATTATTTTTTGACAAAGTCATATATACGTGGTAGAGAGGGGTTGATTGTAGAAATTAAGGGTTGGAGCCCAAATATCGGAGTGGGTATTTTGACAGTGCCCAAAAATCAGAGATTCCACTGACACTGGAAAATTCGGAAGAAGAATATTTTTTCACAAAGGCATATATACGTGGTAGAGAGTGTTTGATACTAGACGTTAAGGGTTGGAGCCAAAAAATCGCAGTGGGTATTTTCAAAGAGCCCAAAAACCAGAGACTCCTTAGAACTTGGGAAATTCTGGAAAAGATTATTTTTTGACAAAGTCATAAATACGTGGTAGAGAGGGGTTGATTTTAGACTTTGAGGGTTCGAGCCCAAAAATCGGAGAGGGTATTTTCAAAGAACCCAAAAATCAGAGACTCCTTTGAACTTGAAAAATTCTCAAAAATATTATTTTTTGACAAAGTCATATATACGCGGTAGGGAGGGTTGTTTTTAGACGTTAAGGGTTGGAGCCAAAAAATCGCAGTGGGTATTTTGACAGAGCCCAAAAATCAGAGATTCCACTGACACTGGAAAATTCGGAAAAAGGTTATTTTTTCACAAAGGCATATATACGTGGTAGAGAGGGGTTAACTTTAGACGTTAAGGGGTGGAG
>JAWWLR010000054.1:61785644-61796294 GCA_035041075.1 Acraspis erinacei | reverse complement strand
AGTAAGAGTACTCCTAGGCTAAAAGCAAATAATCGCCGAGATCGAAACATGAGCGTCCAAGAATTTCGTAAATGAGTCGGTTCTGACTCACTCCGAACTACGAAACCGCACGCCCCCCCCCCCCCAAACGCTCTGTTGGCCGCCGTGGATGCCACAATTAAGCTCAACGGTATAATACAACAGCAGCACAGATTACAAGAAGGGATATACCCTTGCACGTTCTATGTCAGCCCCGACCTGACTGACGAGATGATTGTCGGACGATTTTGGCTGAAGGAGCACAAGGTCATCCACGGCCACTTTGCTGACTGCATATTCGTGGGCATAGCAGGCCGACAACGTTCTACCTCAGAAGAATTACACAAGCTCATCCAACTGCACGCGGCTTTGTTTCACGGAGGAGGACAATTGCAGCCGACCTTAGCAAATGTGAAACACGCCATTCATGTAAAAGATGTTCACCCATTCAAAGAGGCGCCTCGTCGTTACTTGCACGAAAAGCGTAAATACATTAACGTAAAAGTACGCGAGATGCTTCGTGATGGAATAATAGAGCCGACTACCTCCCCATTTAGTTCGGCGATTGTCATCACCAGTAAGAAAGACGGCAATTATAGATTGCGAGACTATTAGATTAGATCTACGAGACGCTGTAGGACCTAGGTACGGCCAAAAAGTTTTCAACGCCTGATCTCAAAAGCGGATAATTGCAAGTACCCATTTCGCAAGGTTCCTGCCTGTATGCGGCCTTCTCCACGTCCGGAGGAGGCCAACTTCAATTCCTACTCATGAAGTTCGGCCGGAAGGATGCCACTGGCAACTTTCGGAACTTGATGCGTCAAGTTCTGGCGGAAAAATACGGTGTGTGCGTCATCTCCAACCTCGACGACATCACCAGTTACTCAAAAGACTGGGCCCAGCACCTGTTCCACCTCGCCCTCGTCTTCGAACGATTAGCCCTTTGCGGTCTCACCGTAGACCTGGCCAGGTTCAGTTTCAGCTAACCTACCTTACCGTACGTAGGACACTTTTTCAGTGCGAATGGTAACTCGGCGCAAACCGGTCACGTTCGTGCCATTCGACATGTCGCACCGCCTTGCACTTAAAGGGAAATGAGGTCTTCCGTCGGGATATGTAATTTGGTTAAAGAATACATACTCAATTCCTCCATTTCTCTCGTCCCTTTGTCGCATCACATTGTTTGCAAGCGCCAATTTCTCGTCTACCGAAGCACGCTACCACTGCAATGAGCAGGAATTCCTAGATATAGTTTGGGCGATCAAGTATTACCGGCTTTTTCTCGAGGACCGGCCATTTACACTGCACACTGACAGTAAGCCGTTAACGTTACTCGAGAGATATAAGGCAACCCGAGAAAAATTGACTAGATGGGAATTGGTTCTTATTCGTTTCCTAGCACAGTCGGACATATCGAGCTTTCATCGAGAAACACAGGCTGACCGACAGAGGTTGGTGGCGGCGGAACGAGTCCGGAGATTGGAGGCTACTAGTCCGAGTAGCCCTCCGCAGAAATGTGATATGGGAATATCATGATGCCGCCATAGCAGGCCATCACTGAACAGATGAGTCGGTTCGTTCGATCCGTGAAAAATTTTCTCTCCCTCCACGCAAACCACGCGTGGGCTTACTACAACCTACCTGATTTCCTCCAAGACTTCCTCCCTCCATCTCACGCACTGTTTCTTCTACCCCCATAGTCTCTCTCTTTATCTTACACGCAGGGTAGAGAACAAATAATCCTTTTCACCTTATTTTTTTTATTATAACCTTTAAAAACAGAAACAAGATTTATAAGCCAAAGCTAGTCATTATTAATAGCAAAAAGGTATTCAACTATTATAAAAAAGTAACAGTTTTTTTTTAAACGAACGACATACTTTACTAAATAGAAGCATAATAAGGAATAAATAGTAAAGTATGTATTATACAACAGTATGTCGTACATAAGTTTTCAGAATGGTAACCCACCCGGGAGAATGGGAAAAAAGTCGGGAGAAACTTGCACCTTGAGAAAACGGGGATAAAGTCGAGAGGAAGATGTTACACCCGGAGATTTCCCGTATTTCATAATTCGTACCTTCTGTAATTTTTTTAAAATACCCAATTAGAAAGCATATTATTTTCAAAGTGCTTAAAATCAATAGAATTTAAAGGTTCACAATGCTTCTCGTTTTTAATGTCACTTAATAGTATGTGATATGATAGATATTAATAATATATTTATAATTCTTAAAATTTATATTATTTTAATTCAAAATTATGGATTTAAATGCCCTACTTTAAAATAGTTTTATCCGAGACCTTAAAACTAAAGTTTCATCTTAAATTAATTTTTAGTTTAATTCTCGGAAGTTTTAAATTTCACAACATTTTAGTTTCTAATTCAAATCATTATTCAAAATGACAGGACCATTTTGCTATTAAACATTCCAAAATTTAATATTAAAAGCATTGATATTCAATTTTGAATTTGATAATTTTAGATATAAATATAAAGCAATTCCGAAATGCAAAGCTAAAAATTGTACAATTTCAAAAAATGTAATCATACTACAGCAATCTTGTTGTTTGTAATTTATTTTCATTTTCAAAGTGATATCTTAAAATTTAACGATTTTTAGTTGAAGATTAAAACTAATAAGTTATTTCAAATTGAAAAATATTTTATCCGAAAATCTCAAGATTGAATAATGTTTCTAAAGGAAGATTTGACTAAAAAAACTTAGATTTAAAATAAAAAGAATAGCAAAATTAAACTATGTAACTGAAATTGATACAACAACAAAGGCATAATTCCGATAATTTAAAATGGTTTAAATAATTTTCGAATTCTGTAATAGATTTTAAGCTCTCAATTTTAATTTTCTCCCTTTTATATGTTTTAATTTTGCAAATGAAATTGAATTGGTTGAATTTGCGAATGTTTAATTATCAACTTAAAAATTATTAGTGTTCAAGTTATGTGAAGTTGCTTGAAATAACTGTAATTTTTGCGGGTTTAATCATAAAAAGTTTTGAATAGCACAATTTTTGGTGACCATACATTTTTTTAATTTAAAATGAAGTTTACATTTGTTTCAGTTTGAAGGTTCTGGAATAATTTCATTTTTAATGTTTCTTATTTAAAATTAATATTTACTTTGAAAGTTTGTTTATTATGATTCAATTAATTCCTTTGATTTTATAAAAATTCGCCTACTTAGCTTCAATGACAATTTAGAATTTCTTTATATAACAAGATTTTAAATTTTAGAATTTCAGAAGCTTTGACTTTGAAAGATTCAATTACTTTTTTAATATTAAATTGCCAAATCTTGAAAGCTATGAATTTATAATTGTACAAATTTAAAAGTTTACAATTTTAAATTAATTAATTTTGAACGCTTCTAGGTATAAATAATACAATTTCAATTCCTCTAAATGTTCAAGGATCTAATCTTTGAAGATGTCATTTCTAAAGTTTTGCAAATGTTTGTATCGTCAATGTAGGGGTTGATTCTTATGAAGAAGCAAAATACAATGAAAATATCTTTAGGAGGGGCTACGTAGGAGTTAGTAGCATAAGCAGCCGCAAAGTAGGGGCAATACTTCAACATGGAGCGTCAAAGTGTTGCCTATATTTCGCCTAGGGTTCGTTTCTATAATTCTCTGACATTCCCCTTATTTTCCAGGACCAATTTTTTATTTTCCTTTACTATTATTATTCAAAGACAAGAATTCTAATCTTCTAACATTTTTAATATAGAATCTCTTAGAGAAACCAAATTAAAGAGTTTCAATTTAAAATTGGAAAACTAATCTACTTATCGCAATGAAACAGAGGACACTTTTAGCAAAGAACAGGAATCTCTGATCAAAACGGACTGCGAATTTAAAAAAAAAAACAGTAAATTTCGATTTCTTAAGAATTATTACTTTTTAACTAAATAGTTTAATTTTCTAGCAACATATAATAACTTTAAAAGCAGAAAAATGAATTTTCCATCCGAAGGGGTAAACTAGTTTAATTAATAAAATTTTTTAGTCTGCAATGCTGTATGTTTAACTAAACATACGAACTTATACAGAAAGAAAATGAAAAAATACTCAAGTTTTTAACCAAAGAGATGAATTTTAAACTAAAACTTTGACCCTGAAATTAATTCAATAATTTTTTATAACAAAGTATCTTGCAAAGATTGACTACAGAATGGAATATTTGATTTTTCATTATTCTTTGTGAAATCAATATGTGAATCTTCGATTTTTCAAGAAAATCGAAAAAGTTGTTATGCGCATCTGATAGGGATTTCAAAAAGCAAATTAATCTTTGATTGACCTTTTTTAATATCGTTTGTTATTTCGCTTTAAAATTTGAGTTTTTGGTAAATTTTTAAATCTTTTTAAATGCTATAGCTCTAATAATTATCATTTTATCGCAAAAGACATTAGGATAAATTGTTCGGAATTTTTCCTAATACAAGAAGTCGTACGAAATATTTTTAAATATAAAAAAATGGTCCTAAAAACTTTGAAATTGTTCCAAATATTTGACTTTTTATCTAAAACGGCTTGTTAACGATCTCATCCTTTCATTCAGGACCTAAAAAAACGTGTCCCAAAGATCGATTTTATCCTTTCATTTTACGAGTTTTATCGTGTTTACGGATGGATGGACGGACGGACCGGCAGACAGACGCCATCGTAAAAAATTGATTTTCGAATTCAGAGGGTCTTAGAACTGAAAAATGTGATACGTATGTAAATTAGTTCGCGAAAATCCATTTTAAACCACTTATTTCAAAATGGCCTATCGATTTCTAAACCCCCAGGCGGAAAAATTATACACGAAAAAAATTGTGCACCGTAGTTACTAATTTGTATAGTCTTTCCACCTTGGACAGCAGATTCAATCTGATTATTTAATTACCAATTTACACTTTTTCAAATCAGAGTCGAAAATAGATTGCGTTTTCTTATTTGTGAATTCTGAATTGCATTTAAAGCTTCTAACTTTTCTAACACATAATAAACTAAAATTAATGATCGAAACCAGATATGGTAAGAAGTCGCTTTAATTTAAACATTTATTTTGCGATAAAGAGATAGAGATAACGAAACGTATCACCTGACTTAAATCAACTTCTAGAAACGTGTACCTTAGAATAAAAAAAGATCTACGCAAGTAAAGTTCTTCTTCCTTATGTAAAAAAAATAAATTTTAAAATTTAATAAGTTTAAAGGAGATTAAGTTCTATTTAACGTTCAATAATCAAGTTAATGTCTAGAATCCCTGAAAATAAAACCAAGAATCTAACGAACAAATTTGGACAACCACCATGAATTGTCCCTATTGCAATCAGACAAAAAAATTTTCGCCTAAGAAAGAAAACAAAAAGATTCTCCTCCCTTCTGGACGAGAATAAAAAAGAGGAAAGAAAATGAGATGGCAATCAAACAAATCCCCTTCCTTCTCTTTTTGATTTGCTTCGTCTTTTTTTACTGTTATCCAATCACTCATACAGCATCCTTATCATGTGTTAATTTTACATCAAATTAGATAAATTTTTGAAGGCGAGAATTGAGCATTAGACATAAATATTACGCTCTGATACATAATTTTTTTTGCTTAAATGTACATTCCGTTTGTCTGGTTAAGTTACATGTTTCAAACGCATTCTTAATTAGTATTTCCAATATTCTACAGACGTACTTTCAACACAAGTGCTTGAATTTGCTTGGATTTTTAGCCAAAGGAGAGGAAAACTGCAGAGAATCTCTCCCGAACGGAAACAGTCACTGTATGTGCTTAAACTCGATAATTCGCGAATTAAAACACAGCTACGGCCGTCAGAAAAGAGAAATGGTATTTTAGTTTTATATTTTTCCTTAAGTATCAAAAACGAGCTAGATGCCCAAGGTGCTCCAAAAAGTTTTCGCCTGTGTAATGGATGTGTTGGGGATTATAAGCGGTGCGGTTAGGCTTTTCACGATAATACAGAGGATCGCTAAATGGTAGTTTCATGTTTGAATAATGGGTTGTATTTGGAGGCAACTTTTTGAATATTCCTAACGCGTTACGCAACTCTAAAGTATTAATTTTCTCTGGATGTCCGTCTGCTATTCTTACTGCAATTGTCGAGGACAGTATTTCATCAGTAGTAAATGCACAAACCTCATCTCCGAGCAAATATCCAATCATAAAATCACCTCTTGCTACTACTCTCGCGTGTTGGCCTGGATGAATGCCCAGGAAGTCAACAAATGGAATTTCTTCTGGCTTAATATCAAATGTATACATAGGAAAATTTACGAGCTCCTTTAAATGGCTGCAAGCTAAAACATCCGAAAAAAATGGTATGGTGCATGAATATTTCAGTTATTTGATATAAATGTTACGTAAAGGAAGATAGTAAAAATAAGAGCATTTGGCTTCACTTTTGGAACCTAACATCTTACTTTTCAAAAGTTTCTATTTGACAAAATAAAAGTCGATGCATTCGAGACACTTTCGAAAAATCCAATATTTTCTTAAAACATTTTCAGGAAAATTAAACAATCCATAGATATCGAGAATCGCTGAAGAAATTGTCGGGACCTAGAAATTATGTTTTTGAGATTCTTGACCTCAGTGAAATTTGGGTACAACAGAACATGTTTCAAGAGGCCCTCGAATTTTCTTGAAATGTTCTCAAATGCTTCACTGAAAAAAACTAAATCATGTGCGTTTTGTTGATTAGCATCTAATCAAAACTTAGTTACAATATTACTTCATAGAAAAATACATAAATATTTTTGTTTTATGAAAAAATGCATCTTAGCCCTATATCATAAACCGTCCAAAAAAGAATAATACTATTGAGGAACGTTAATTTTGGTTAATTTTGGTTAAGTTTGGTGTGTCTTTTTGAGCATTAATAGGAAAAAGCTTTTTTCTTGAACATTCTTTCATAGTAAATAAAACATTTTCTGATCAAATTAAAATAGAAATAATACAAAATTATGTATTTACCAATATAATCAACAAGAATCGACAAAGCGATAATCAAGATTTCCTCGACCCTCATTTTTTCCAGAGAAGTAAAACTGACGAGAAATGCGTGGTCTGAATGTGACTAATCAATATTCAACAAGGTATTTGCCATATATATACTACTCATTATCTATTTCTCCCTCCTAAATCTTTATAGTATTGGTAACATTGTTTCGAAAGAGAAGTTTACTTTTCGCAGACGTTTTTATATCTGAATCTGTTTGTTCTCCTCCTTAGGCTTATCATCACGTTTTGAGCATAGCGAAGAAACCTTGACATGACAATGTAGGTCTGGAACTCTCGGAGGAGGGATATTGGTTTCAAGGTCCAGAAGATTTCGATAAAGGTTACGAATGTTCCAAGGAGGACATAATGATCGACGTTTGAAGTTCGCTCTCCTGAATACTTTCTCCCATTTTGGGTGAATCAAGATGTATATTCCTCGAGATAGATTGAGATGTTGAAGCACACTCGGTATTAAAGATGGAGGAGGGAATATCCAAGACAATTTGTATTCCCAGGTCCGACTGAAACCGTTCACGATTACTGAAGTCTGATCCCTGATTTGAGATGCATAGGCCGGGAATACCGCTGAGCGAGCAGTCGCCATCAAATCTATTTGTGGGACTCCCCACATTTCGAAAATTCGATCCGTCACCTCTTTCGACAAATACCATACGGGTGGGGAATTTCCTTTCGACAATCGGGCGGCCAAAACGTTGTAAATTCCCGGAATGAAGATCTAAGCGTGACATCAGCATCAGCAACTTCTTTGCCAATTTTAAAATGGATAGGATCGTATGTAAGCCAAGACTGTCTTGTCTGTCTGAAGATAAAAAGTTTTTCCTTGTAACGAGCGGGAATTTTTGAGAATAGCTATATATACTGCCCACCTCTCCTTCTTGTTGATGTGCCAGCTTTTTTGTTCTAAGCTCGAAAGGCCTTTTATTAATTTTTCCCGTAATTGTGCTCCCCAACTCCCGTTGGAAGCGTCCATTATCCAATGAATAATGAGCATGTTTGGAAATATTCGCGAATTTTCTTATGAGATGAGAGAGAACAAAAATCTGATTTGGGAAAACTTTCGGGAGCAAGCGTGATGCTCGAAACATGTTCCTGCAAAATATTCTTTCTAGGGGAACTACAAATGGAGCGAATTCCAAGGTTCCCAGGAGAGACTTCGTTTGCAGCCAGCTCCATTTATGCTGACTCAGTATTTTTTTTTAATGTTTGCTCTATTCTTTTCGTCTTTCTCTCGGATAAAAATTTCAGGTCTGTCCAAGGATTCTAAATGATGCCCAGATATTCTAACTGTCGACTTGGCACTAGAATTGATTTTGGAAAATTTATTTATCATACCAAGAAGGTGAGAAAATGTACTGCTTCCTTTGCTTGTTGAATCAAGAGCTCCTTGTATTTGTTCGCTAAAAGGAAGTCGTCTCAGTAGACCTAAACTCTCATCCCTTTTTTTATTAGTTCACCTGCTAACCAATTCGATACTCTTGAAAAGGCTAAGGGCCGCTTTCGAGTGGGTTATTAATCGAAATTTTCCTGGTCTCAGATACTCGTTTAAGCGCTTGATATTGAAAAGCGGTCTCAGGGAACCATCTGACTTTAGGACTAAGAAAATGGTGGACAGGAATCCGGACGAAAAGTTCGTCCTCTCTAGAACTCCCAACTTGATGAACTCTGTCTGTTCCCTGTCCATATGGGTTGATGGTTTCGTTTCTAGTCGTGTGCAAAGAATGTATGAAAATGGAATTGTCGGTGGTTTCTTTATGAAAGGAATGGAATATCCTTTAAGGACACTAATGATCTATTCTGGAGCCCCAAGACTGACCCATATTTTGATGAAGTGTCTCAGTTGCCCCCCTTGAAATTCTCTGTGATTTTACGAGGCATTTCTGTGACGTTCCATACCCCCTCGATTTTTTTTATCTGAGCTGCAAGAAGCTTTTTGATGTTTGTTTTTGAGTTTAGAAAAAAATTATAGTACCCGCCATGTTCTTTAAATAATGCACTCAATTTATATTCACCGAAAAGATGTTTTTCTGATGGCGGGGCAGTAGCAAGGAGGGAAGCCATGTAGTTATTTTTCGGTACGAAGGCCTTTCTTCTCATATCAATTACGTCCGATCATCTGCCGCACGTGTACTGAAGCGGATCATCTGAGATTACTTGAAAAGGAGATTCGTTTTCGAGAAGAGTATTTTTCAGATCCACACTTATAGTTGGATTCTTATGTGCCAACGACACAATGTAGAATTCAAATTCTTTTCTTTACAGAAGCAAACAATGAGTGATGGTACCGAGAGTAAGATCGAATTTACCCTAAAGATCTGAATGATGGGAGTATAATGTTAAGCCGTTTAGTTGCGAACTGACTAGTGACGCTGAAAAAATGGGGGCAGCTTGTAATTTCTTTTGCACTTCTAAGTAGAGAATTTGGTTCCAAGAATTACTACCAAGGCGTTGATATAGTATTCCCTGATTTGCGAGTTTCTCCGATGATTTCGAGACTGTCGGTTCTATTTCGTTGGTGACAAGCGAGAAGTCTATAATATCTTTATTAGTATGAGGCAAAAGCGAATCTAGGAGTGGAAAACTAGGAGTTTTCCATTGAGCAATCTTCAGAGCAAGAAGAACAATTCGCTTCGTCAGAGTATTCTGAGAAAGATCTATCTTCATAGTCCTTTACATTGGGAGCGATTCTTTCTAGTATTTGTGTCAGTAAATTTTCTAAACGATTCGATCTCTTCTCTATCTGGGATAAACTCGAACTTTTGTCTGTAGGTTCCCCTTCCGAAATAGAATTTAAAGATGTCCTTTTTCTTGAATGTTTAGAATTTCTTCCTATGACAGGGGAGTCTGATGGGAAAGAATGATTCTGAGAATGATGAGTTAATTCATTTGACGCTGCTGATCTTGAAATTATGAGAGGACACATATTTTCAATGGAATTCACAATTGATTCAACATGAGTTGTAACGCAACTCAACTTTTGCAGCAAAGTGGGAGGATTGATAATCAGTGCTCTGCAGAAGGTTCAGTCTAGCATGGCTAATTTCATTTTCCTAAAATCATGACTACTTACTCTTCTTTTGATATCTCTAGAACTTTCCGCATTTTCCAGTCGGCAGGTAAGTTTTGGGCCGCAAGGGATTTGATTATTTCCAACGGTAAAGTGTATGCTTCTTCAGCCGCCTGACGCAGGTATAGATGTCCTAAATTGATAGTAGGTTGATCCATCTGTAAATAAACAATGAAATGTGGTTGATGCGTGCGAATCTTCGAGGACTTCTGCTTTGTGCGAATCAGCGAATGATCCAAGGCAACGAAAACAAATTTTATAGGCTGACAAAGGATGAGCACTAAAAGTGAGCTGTCGTAAACGAGCGATAAGATGCGTATTATAATTTCCAAAGAGATATACGCAGACATAGGTTGCCGAAGGGCGAACACTACTTTAAACTTTAATTATACGTGAATATTTTTATATAGCGAATCGTCCAAAACAAACCATAGGCTGCCAAAGGGCGAGAACCTAGAACTACTGTATTAAAAGAGCTTAAGATGTGTAGGCTAAGGTCCAAAGACAAATAAACCGGCACAGGTTG
>JAWWLR010000054.1:61775131-61785544 GCA_035041075.1 Acraspis erinacei | reverse complement strand
CTAAGAGAAAAAAATAATTTTTTACAAATTTCAAGAATTCTCAACAAAAAATTGAATTTTCAACTACGAAAATGAATATTAATTTATTACTCAAAAATACAAGTTTTAACAAGATTCAAGAAGTCAGAACTAAAAAATTGAATTTTCAACCAAAAAAGAAAAAGTTTCAAACAAAAAGATTAATTTAATACAAAAGAAGAATATTTAATAAAATTCAAGAATTAGCATCCAATTTTCAATTAAAAATATACAATTTTGGACAAAAAGATTTATTTTCTACCAAAAATATTCATTATGTGAAAACGTGCTAAGAATGTTACCGTATGCACTTAGTTTATGGACGATCTCTTAACATGAATTATGAAATTAATAATATTGCAGAAACATACTCATGTGGCTGCGGCTGAGAGACAGCCCATTGAAGGACTCCATTCCGGTAAATCCTGGTGTTGGAAATCTTCCGTGATTATTCATGTGATGTGCCTGATCATTTTGTGGCACTAAAGCATATATATTTAAAATTATATTTAAGGAAAATTTGAATATAGTTATTCGGTTTCAATAAGCATTAATTATAAAATTATAAATATTAGAAAAACCTACTTGTTTGGGCGGCGTTGAAATCCAAGACATTCAGTGGCGCTGTTCCAGTGATCCCTGGTATTGGACAGTTTTCCCGATTTTCCCTGTGAACTCGATAATGAGGTTCTAATGTTGAAAAAAAGCTAACATTATTTGGAAGTGCTATATAGATGTTGTTTTCGTATACATGAAGACTCCTCTTTCGTTTTTCTGTTTCTATTATTCGTTCGTGAAGCTTAAAATCTCTAGCTGTCCAATAATCACTTCCTGAATGTATTTCAGCGTACCTTGGACCATAAGCATAATTATGCTGCTCGGGTCGCGAACTGGGAAATACAGGTTCCATAAATTTTATTTCTGAAGTAAGACCTCCGTACTTTTGCTTGCATATGAAAACATAATATTTGTTATATCGCTTTTTCAAAGAACGCAACCAGACGGGTATTCCTGATTTTATTTCGAGGTTTCCTTCAAAAAGAGAACGATCTCCCATTTCTATGACAATTTGATTGCCAAAAACCTCCGGAAATTCATCTGCCCCTAATTTTGCAAAAAAATAATATTTATATAGTTTTGGTTTACAAGTAATATCAAATTTAGCAATTTAAAATAATCACTAGTCAACAATGAAAGAAAAATCTATTAATGAAACAGAAAGTATATTTTACAAATAAGTTTTTTGTTACGAGAATTTTACAAAATTTGAAAATCGAGAATACTTAAGTGCAGTTGTTTAAAAGGATCAAGGGGCAAGTCAGAAAAATATCAGAATTCATCCCACAGCTTTCGTTTATTGCATTAAATTTCGCAAGAAACAGAATTTTAATATTTATCTGCAGTTTCCTTCAAACTTAAAAGTCATGATGATTGTTACGCGTTGTCCTTAAAACATTTTGGTTCCCAATAGTATAAGAAGACGGAAAAAGAATGAGGAAAAGTTTGAGGTATTGGTTTGGGTGACTTTTAGTTTTTCCTCTTTTTTAGTTTGTGATAGAACTGTCTCTAAGTAAGAAATTACACTGATTTAAAAAAAAATACTTTTCTCGTTTAAATTTTTCAATTTTTTACAATCTCACCATTTAGGATTTTGAAAGTATTAAAATGTCTGTGAGTCCGTCTGACTAAAAATACAGAAACTTAAAACATTTTCAAAATAAAACTTTTTTGATAAAAAAAAAATTTTCACTTATAACATTTTCAAAATTTTTAAAATGAATTTGAAAATCTAAATTTTAAGCCAAACAATGATATGAAAAAAGTCCATAGGAGAAAAGCATAGCTTTCTGAAAGCCCTGCAAGATTATCATGACTTTATGCATTTTGTTGGAAAATCGAAAATTCAAATTTTTATTTAAAAAAAAATAATGGAAAATAAAAAATTTCATTTTGTGGTCAAATTATGCAGCTTAGGACAAAAATTGAATTATAAGAAATTGTAATTCCAACAAAGATCTACAAATTCGTTAATAATCACTTCTTGAAAGAACCCGTAGTTTTTATTTTATTCGTGAACAATAATATTAAAACTAACAAATTAAAAACAAATTTGGTACAAATCGACAAATTTGGTATAAATAACTTTTTGATAGAACACGTAGTCTTGGTTTCAATAATAAAGATGACATTAAAAGAAAAATGAAAAATTTGTCTAAAAACTACAAAATTTACGAAAACAAACTGATAGAAAAAAATTATTCACCAACAAAATATTTACAAGTTTTGTAATAATTGATTACTTTCTCATCACTTATGATGGAGAATGTATTAGGATTGCCCGAAATTTGACAAAACGTTCAAATTTTGAATCAAAGTACAAATAATACGAAGAAAGGTCTCAAAGAGAAATTATAGATCTTGAAAAATCCTAAAATATTGTATTGTATGAAAAAAGGATTGTAGTTTTTTATTTAGTTCAAGGTGGTTCAAAAACTATGAGACTATTCGTCACTTGATTCGCACTAAATTTGAAAAAAATGTATGAACAAAGAGTTTTACATTTCAATTAATAAAAGTTAGTAAATAATTTTTTATTTTAAAAGCAACTCTTATAAATAAATATAAAATATCAGGTATTTGTTAAGAGTTTTTAAAGAGTTTCCTTGAGCATCGATCATATATTACTTTGAAATAAGACCTGAGTATTATATTTGAGCACCAAATAAAAATTAATAATTGTTTAAACTACCTTAATTATGAAATGCACTAGTTGGCTATTTTTGCAGATAGATACTTAATTTTTTCAATCAAAAATTTTTAATAACATTTTGATGTCAATAAACCATTTATTATTTTAAACAGGAATTGTTTAAACAGGAATTGTTTAAACAAATTTTTATCATTTTATTCATTGGTAAATATAATAGTTTTTTACGGAATTAACAAACAGTCATTTAGCAATGATTTTTTGCTATGAATCGATAACATATGATAATTGTTTAAGCAAACTTAATATCAAATGAATTATTTGGCTATTTTTAAGCAGTTAAAGCTGTTTTTTGCGGTTCTAATAAACTGTTAATAACTTATTTTTAAACTTTTTTTGATAGTTCTATTATGGTCCACGATTTTTATTTTTATTACCAATGTAGTAAAGAAATGTTTCTAATTTTTAAAATCTTATTTTATATACCGTGTATGGTTGCGTTAATTCAATTTTTAATAAAAATAAAGTATTGGATCGTTATTGAACTATTAAAAAAGTTCATAAATGTGTTTTTAACCGTTAATTACATCCAAAAATGTTTAAATGCTTAAAAAGAGCCAAATAATGCATTTGTTCAGTGGTTAGTCAAGTCTAAAAATAAAAAAAAAATCGATTTTTATTGCATTTTCTGAAAGTATAAATTTACAGAAAGAGTGATTCAAAATTTCATCGAAATCGGGGAGTAAATAACTAAGATATACGACGTCAAGCGAAGGCGCAGCGAGCAGTTTTTGAGCAAGAAGGTAGTTTTAAACGCGTTTTTCTTAAAACGAGGTTTGCGCGCGGTGATCAAGATATCTAAAAAACGGCTTTTCGATCGCTAATAAATTTTCACCAGTTATGCATAATACTAAATTGCTGTCCTTGGTCGAAGAAGTATGGACTTTTTTCAATTATTTCTTTTTTTTAATAGCGAAAAATAGACGTATTTTGGCGCAAAAAAAATTGTTTTTAAAAATTGCGAGATTTTGCCGGAAATTGAAATATCGCTAAATCTTTCCATTAAATACAAGAGTAAGTAATCCTTTAACTATTGACACTAGAATTGTTTCTTTCGGATGAACCTGTCATGATGAGTATTGATAACCGCAAAACGCCTTTTCGTTAGGCTTCTGGGACATAGACTAAAATTCGCTTATTTACGGATATGCTATTAGGAAAAAATTACTGTTACTTCTCTAAATTTGTAGTATTCGAATGCCACAACATTCATTTCAATGTAAGTAAGCACGTCTTTGAAAAAAATATAGTAAAAATTGCCTTTTTTGGGTACTAGAAACTTGACTAAGCCCTTATTTAGGTTTGGTTAAACGAGTATCAAATGTTATTGATTCATAGCAAAAAAATCATTGCAACAGAACTGGCTGTTAATTCCGTGAAAAACGGTGTTTTATTTATAAATACATCAAATTATAAATATCCGTTTAAACAATTGTTGTTTACAATATTAAATTGTTTGTTGTCATCAAATGTCCTTAAAAATTTAGAAGTTGGTCATTTGCACTTAATTGCATTAAAAAAATAAAGTTTGTACCTACAGAAGGAGCCAAATCGTGAATTTATTAATAAGCGTATTCTAAACAATTATGGATTTTTATTTGGTGGCCAATTATTAAACTTAGGTTTTATTTCCATGTAATGTGTGATCGATTCCAGAGCAACAAATTTATTTATTCCATCAAAAATAGCTGATATGGATATTTTTTATAAAAATTGCTCTTAAAATAAAAAATTATAAATTAACTTTTATTAGCTCAACTAAAAAACTCTTTGTCCACAAATTGTTCAAATTTAGTGCGAAGCAAGTGAAAAATCGCCGCCAATCCCCACGAAACTATTTACATTCACTTATTTGTTTATAACAAAATCAATACGTTTTTTAACATTTGCATTGCTATTGGACATCTTTCTTGGATAGTGGCTGACAGTTTTCTAGTTACTATATAATTATTTATAAACAAAAATCAAAAAATGTTCTAGGAGGCTGCAAATTTATTTCCTTATAATCTTCGATGGCATCGTTTATCGAGCGAAGTTTGAGCAAAAGAAAAATTCAGGTCAAGAAGTTGTTCAGAAAACTATAATATAAGAGATTTGTGTGTGAAAACCTTTTTTAAACAAAACAAAACTAACTAATAATAATTTTAAGAAATATCTTTGTTGATTGCGTGGAAAAAAAGTTAAGTACAAAAAATCCTTAGAAAAGCAGCTTTTGGAAAAAGAAGGAAATTAAAAATTGGTTTTGGGAATTTGATTGGTTTAGTAAAAGACAAAAAAGACGAAAATGGAAGAAAAGTAAAGTTATCTATCTGGGTAAGAATCAACAATATTGTTTTGCAACATCCACCTCGAAAGTGAGGACTTTCACGTCTCTAAACGATATGCGAAATACTTTAATCCAACAGACTGTGCGGGAATGATAATGGCGCATGGGCACTTTGAAACGTGTCTACTTTGCGAAACGACGCAACGGACGCGCATGCGCACTTCAGAGATGCGTAACTTTGCACACCGGAGAAATAAAAATATTCTTTAAAAAATGTGTGTGTCAGGACGCACGGTAGAAGCGCAACTTTGCAAGAATATTTAACTTGAAATAATTCATAGATTTCACTTAATTCATAGAACTCACGAAGTTCAATGAATTAATTGAATTCGTGGAATTCACCAAGTTAAAGAAATGCATGGAATTCAATGAATACGTGGCATTTAAAGAATTCACGAATATCACGGAATACCCGAAGTTAATGGTATTAATGGAATTCATGGAATTTTTAAAATTCGTGGAATTCTCGAAATTCCGTGAATTAATTGACAAGGAAATTAAAATCAAAAAGTGCTGAATAATTTTCTCGGGTATGTTTTGCAAAAACTGGCGCGTGATACACGTACGCACAGGCGATTACTACTCGTGTGATTGCAGCATTTGCCTTCAGCTCTTCGCGCTCGTCTTCTTTATCGCACTCGCTTCGCTCGTGCGCTAACCTCCGGCTCGTGCTTCGAGCCTGCCGCTCATGCTGCAAGTTTCACAATCTTCGGCAAGCGCCTATTCTGCTCACTTGTATCACAAATAGCTATTATTTTACTACCTTAAAAATGAGATTTCGAACAAATATTTCAACAAAATATGCATTCTATTTTTTAGGAATATTTAATGCATAAAAATCAGGTAATGTATCAGAAAAAGTATCAGAGAAGTATTATTTATTAATACTAATTAACCTATTCAAACATGCTTACTTGTAAAATCAAAGAAACTCAAACTTGTGAGTAGTAGCAAGCCAGGAATATTCCTCATTTTTTCAAGTGACACTATTAGGAGAAATCAAATATTATCGTTCAAGAACCGGGCGTGATTAGTGAGCAGTAATTACTTTCAGTTGTTTATAAAACATTTTATGCTGTTCAAAATGGATGGAGTGCGTAAGATACGATGTTTGAATTTAATTCTAAAAATTTTCCCTATTTGCTAAACTCAACATTGAAGTTATTATAGATTGCGTGGCAGACGCATTAGACACAAAAATGAAAGTCACCTTCGTTAGTGAATTTCTAGGAAGTTATATTGATACCTTGGATGAATAGAAACTTCCTATTTGATGTTATGATTTCCTGAACATCCAGAAATAAAACGCAACACTTTTTTAAAAAATCAGACAGAAACCAATAATTAATTAAAATAAGAACTCACTTCAATTCTCTAATATTATTATAGCATTAAAGCCTGTACATAAAAATTTTATTTGAAATTTGAAAGGGTTGATAGAGTGGAATTCCATTGTACCGATATGTGATATATCAAAAAAAATGTTTAAAGTATATTAATTATCAGTACGAAGGAAACTTGACAAACCCATTTACTTAAATAGTTTTTGATCATTTTAATAGTAATTACTCATTACTGAAAAATAATGAGTATTATTTCAATTTACAGCAACATTACAACGATATTACAAACAGTCCAGATTTCAAGTTTTTGAATGAATACCACCTTATATCCCCTTTTCTATCTTCTATACCTGATTGAACCCTCCGCCGTCCTTGTGGGACATACGTGACCAGTGCGATTTTTGAAGGTTTAGTTTTATAGGGAAGAAAAAAGGATTCAAAACAGGGCATTTTTGTAAATTCAAAAACAATTGAATGATAAAATAGATGATCTAAATAGCTATCAGCAACTGAATTATCTTTGGGCTTTATATAAGAAGCAAAGATCCATAGTTGTATTTTTTGCATCATTGCCAAATGAGTTTTGCTAAACTATTGAATTTCGGATATTGCACTCCTTGGGTCGAAATCTTTTTGTTAATTTCAAAATGTTGTCACTGTTTTCCTTCAGCAATTCTATTCTAAATCTTTTAATATTAAAACCTGAACCTAAAACTCTACACTGCTTTGAAGGTATAACATTCGATTTTCCAGATTCAAGACAAAACCCAAAGACTCTGGAGGATTTCTCGTTCAAGCTACTTTTAGTCAACATAATTGCTCCGATTTTGCTACTATCAGCATGCCGTACAAATAAATTATGGATACAAAGCTTTACTCCTCAATACCTGAATTACGGGCTTCATTAGTTTGGTACAACCATATCGGGCAGTGCAGAGACGAAAGGGTAAACAATTAAACTCATACAGCATCATGCAAAATTGAATATGTAAATACTTCCTACATTTCTTGACACTGAACCTATGATATAAGCATCCTTTAAATCAATGGAGGCCATATAACCGTTTCGCGATAAGAGGCGTGAAAGTTTTTTAGGCTCTTCTAATTTAAAATAGATCCGATTCCTGCAAAATATCCTGGGCGGGCCCCTGAAGTTTAACGACGGCTTTATAACACGATTTGGATCAGCCGGTTGAGCTTTTCTTGGTTGAAACTTCTGAGCCGATTGAGCACCTTTATTATCCTGGCTTGATTTAGAGCGTCTTTCTAGCTTCTTACTCAATTCTTCTACCTCTTTAGAGGCTTTTATTCTAGTTGGAAAATCCTCTCCAAACAAAAGTTTCGACGAGGTGGTAAGATCCTCAGCAAGATCCTTCACCAGTTTATGAGCAATCGGCGTGATAAGGAAGCCTCTGGTAATATAGATATTGTAATGCTGATCCAATTAAATTCTACTAGCATCGATAAGATAGGACTCTACATTACGGTTCTTCCTCCTTCCTGAATTCCAATCTTTTCCTGTGCTGCTGTTCAAAACCTTTCTTCTTTCAATTCCGAATCTAACATGAGCAATTTAATCTCCGGCTTTACTTTTGGCACATGAATTGCCTCAAAATGTTCAGGACACGGATACATTTTTTAACCCTTGTGTGCACACAAAACTTTATCCGCGTTGTCAACACACCTAGGGTGCCTGTGTACCCACCTCTCTTTTTTCAATTTTTTAAATATGTATGTGATACAAATATTTTCTTTGTCGTTTATTCCAATAATTCAACATCAGAAGTGTGTTCCAAAGGAATTTTTAAAATAATATACATAATGTCGCTCGTTTACAAGGAAATGGGAAGATATTGCATCAGCCTCCGACAATGGTGTAATTAGTGCAAATCGTATTTTGCGGTAGATGTCAAGAATGTGAACAGTAAAAGTTTTCATCATCTTAAATTTCATGTATCCTATCATTACTCAACCCATTTCACGTAAATAAGTCAAATATCTTGATAAAGAAGTTATAATCTACTCAAAATTAAATTTTTTCTATGGTGGGTGCCCGGGTACCCGGGATGTGCCCACCAAGAAGGTATACTTAAAGTCGATTATTTATGCCAAAAAAAATCCTAAATGACCTATATGAAAGATTCACTTACAATTGAACCAAATGAAGATGATCTGGAGGCCCGAAGAGGAATTTTTTGGTTATTCCACTTAAAAGCAAAAATGTACCGTGGTTGGTACACGGATATCCGGGTGTGCACACAAGGGTTAAATAGAGTCGACATCTTCTTTAGAACGACCCTTTTGTACAATTTGGATCCACAGTGAAATAATTTTATTGTGAATGTTAACACTCTCGTTAACGTCTCGTCCCTTTGGAGACTAGTACTCTAGTACAATTCTAGGATCCTCAGTACCCTCGCCATCGAACTCACAATAAGCGTCATCGTGTTCTGCAGATGACTCAGAATCTCTGTCTGAGTACTCCGTCGTTTTTCTTGGATAACTTTCGGATTTTTGATGATCTTGATCAGTCGCTTCTCCCAGATATCTCGCAGATAACTTCTTTGACGACGAGAATCACATCTATCGTAGTCACTTCGATGTTCCCAAGGTCGATACTGTTGATCGCGATATTCTTCTGTAGGAGATGGCGTGCGAGATTAGTAATTCGTGTAATCTCTTCGCGGAAAATCGGAGTATCAGGAAGAGCTTCCAGAACAGCTAAGGCGTAGCGATATAAACTCTCTCTCATAGCGGATTCGCTTTTCAGGATTTTCACGATGATAACTTCGATATACATCGCGGTTTCTTTTTCGTTTTCGTTTCGCGTACGAACGTACTCTATTCAAAGGTGGCATACTCTCTGAATTAAATTTTTTCTATAAAAAACACTTGTGACTAAAATCCACGACTTGACCAGAATTACACCGAAAAATGCAATGACATAGGAGGTACGTGGTCCTTACCTCAGGGTTTAAGCGCGCCAAATGTACTCTCTTTTAAAATTTAGCTTTAGAAAGTTTGAGAAGAATGAACACATGGATGTGACTACTTTATGATTTAGAAGAACGAGACGACGAAATATAATGTGATTTAAAGTAATAATTATAAAAATATAATTCAGGAGAGTGTAATTTAATCGTCTAAATTTACGATCTGTGTTTTTAACAGACCTTTAGAATAAACTGAAAAATGTAGTTAAAGTGTACGTACTAAAAGTAAGACAGCGAGCGCGAAGCGTAGCGCGCAGCGAGTGTGTGCCCGCGTAGCGGGCATATTTTTTTTCTTTTTTAAAATAATGGGATTTAATTAATTCTTTATAAAATCTTAGCTAGTCATTTATTTTAATCAAATTATTGTTATCTTCATTAACCGTCAGAGGCCAGACCTCTCTCCAGAGAGGTAAATGCCATATGGGTGCAAATCTGGTTTTCAGGATTTTAATAGTTTTGTACAGTCTTTCAATTATAATTTAAATAACAACACAAATATATTATTTTTGTTGTAAAATTTCCCCAGGAATTCAAATATATTATTAACAAAACCGTTAAAGTGATTTATCACACAAAATATAACAATTTTTCAATAATCCGTTTTTGGGAGAGAGGGAAATTTGACATTTTCGCCTGCCCGATTTGCATATGGCGTCTGAAGGTTGTGTTTGTGTGGTTTTGCCTAATATTGGTATTTTCTGGTAGGAAATTTATTTTCTTTGTAGTAAGTAGTATTATGGCGAAACTCGTCTATAGTGCCGGTTTCGGGGCTGACGTTCGAAGGGAAAAACCTTTTAGAGCCCACTCCGCTTTTATTTGTTCGCGTCTGAGTGATCGTCTTAGTGACAACCGCAGACCCCGCGCATCGCGCACAGTTCCTTTTAAACCTACCTTGGAGAGGCGTTAATTCTCGGAAGGGCTATAGACAGAAGGGCTATTTCAGGCTCTTACGGTACATAGATGAAA
>JAWWLR010000054.1:61704467-61728172 GCA_035041075.1 Acraspis erinacei | reverse complement strand
CAAAAATAAGTTTTCTTTTTTGCAGAATCATTTCTTTTCATTTAAAGAATAAAATGTATACATAATAGACTGCCATCGATCAGCGTTTGTTATTGTTATAAACAATTTTTATAACAAAAAATCAATTATTTAGCATTTATCCAAACTGTAAACTTTTTACATAATAGACTGCCATTGATCAGCATTTGTTATTGTTATAAACAATTTGTTTTAATTTCGCGTATAATGTGGTCAATTGTTTGACGGTCATTCATTATATTGCCATGAAAACTGATTTCATTCGAACGTTTCTACCAAACGTCAAGGTTGAAGCTATAAAAGAGATTCTTTTCTTTTCTGGCTGTTATTATTATTTTTTGCACTTTTTAAAATTTTGCAGATCAGAGGAAAGAAAAAAATTATGGTATTAGCAGAATGCAATCAATTCAATCATGCCATGGAATAAGTTTTCATGACAATCAAACCAATGACAGTGATAATCTCATAATTGAATTTTTTAATCAGAATTGTTTATAACAATTAATAACTTTCTTGGTGGTAGTCTATTATGTGTGAGTTTTATTTTTCAGATAAAAAGAATTGATTCACTGGCAGAGGAAAATTTTCTGTGTATAGAAAAGTTAAATAATTGAATTTGTTTATAAAATTTGTTAGGATTATTAATTTTAATGGCTGTTAGTTGGTGTCTTGTTAAATTACATGAACTTCACACATTTTAATTATAAAATATTTTTAATTCATGTACTCAAACTCTAAAAATGCATTAGATGGTAATTATATTCATTAATTTGTTTATAAAAATTAAACAAACATTCATAAAAAAACATGTCCAGTTTTTCATTTTAAAAAATATGAATACAAATTTTTTAATCAAGTCTTATCAATCTTTTCAAAATTTATTCAATTGTTTTTTAATTATGTAACCTGATCGAAATTCTAAGCACTAGACTATAAGTCGAGAAAGACTTTTTCTTCAACAGCGGGCTTAGCGTTCAGAATATAAAAAATTATCAAAAAATTCTTAGTTATAAATTAATTTTTGTATTCTCAATGGGCATTCAAATTTCTATCTAAATGAAAAATTATTGCCAAAAATTAAAGTTATCTTGTCTTTCTTAAATATAATGTCGAGATTTCATGCTTTTTTGGCCATTGTTGGGAATTTTACTGTTCGTAAATTTTCCAATTCGTGTTTTATGTATTTCGAAAGTTTTAATAATTCGGTAACGTCCTATTTTATAAATTTTTTATGATTTTTCAGTCATCCCTGAAATTCTAGTAATTTTAAGAGCTATTTAGAAAGTTGCAAAAAAATTCAAAAATAATAATAAACTTGAAAAGATTTAAAAAATGGTTTTAAAAAATATAGATTTTTGTAGATTTCTTAATAAAATCTTGAAACCTTCGAGCAATGTTTAAAAGTTTCAAGATAATAAATTTAGACATTTTAAAGCATTTTAAAAGATATTCCAGTTTATTTAAAAAATGTTTAGAGGCTTTAAAAAATTTCAAAAATAATTTTAAATTGAAAGGATCTCAAACATTCAATTAAATTGTAGATTTTTCAATATTTCGAAAAAAAATATCGATTAGAAAATAAAATATTAATAATAAATACGTAATTAGAGTTTTGAATCAATTTGTAAATTTTCATGGGGCATTCAAATTCTGATCTGAATAAAAAATCAACGTTACTAATTAAAATGATCTTGTCCTTGTTAAATAAAATTACGAAATTCGATGATATCATTTGCTAACAATTACAGAAAAGTTGTCGTAACAAGTCTCATTTGTACTTTCGCGAATTGTTTCACGTTCCACGCAAATCTAAAGTACTGCCCGATTACTTAATCATACGTTACCTGACCAGGGTAAACAAGCGTTCAAAATAGCCTCTTATACAATTATTATTGTAATTACATTTGACGGGTTAATTACGACCAGTGGTATAATTACACAATCTCCATATGAATAATATAATTGTGCAGATGCCGAAAAGTAATCTATTTCCAATACATTGATGTTATGCACAAGAGATTATGCACTGACATACATAGGTGGGGTATTTCCGATTCTGTCTGAACCCTCTGGTCCTTGCAAACAATTATGCATTCGAATTTAGATCAATGGGCTTACCTTAATTATTCTATATCCAGCTTCAGTTATGAAACAATTCTTGATTTCGCAGAAGTAAAAATATTGTATTATACCTGTGCAGAAATTGGGGTTACACTCGTTCCTACACAATTTTATTCTACACCAAATATTTCCTACACATAATTTAATACTGTTATATTTTTCCTACACAAAACTTTTTCTATACAAAACTTTATCTAAAAATATTTTCCCTACAAAAAATTTAATACTCTTCTATTTTTTCTACACAAACTTTTTCACACAGAATTTAATATTAAAAAAAAAAATTTCTACATAAAATATTTTCTACACAAAATTATTCCTACACATAATTTCATACTTTTAAATACTTCTATTTTTTCCTACACAAAATATTTTCTACGCAGAATTTTATATTTTTATATTTTTCCTACACAAAACTTTTTCTACACAAAACTTTATCTAAAAATATTTTCCCTATACAAAATTTAATACTATTGTATTTTTTCTACACAAACTTTTTCACACAGAATTTAATATTAAAAAAAAAATTTCTACATAAAATATTTTCTACACAAAATTATTCCTACACGTAATTTCACACTTTTAAATACTTCTATTTTTTCCTACATATTTTTTCCTACATTTTTTTTGCTACATTTTCTTGCATTCCTACATATTTCCTACGCAGAATTTAATATTGATATATTTTTTCTACACTAAACTTTTTCTACACAATATTTTCCCTACACAGAATTTAATATTTAAAAAAAAATTTCTACACGAAAAATTTTCTACGCAAAATATTTGCTACACAGAATTTAATATTGTTATATTTTTCCTACACAAAACTTTTTCTGTACAAAATTTTCCCTACAAAAAATTTAATACTGTTATATTTTTTCTACACAAAACTTTTTCTACACAAACTTTTTCATACACAGAATTTAATATTTAAAACAAAATTTTCTATACAAAATATTTTCTACACAAAACTTTTCCTACACATAATTTCATACTGTTAAATACTTCTATTTTTTCCTACACAAAATATTTCCTACACAGAATCTAATATGGTTATATTTTTCCTACACAAAACTTTTTCTAGACAAAATTTTCCCTACACAAAATTTAATACTGTTATATTTTTTCTACACAAAACTTTTTCTAAATAAACAATTTCCTACACAGAATTTAATATTTGGAAAAAAAAATCTACACAAAATATTTTCTACGCAAAATATTTCCTACATAGAATTTAATATTGTTATATTTTTCCTACACAAAACTTTTTCTACACAAAACTTTTTCTACGCAAAATATTTCCTACACGGAATTTAATATTGTTATATTTTTCCTACACAAAACTTTTTCTACACAAAATTTTGCCTATACAAAATTTAATACTGTGATATTTTTTCTACACAAAACTTTTTCTACAAAAACTTTTTCATACACAGAATTTATATTTAAAAAAAATTTTCTACAAAAAATTTTTCCTACACATAATTTAGTACTTTTAAATACTTCTATTTTTTCCTACACAAAATATTTCCTGCACCGAATTTAATATTGTTATATTTTTCCTACACAAAACTTTTTTTATACAAAATTTTCCCCACACAGAATTTTATATTTTTATAACAACTTAAATGTTTATAAGCAATTTATATAAACAAATTTCAATGTTGGCAGTTTTTATGGAAAAGAATTCGTTTTTTATATTTTTCATTCGAAGGAACCAGATTTTTTGCTACGTGAAACTGCCAAAATTTTTTATCTAATTTGTTTATAGATATTCAGTTTGTTACATTTGACCAAATATTATCGAAGATATATTATTTTCAGGAATATCTGTACCAATTTTGGTCATTAAAGCAAATTTAAATTTGATAAAACCTTAGGGTTCAATATTTTGTCAGAAGAATTGTTAATAACAATATTTATTTTTAACTTTTCTAATATTTGTATGACTAGCAGTCACTGGTCCAATACCTTAAAACATTTTCAGTGCAAAAAAATTTCTATGCGAAAGTGCTGAAATTTTGAATTTTTTATCTTATTCGTTTATAACCATTTAAATTGTTCTATTTTATCAAGTTTTATTAAATATTTATTATTTTAAGGAACACCTGAAGTCGTTCTGGCGATTGAGGAAAAATAAAATTTGAAAAAATCGCAAATTTTAATACTTTGCCACAATAATTGTTTATAACAATCGTTATTATAAAAATGTTAATCAGTTTTGTAATTAAATGTCATCTATACATTAATATGAAGCATTGTTAGCAAGAACAAAAATTTTTACCGATAATATGACTCTTTATCAATTTGTTCATGAAATTTGTTGATAACAAATAAATGGAATAATAAACAAATTTGTTGTATTCTATGAGCCCCTAAGCATTCATTTAAGACAATATAAAGTTTTCCTGATCAGTTATTAAAGCGTGAAAAAATTGTTATGTACATAATTACAGTTTTTCCATACTTTAAGTGAAAAACATATTAATAAACAAATAGAGGAGACAACAGCTCGGAGCGTCAAGATGTTTAGAAATTTATGAACATTAATTTTTTTAATTCAAAATCGGTCCAAAATTGGAGGTTCTCAACATTTTTGAACCAAAAAAGTGAATTTCCTCCCACTGTGTGTAGCCCCAATCGGGTTAGCTTAATGTGGCCGTGATTATGGCTACTGTTATGTTCCTTGTTGGGGCCACATCATTCTAACCTCTGTAAATAATGGCTAGATAAAATTAGAATTACTTATTTTTAAATTACTTCCTTACTTAATACGTGAATATTCAACTAATTTTTATATCAGTGACTGATCTAAATTTAAATTAGTTGAATTGAACAAGCAGGTAATGTTATTTTACAAAAAAATGACAGTACTTCCATTAATTCTTTCGAAAAATTTAATTAAAAAAAATTGAATACATCTTTATTTTTTTCTAAATAAGGACATTTTTAATTTTTATGTTTAATAATAGCAGATAGGACTCAATTCCTTTTAACATATTCATCTAATATCTATTGTTTAACACGTTACAAGGATAGTTGAATTTCAAGATGATAAAAACTTTTAAAATCTCTGTAAAACCAATGATATTTTTTTTCAAACATTTAAATAATAAAGGTTAATATTCTTAATTAATTTTTCACTTTTTTATGAAATAAATAATATTTTTATAAATAAAAATTAGGAGAGGCCTGATCAGGGCCAGGTCGGGCCGGAGCCAGATTGCGCCAGATCTGGCCCCGACCAGAGCCACTCCAAAATTTCTTCACGAGTAGACTCTTTAATTTTACTATATATTATAGACGTCGTCAATAAACCACGTGATTAATTTAAGGGGGGAGAGGTTCAAGTCAAAAACTGCGGTTCGTAACATTTTAGGGTGGGGGTGGGGGCTTGAGTGGAATTAACGTAACGACCTTAGATAATCCTATTTTCCCCTTTTTGAAGAATATATTATTTTTAATCTTCTTGGTTGAAAATTTAACTTTTTTTTAAATTTGTCTTTTTTTTGCTGAAAATCAACAATTGATCTTTTTGGTTGAAGATTTAAATCTTTTGGCAAAAGTGCAACTATTTCTTTTGAAAATTCTTTTTTTGAAAATTCTTTTTTTGTTGTTGAAAATTTAATTTGTTGAACTGTAAATTTAAATATCACATTTCTAATTGAAAATTTATCTTTTTTATTTGTAAATATGTATCTGTTGGTATAAACTTAATTTTCTTATTTAAAAATATATCTTTTCAGTTAAAATTTATTTATTTTTTATTAGAAATCTAATTTTTTTAACTGAGGATTGAACTATTACATTTATAATTGAAAATTTATCTTTTTTAGTTATAAATTCAAATAAATGGTTAAAATCGATCTTCTTTAGTTAAAATTTTTTTGTATAAACTTAATTTTCTTATATATAAATGCATCTTTTTTGTTAAAAACACAGTCACCCAAAAAATAGAATTGGGTGGAGCCAAAAAACGACCTCCATGGCGATCTTCTATTAGTCAAAATTAATAAAAATCCAAAATGTTGCAATTTCGTACTTACGATTTTCGTAACTTAAAACTTCTTAGTTAAAACTTTTAAAGAGTTTTCACGAACGGTTTCACGAAAATACAAAAATTTTATTTAGGTTCCGAACAAAAATTTAAATGATTTTTTATTTTGGAAAATTAACTTTAGGAGATTATTTAAAAGGGTTTTAAAACATTTAAAATTAATTCTAAATTTTTCAATTAAGAATCTGTTTGGCAGTTTTTTTATTTTGCAGAATTAGAAAAAAATTTAAGAAAAATTTGAATAATTTTTAAAGATTAGAAGGTTCAGAAGATCTCAAAATTTTTTTTTTTAATTTTCTTAAGATTCGTGTCAAAATTTCGAAAAAGGGTGTAAAAGATTTTAAAGCAAAATGTTTTAATTTGGTAAGAATAAAATCTTTTTAAAAAATCTAGTAAGTTTAAGCAATATTTATAAGAATTGCAGAGTTTCAAAAAGAAATTGAAACTTTAAAAGCTTTTTAATAAATGTAGGTTTTAACTTATGAAAAAAATCTTGAGCTTTAAAAGAAGTTGCAAAGGTTTCAAGACAATAAACAGGTTTTCCTAAAATGCCTGAAAAATTTAGAATAGTATAAAACAATTTTTTTAGGTTTTGAATTACTTTTCCAAATTTTAAGATCAATTCGAGTAGGATGAAAATATTTTTAGGAATTTTGAATTCGCTGAAAATGGGGAAATTTTGGATTCTCAAAAAATTAAAATTTTGCTGCAGAGTTTCATCGAAAAGTGCCCAACTTTTTAGTAATTAAAGAGAAGTGTCTACGAAATAAAACCATACTAATAGCTTTTATTCTTAACCCATCCAACTGAAGCGCCCCAAATATGACCCAAAAATTAAAAAAAATACATTTTTACGTATTATTGTTAATTTTCAACAATTCTGTCGTCGTTTTCATACAAATAATTAATAGTAGACAATTCGAATATTTTCCATGAACTTATAAACCATTTTTAATTGTTTAAATAAATGGGACTCATTTAAACAATCATTTATCCCAAACAAATGTAAAAAGTAATCGTATTTTCTGATTGAAGTGAAACAGTTGGTCATTTTTTTGTGAAGTTATTATTTTCAAACATTATGTAATTATTTAAATAACTAATTACTTTTTATTTACAAAAGTCCTACAAATTTAGTCGGAGTTGTTCAATTTTGTCTTAAATTTGTATCCTCGATTAACTTTTTGTTGAATAATTATAAAATATGGATACATTTCTTCCAATTTCTCACAAAACTCTATTTGTTTAAACAATTTTTATGTGATCAAGCAGTTTTTTTCAAAAACTTTAAAATATATACAATTATTTTTCTGATTGCATAGTGTATAGAAAAAATAAATTAACCCTTTTTCAATTGTTCAAATAAATATTATTTTGATTACATTTTTTTTCAACAAATATTTTTTAAATTGTATTTCCTAAATTAAGCATATTATTGAATAATATTGACGAAATGCGCAGAATTCATATATAAATAAATAAATTATTGGACGTTAAATAGGATTTTAATCTCATTTAAATTTCTTACATTTTTATTTTAAAAAGTAGTAAATTCGGTTAAAAATATAATTTCATTGTTTAAACTATTTTTATTCGTTCTAGCAGTTCTCTATTAAAAATGTTGTTCAATAATATAAAATATAACTCAAAAAATTATTTTCATAAATGTATATTTTTTGTGCTTTAAGCATGCCAGTAATTATTCTGTAATTTTTTACTACTTTTTGTAAGTAAGGTTTTTGATGCTCATTTCTCGTTATCAAGTGGATAAAGTCCGATATCAATTTAACACTTCTCACAGGAGTATTATTTTATTCTTTTTATTTTTATTTTAAATTTCAAAATTGGCTTGTCATGTGCTTTTTATTATGAAAATAATTATAAATAAATTGTACTAATTGTACAAAGTTAACTACAGTAATTTTTTATTATTTTATTTATTATAAATTACCTAAAATATAGCACTTCGTCCTCATAAATGTCGTTCAGAAAAATTGTTGAAACTTGAATCATAATTTACATTAGTAAATGTACTTTTTTTATAATATAAGCATGGTAAATATTGTGAAAATATAAAAAATGGATACCTAGTCTTTTATAATTTAAATTTTATTATGAGTTTTATAATTTATTCAATAATTGGCAAAAAAGATGTCAACAATCCAAACTCAATTTAAAGGAAATTTAAAACAAACAATTAGTAATTGTATAAAAATGGAAAAATAATTCTTTAAACAAATTTTATTTGCTTAAACCATTAAAGAACATTAACATTAAAAATTGAACATTTTTTCTACACACCGTACATTCAGAAGAATAATAGTATGTACTCTATTTTATTACCTTTTTTTAAGTTATCGTAAAAAACTGCTTGATCAAATAAAAATTGTTTAAACAAATAGAGTTTTGTGAAAAATTGGAAGAAATGTCTCAAAATTTTGTAATTATTCAACAAAAAGTAGCACAGGACACCTATTTAAGAAAAAAAATTGATAACTTTGACTCAATTGCTATAAATTTTTTAAATAAACAATAAACAGGTTGTTTAAATAATTAAACAATGTTTTTAAAAAAGGTACTGCTCCAAACAGTGACCAACTATTGCATTTCATTCAGAAAATATGATTATTTTTTACATTTTGTAGGAAGAAATAATTGTACAAATAATTTACATTTATTTAAAAAATTAAACATTGTTTATAAAGACATGGAAACTATTGAAATTGTCTATTATTAATTTTTTGTATGAAAAAGGCGACAGAAGTTGCCCCGTGGCACGTGTTAATATTTGAATTTTGAAAAATAAAAAATTATTTATTTATTTCCTCCGGAAATGAAATCTTCTTTTCGGGGGCGGGTGACTTTCCCTTTGGCTCGAAAAGCGGTTTTTGGACCCCCCCCCCCCCCTAATCAAAATATTTCAGAGAAAAATGCCAGAAAGGTAGTTGAATTTACAAGATTTTTTTTTAATTTAAAATTTTATGAACTTTTTATTAGTTATATTCTGAAGGAAAGAATTTTTAGATCCTGTGATTTAAGGATCTAATTTTATAAGGGTGTGGTTCATTTGTCCTCTGAAGCAGATAATCTGGTTCCTGGTAATTCACACATGGTCAGTAAAATATAAAACAATACTGTCGAGGTACGAACCTTGATCGGAATTATCCTGTTTGGCAAGTCGATAATGACCGTGAAATCAGGATCGATACAAGGATGAATTTGAGTGGTTTGAGATTATATTTATGATTCAATGGGCAAATCTAGATTTTTTTCTACACGGAAGTATGAATTTAACAAGAAAAAAAAAATTTGGTGATAAAAAAACATTTGGTACTTTGTTCTGGTGCACTCCACTTTCGCCTGCGGTGGATCCGGGAGCAGTTGACCTTGAAAGTTTCCTCGCCAAAGGGATAAATAGAAAAAAAGTTGAACAAAGTCGATGGGAGATTGAAGTCGATGAACTCCGCAATTTTTCATTCAGGAAGGTCATTACAGGGTAGGGCGCAATACAAATTAAAAAATAAGATTGTTGTATGAATTTTAAATAATTTATATTTTGAATACTACAACAAATTCTAAAAAAATTTATTACACTCAGAACAATTTTTAATACTTCACTTCTGATAAAAAAAATCGAATTTGAAAAAAAGTATCGATAACCCTATTCAGTATTGAGTACTCCTGTAAAAAAATGCTCCAATTGTAATCTGAATTTTTATTAAACAAAAATTTTAGACGAAAATAAAAAAGGAGGAAAGAAAAATGAGGAGGCAAACAAACACATCCCCTTCCTTGTCTTTTTCCTTCTTTCGCCTCTTTTATTTTTATTATTATCAAATCACAATAAAAATAACATTGTAATAAAAAATAAAATTATATGACGAACGTTTCAGTACTGGAAAAAATAATTTTTAACAACAAGTTCATTTTCTAACAATTAGTTCAAATTTATAACATTTTCAAAACAAAATAGATAAATTTCCAACAAAAATTTAATTTTAATCAAAATTTGGACCGTCTGCGACAATTGTTACATTTTTAACAAAATTAATTAATTTCCAATCTGATAGTGGAATATTTAAACCGGAAGTATTTATTTTTAACAAAAAAGTCCATTTTCAAACGAACAGTTAAAAATTTTACCAATTTAAAACTAAAAATAAAAGAGAACAAAAGATAAATCTCCAACAACAACAACAAAATTGATTTTCAAGAAAATTTGGACTTTCTACAAAAATATCAAATTAAAAAATAAATAAATTTCAACTAAATGGTTGAGTATTTATACCGAAACATGAATTATGAACAAAAAACTCAATTTGTAATAATTAAATTTTCTACGAATTTTAAACGAAAAATACGAATTTGGTCGAAATTATCAAAATAGTTAAAATTTTAACAAAATAAATTAATTTTATCAAATGGTTGAAGATTTATACCGGAAATATTAATTTTCAAACGAAAAAGACAATTTTCAACAACATAGTAGAATTTTCTAGCAAAATATTTGAACCACTCCCCCTACCCAAGAACGAATTTGATACAGAATAGTAAAATTCTCAATCAAATATATGCATTTTTAACTAAAATTATGAATCTTTAACCAAAAAATTTTAATTTTTGACCATGTAGATTAACTTTCCACGAAGTGCAGTTAAGTTTTCACACATAAAATACAAAAATTTCCAAAAAAATATGTGAACCCTCTTCAGAAATATTTTTACTAAAACAGATAAAATTTCTATCTAAAATCAATACTTTAAAAAAAATGTGTCAAAATTTAAATTAAAAAAAATTGAATTTTTTACCGAAAAAGGTCAATTTTAAAATGAAAGAACCACATTCTAAAACAAGAAAAACATTCCACTAAATTGTTGAATTTTCAACAAAAGAAATGGATTTTTTAACAAAGTAGATAAATATTGAAACGAAAATGCCAAATTTTGAACCAGGAAAAAAATTCCACTGGATCTTTGAATTTTCCACCAAAAATTGTATTTTTTAACAAAAAAAGATCAATTTTTAAAAGAAAAATCCAAATTTTGTAGCATGAAAGAAAAAAATTCCACTAAATTGTTGAATTTGCAAACAAAAAGTAATAATAATCTTTGCGAATGTTGATGTTCGTTAGTATACCAAAGATTTATTATGAATTCTCCAAATTTGATTTTTTTATCAAATGTAGGTCACTGTAAATTTTTCATTTGAAATGAGTTAGAAAATTTGTTAACAAAATGTAGATTTTTGAAGTTTACAAAATAAAATTTGGAAATTTTCTTAAAAAATCTGATACGTTTCAAAATAACTGTAAAATTCCCGAATTTGAAAATAGCCGAATAATAAAATTCACGAATACCAAAATTGCCGCTTAATAAAAATACCAAAGTGGAAAAATCCCGAATATTAAAAGTCACGAATAATAAAAGTGCCGCAAATTAAAATACCGAATCGGAAAATTCCCTAATAATAAAATTCTATAAATAATAAGAATTCTGAATTATAAAATTCGCCACAGTTTACAATATTACCGAATGTGAAATTCCCGAATAATTAAGTTCCCAACAGAAAATTGCCGAATTATAAAATATCCGAATTGGAATATTCCCGAATTTAAACCATTAGATTTTTTATAATTATGTTTTATTCATTACAAATACAATAATAAACATTTATATTTTTAAATTATTTTTAATGTTTAAAATTTGGAAAATTATTTTTTGATTTTAAAATACCAATCATTTCAAATAAAATATTTCAGGGAGGCGAATTTTTTTAATTTGCACAGTATTAAAAAAAAATACAAAAAGCGTTCGCAAAAATCTAATTTTAAATTGAACAAGTTTTTTGAAACTCGTAGGGGGAAGGGGGGAAGTTTGGTCAAATTAAATTTAATAGCTGCAAGCTAAATTATCATTTTTCAAACTTGAAAATTGAATTAAAAAAAAATTATTTATGAAAAAATCGAATGGCTTAAATTTAGGAATTTTCCTATTCGGATATTTTGTAATTCCGGAAATTTTCCAATTCGGTAATATTATGAACTGTAGTGAATTTTATTATTCGCGAATTTTATAATTTGGAAATTTTATTATTCGAGAATTTTAATATTCGGGAATTTTCCAATTCGGTATTTTTATTTTTCGGCAATTTTATTATTCTTTAATTTTATTACTCGGGCATTTTCCAATGCGGGAATTTGACAGTGTCGGGAATTTTATTTTTCGGGATTTTTCAGTCGCCCCAAAAATTGTTCAATATTGCAATATTACGAAATTTTAGAAGAATTTCGGCATGATTCAAAACTTTGTGAAAAACAAAATGTACGAAATAGAAAATTTCTAAAATGATTAAATAGCCAAAATACAAAAAACCCAAAATGAAAAATGCCGAATAATAAAATTCGAGAACATTTATTGAAAAAACATTTTTTCAATGCTTTAAATTCATGAATTTTCTAGTGTCCGTAATTTTATAAATTCAAAAAATTTTCTGTTAGGAATTTTCTTATTTGGAAATTTTCCCATTTGTGAGTTTTATATTTCGAATATTTTATAGTTCCGGTAATGTTCTATTTCATTTTTTGCGGAGATTTTATTTTTCGTGATTTTTCAGTCCTCTTAGAAACTGCAGTATGTTTAAGATCTATTAAAAAGGTTTAGATTTTTTAATTAAAAACAAAATGTAGATTTTTGAAGATTTTGAAATAAAATCTTGAAACCTTTTAACAATTTTGAAAAGTTCAAAGATAATAAATTTGCAGATTTTAAAGCACAATTTTAAAAGATATTCAAGTAATTTTAAGAGATATTCAAAGTTTTTGAAAAGGTTCAAAATAATTTAAAAGTAGAAAAAACTTTTTAATAAAATCGTATATTTTGAACAAAAAATTCAGAATATTTTTAAGGATTATAAAAGTTTTGAAGAAAATAAATCTGTTAACGTTCTCTGTTTTCATTTTTATTACAAAATTCAGCTTTGAAAATTAAATTTTTTTATAATTTTGAAATTTGTTACTATTAAAAATATTAATTATAAGTCCTCATAAGATTACTGATTAGTTTATTACACTCATTAACATAAATTTAAAAAAAATTAATATTCAACAATTCGTCAATGTGTTTAAGAAATATTTAAACGTTTTGAAAAGGATTCTGGAAGGTTCCAAGATTTCAAAATTCAAAGTTTTGAAAATTAATAAATATTTCTTGGGATTGTTGATGTTTGACAATATGCGATATATTTATTATGAAGTCTAATAAAGTTATTAATGAATTTTTAAAAATCTTTTTTCGCAATACGCCAAATTTTGATGAATTATTTTTATTTATTCTTCAAACACTAAAGTAAAATTCATCATTTAAAATTCATAAATAAAAATAAAAAAAATAAAATACATTAATTAAAATTAACCATGAAAAGACATTTTCTCATTGGAAATTGCTTCCCTAAAAAAATTGTAATGTAATTTGTTTTACAAAATAATACAATCTATTCATAAGTGCCACCATTGTCAACACAATTTGTTATTAAGGTTTAAAAAACGGTTCCTGTTGCTTTCATAGAAATAGATTTTTTCCTAATGTTCTATATTTTACAAAATCTCGAAAAAATTAAAAATTCAACCTTTTTTGTAAATTAAAAAAAATTCTAAACTAAGCACATTTTTATCAAATGTCTCATTTTTGAACATTAAACACGAGAAAAAATTTGGATTTCTCAAATAAAAAAGAGAACAAAACATATTGACCAATTTCAATTTTTTTTTTAGATTCCAACCATCAAATTAGTTTCCTTTAGCGTAAATGATTTAAGTGTTAAGTGTTAATAATTAATCAATTCATTATTTAATTTAAGTGTTATTTAAGTTCTTCAAGTAATTTTAAAATAAAAAAATTAGGTTAATTTTCATACAAAAATCGTCCTTTTTTTAACGATTATAAACAAATTTTGTTCAGATTTTTGGAACCATTATAGATATGAAAAAAATGGTTTGTAACAATTCATTATTTAAAATATTAAAAATTTGATTTAAACTTTAAAAGTAATTTTTCTTGAAAAATAATTATTCATCGTGTGATTTACAAATTCATTTTTTTACCCATTTTTTTGCAGAATATTTAATTGTTTGAAAAATAAAACAATGCCCCCCCCCCTATCGCTTGGGCATTTCTTGGATTTCAAATTCGAGTAAAGAACGATCTATTAAGAAAAATCGGATTTTTATAGTTTCTATAAAAATAGAAATTCATTCAATTCCTTAAAATGCATTAAAATTCATTAAAATTCATTAAAATTAATTAAAATTAATTAAAATTAATTAAAATTTTAAAGGGATTTTCATGCCCTAAAAATTGAGTCTAAATAAATTTTTACCTATCTCTAAACCGCAACTAACAATCCTAACAGATGTGTTGAAAATAGTTTTGATTATTTATTAACTGTATTGTTTAACAAATGTGCAAGATTATTTAATTGTAAGCATTGCCAAACATTTTAAGAAAAAGAATGTATGCATATAATTTGCTGTGAAAAGTGATCTCATTTTTTTTAATTCAACCTGACTTGGATACCGGACTTCATATCACACTTATACGTTTTTAATTAGGTCAATGTAATAAATTAATTAATTTTTTTTCGTAGGATGAAATTCCTTAATAATTTTATAACTTGTTTTGTAAATAATTAAATCCGATGGTCAATAATAACAATAACAATAATAATTATTATCATTATGTAACCTCATTCAACTCCCTGGTCACGAAATACAGGTATATAGAAATGTAAATTGTGTCTACGTGTTTCAACGACCTTACGTAATTGTTGGCTATTCTTCTAAAGTGGATTGCACTCTGCAGTTAAAATGGGAGCAAAGTCTCGTGTGTACAACTTTCTCCAAATGATAAAAATACGAGAATAATATGATGTACTAAATAAAATGCAACATGACCTTAATAGATTTTATTTAAAAAATAATAACTTTTGGAAAAAATATTTAAAAGTCGCTTACGTCAATTTAAAAAAAAACTCTTTATTTCATTCAAATAATCGCTCTGTGTTATAGCAACATTAAATAAAAAATATTCATAAAGTGACAAAATCTTCGAAAAATTACCTTCAAAATATTTTTTCAATCCATTTGAAAGCTTATTAAATTCCGCATCGATTGATCCCAATTTGAAGAATTTCTCATAAACAGGGACAAAGATATTATGTGAGAAAGACGGACCTATTTTCCCAAGAAGAAAATTAGTCGGTTGAGCGGGACTGCACCTTGACGACCGATTTTCATCTTTAGGCACGAGCCCACATTTTTATGATAATTCGATAAATAATAAACATTTTTACAGCTTCATGATATTATATTCAAAAGGAAACTTCAAGCTTTAATTTAGAGATTCGGCAGTCCCACTCGACCGACCGATTTTCGTCTTGGGCACTTCCACATATTTTATGATAATTCGAGAACCAATCCACATTTTTTCAGTTTCTTGTGCTCATTTCAAAAAGGAGATTTTAAGCCCTCATTCAGGAAAAATTCAATTTTTTAAATTCACTTCCCTAAAGAATGCAGAGAGTGGAAACTGAAATTCGAAAATTTGTTAAACGCTGAAAATACGTCCGTCGTTCTAACGCGCTATCTTCTTAAATTAATTTTTCAAAGAGTTATTGATTTTTTAGCAAATTTATGCACGTTCTGGGGATTGGGGATATTTTTGACAAATTCTTAGGGTATTTGAATTGCTTTTAAAATAAATTGAGCAGACAGGTAGGTGGTCAAACATTTGGATTTCGTGAGCATCGATATATCTTTGGTGTTTTTTACTTGCCAGTTTTGTGAGCTCTGCTAAGTAAATTTAAATATTTGAATTTCGTGAAGGACATGTTCTATTTGGCACTTGAATTAATAGGACGCTCGGAAATGCGAAATTTCAAAATTTGTCAAAAATAAATAGCTGAGTCGTGAAATTATTTACGGAATTTATTCTAAAAATTTTAAAATATACTGGAAGGACAAAGTTTCCTATAATTAAACTTCACTGTTAAGCCAATTTTACATAGTGTTAGTGAAAACCGAATTTATTTGAATAAATTTCCGAATAGTGAATTTGTTTAAAGACTTTGTTTAAATTAAAAAATATGCTGGAAGGACAAAATTTTCTAATTGAACATCACTTTCAAGCCAATTTAAAGACGTTTTAGTACAAACGTAATGTATTTCTGTAAATATCTTAACGAAAATTGCAATTGTTTACACATTTTGTTAATAACATTACGAAAATATGTAAACAAGGGAAAATTTTCCTGATTTAAAATCACTTTTAGGCCAATTTTTAATAGTTTCAGTTGAAGCAGAATGTATTTCTGTCAAAAAATTACCAAACAGTGCAATTGTTTATAGAATTTCTTTATAATAATGGAATCAAAATGTATCTTTTAAATAAATAACTGAATAGTGCATTTGTTTACTGTTTCTTTATTTTTTAACACAGAAGTGCAATAAATGAAAAATTCATTTTCTTTTAACTAATTGTGGGGTTAAGAAAAAATTCGAAAGTTAATCAAATCGTTTAAGTTGCGAAAGAAATGTGACAGTTGACATCCGAAAAAGGTAAAAAAAAAGCTATTTTTTAAATCATTAAACATCTTCTGATATCTTTTTGAATTAGAAAATTAAACTATGCGAAAATTCAATAAAATTATCATATTACTTAACAATTTATGGCAGTAAAAAATTATTTTTATTTTGTGGGAAAAAAATTGTGAGAGGACTTTTAATTTTTTAAACAAATTTTTTTGTTAAGAAGTTTCAGGAATATTATTTTTCGGGATTTTTTAGTCGTTGGAAATTCCCGACAGAAAATTAACGGATTATACAATATTTTATTATTTGATAATTTGACAATTCAGTAATATTATAGACTGCTCCGTAATTTTATTATTCTGGCATTTTTTAATTCTGGAATTTTATTATTATTGGTCAATATTTCAATTTGGTAATTTTATTTTTCGGGATATCTCAGTCATCCCAAATTCCCAATCGAAAATTTCCGAATTGTAAAAAATTTTATTATTCGCGATTTTTCGAATTCAGGAATTTTATTAATAGGAAATTTTATTATTCAGAAATTGTATTATTCCGGAATTATATTGTTAGGGAATTTTCCTATTCGGGAATTTTATTATTGGGGATTATTATGTTTCGGTAATTTCGTAATGTCTGGAACTTTATTATTGGTTAATTTTGGAATTTTGGAATTTTACATTGCCAGGAATGTTAGTTTTCGTCGTTTTTCAGCCATCTCGGAAATTTTAATATTCGGGAATTTTATAGTGTCGATAATTTTATTTCGGACTTTCTCAGTTTTCCCAAATTCCCGATAGATAATTGCTGAATTATAAAACATTTTATTATTTGGAAATTTTTCAATTCGTGAGTATTCTACACAACTCGCAAATATTTTCCGAGCAGGGAATTTCAACAGTCAGAGATTTTATTTTCGGGGCTTATGTTATTGAGTAATTTTCCAATTCAGGAATTTTCCAGTGTCGGGAATTTTCTTTTTCGGAATTTTTCAGTCGCCCAGGAAATTTTATTATACGGGATTTTTATGTTTCGTCAATTTTCTAATTTTTGCAATTTTATTATTAGTTAATATTTCAATTTGGGAATTTTACAGTGTCAGGAATTTTATTTTCCGGGATTTTATGAATCGGGAATTTTTCAATTCCGGAATTTTATTACGCATAAATTTTAATGTTTTGAAATTTTATTATTCGGGAATATATTTTTGAGTAATTTGGCAGTCGTCCCAAGAAATATTACAGAATGACCAGGAATTTTATTATGCGAGAATTTTCCAAATAGAGAATTTTATTACTCAGAAATTTTATTATTCGGGAAAATATTATTGGATAATTTTCCAATTTAGGAACAATTTCTCAGGATTTTACAGTCGTCCTGGTAATTTGATTAATTCGGGAATTTTACAGTTCTGTAATATTATAAACTGCTCCGGAATTTTATTATTTGGAAATTTTTTATTGAGAATTATATCGTTGGGTCATTTTTCAATTTTTGGAACTTTATAGTGCTGGGAATTTTATTTTTAGGGATTTTCCAGTCGTCCCGGGACTTTTATTATTCGGGAATTCTACAGTTCCGGGAATTTTATTTTTCTGTATGTCTCAGTCTCCCCGAATTCCGGATTGAAAATTCCGAATCATAAAATATTTCATTATTCCGGAATTTTCCAATTCTATAAGATTATAGACTGCTCGAGAATTTTATTATTCAAGAATTTTCGAATTCAGGAATTTTATTACTCCGAAATTTTATTATCCGGAAATTTTATTATTTGGGAAGTATATTGTTGGATAATTGTTCATGTATGGAATTTTACAGCGTCGGGAATTTTATTACTCTGAATTTTTATGATTCGGAAATTTTGTCATATCGGGAATTTGTTATTTTTTAATTTTTCAATTTGTGAATCTTACAGTGACGGAAATGTTATTTTTCGGAATTTTTTAGTCCTCCCCGGAATTTTATTATTCGGGAATTTTACTGTTTCGAGAATTTTATTTTTCCAGATTTCTCATTCCTCAAACATTCCTAACAGAAAATTGCCAAATTATAAAATATTTTCTTTTTGGGGAATTTTCCAAGTCGGTAATATCACAGACTGTTCGGGAATTTGATTATCTGATCATTTTCCAATTCGGGATTTTTATTACTCAGAAATTTTATTTTTTGCCAGTTTTATTATATGGGAATATATTATTGTGTATTTTTCCATTTTAGGAACTTTACAGTGTCGGGAATCTTATTTTCGGGATTTTCCTGTCGACCTGGGAGTTTGATTAATTGAGGAATTTTACTCTGTCGAGGATTTTATTTTGCGGAATTTCTCAATCGTCCCAAATTCTTGATAGAAAATTCCCGAATAGTAAAATATTTTATTATTCGGTAATTTTCACATTCTGTAATATTGTAGTCTGCTCGGGAATCTCCGAATGCAAGAATTTTATAACTTATAGATTTTATTATTTGTAAAATTTTTTTATTCCCGAATTAGATCATTGGGTAATTTTCCAATTCGGGAATTTCATTACTATGAAATTTTATTATTCGGGAATATATTATTGGGTAATTTTCTAATTTGGAAATTATACAGTGTTGAGAATCTTATTTTTCGGGATTTTCCAGTCGTCCCGGGAATTTTATTACTTCAGAATTTTTTTTAGAATTTTTCAGTCGTGCCGAGAATTTTATTATTCGGAATTTTTCAGTGTCGAGAATTTTATTTTTCGGGACTTCTCAGTCGTCCAAAATTCCTGATAGAAAATTCCCGAATTGTAAAATATTTTATTATTCGGAAATTTTCCAATTCTGTAATATTATAGAATGCTCGGGAATTTTAATATTCGGGAATTTCCGAATGCAAGAATTTTATAACTCATAAATTTTATTACTTGGAAAATTTTAATATTCGCGAATTATATCATTGGGTAATTTTCCATTTCGGGAATTGAATTACACAGAAACTTTATTATTCGGGAATATATTATTGGGTAATTTTCTAATTTGGGAATTATACAGTGTTGAGAATCTTATTTTTCGGGATTTTCCAGTCGTCCCGGGAAGCTTATAATTCGAGAATTCTACAGTCCCGGGAATTTTATTTTTCAGTATCTGAAAATTTTTCAGGTGGGGAATTTTACAACTTAAAGAATTTTATTACTCAGGATTTTTATGATTTGGAAATTTTGTAATATCGGGAATATTTCTATTGCTTAATTTTTCAATTTGGGAATTTTACAGTGTCGAAAATTTTATTTTTCGAAATTTTTAAGTCATCCCCGGAATTTTATTATTCGAGAATTTTCCAATTCAGTAATATTATAGACTGCTCGGGAATTTTATTATTCGGAAATTACCGAATGCATTTTCCACTTCGGGAATTTCATTACTCAGAAATTTTATTATTCAGGAATATATTATTAGGTAATTTTCTAATTTGGAAATTATATAGTGTTGAGAATCTTATTTTTCGGGATTTTCCACTCGTCCCGGGAATCTTACTATTTGAGAATTTTTTTTAGAATTTTTCAGTCGTTCCGAGAATTTTATTATTCGGAAATTTTCAGTTTTGGGAATTTTATTTTTCGGGATATCTCAGTCTTCCAAAGTTCGCGATAGAAAATTCCCAAATTCTAAAATATTTTATTATTCGGAAATTTTCCAATTCTCTAATATTACAGACCGCTCGGGAATTTTGTTATTCTGGCATTTTCCAATTCAGAAATTTTATTGGTCAGAAATTTTATTGTTTGGAAATCTTATTATTCGGGAATTCTATTATTGAATAATTGACCAACTCGATAACTATACAGTGTCGGGATTTTGATTGGTCGAGATTTTTCAATCGTCCCAATTATAATTTGAAGATATATACTGCCCCTACTTTTGCACATTATTTTCCACATACTATTGCATAAGATCTGGTATAATTTTTAAATTTATGTTACGTAAATCTCAATGACCATATAGAACTCTTTTGAAGCCCTAAAATTTCAACATCAGGTTTGCTGCAATCCCATCAAGAGTGACTTGATGGAACAGTTTAGAGTCATGGAAATGAGATGTATGTAAGAAAATTCTTTCATCACACCAAAGGTCCATATTATGATAAGATCAATAATCTGAAGGGCTTTTTGTACTGGGCCTCTCATGCCGTTCAATTTTTCATTTCATAACATGCAATTGGCCCATAATTTCGAGATATGAGTACATCAAAATAAATTGATAAATACGAACCTTGGCCACTTTTTATGAAAGTGTGCGATTCTACGAACAAAAAAATTGATGGATTGTCCATATATTACGTGACGTATTTTTGGCTTCAAAAGTCATCGTATTTGTATTACCTTAAACCATTTTCTTGAAAATTACCGTTTTTGTTAATAATTCATATTTTTCGTTCAGAAGTTAACTAATGTGGTAGCAAATTCAACTACTTGGTTACAAATTCAACTATTTATTTAAAAATTTTATTAAATAATTTTAAATTTTTGTTGTGCAAACTTGTTTTTATTTATCTGCAAATGTAGGTATAAACTTTTGGTTAGACAATTTTTTACAAATAAAAAATTTAACTATTTCATATCAAATTCACGTGATTTTTTAATAATTCGTCTATTTGGATGAAATTTAAACTTTTTGTTCAAAATATGTTCGAGGATTAAGCTTTTTTTAAGTTTTGTTATTTTTCCCTGTTTTCAAGAAACTTCCCGTTTTTCTTGATTTTTAACTTAAATTTTAATTGCATTAATAGAACCCTATACAAAAATCGAATTATTCTTACCAAAACTTAATTTTTTGTTTTTGAAAATTCCACCATTATATTTTTCTTTTAGAGTTCATCTTGCTTAGTTAGGAATTCTATTTGATTGGAAATTTAATTATTTTGTCGAAAATGCAGCTGTATTGCTAAATAGTCATTTTTTTGGTCAAAATTTCAACTAATTATTTCCAAGATGAAATACATTATACAAATTTAATTTTTTTCTTAAAAATTAATTTTTTTAACTTAAAATTCTACGATTCAATTTTTGACTGAGAATTCATCTTAATTATTTTAAAATTGAAGTACTTGGTTGAAAATTCCTCTGTATTTTTTTGAGGGTGAATGTTTTTTTTGTAAAAAATTCATCGCATTTGTTCAAAAAAGGTTTTTCGGTTTAGGATTTAACTATTCGTAATATTAAAAACTTATAAATAAATATAAATAAATAAATAAAATAATAAATAAAATAAAAAATAAATAAATATAAATTAATAATATTAAAAACATTGAAAAGAAATTTATCTTTATCTTTAAAAAATTCATCTCTTTCTTTAAATATTAAATATTTAGCTGAAGATCAGGTTTTCTTGTTTTCTAAGAGGTAATTTTCTTCTGTAAAAATGTAACTGTTCTAGTTTAAGTTAATAATTTATCTTTCCTGTTGAATTAAAAATTAATCTATTTTATTTGAGGATTCAAATATTTTCTTGAACATTCGTCATTTTTCATTTCAACAGGTTTAATTGAAAATTAAAATATTTTTGTTTGAAATATTAAATATTGCATATTTATTTGAGAATGCCATTTATTTAATCATTAAATACTTGGATTAAAGTTAAAATAATTTCTTAAAATTTCGTTTTTTAATTAAAGATTTATCCTTTTGGTTGAAAATTCAACTGTTATGTTAAAACTTCGTTCTTTTAATTCATCCTTATTTGTAGAAAATTATTCTTCTTTGTTAAAAAGTAAACTTTTTTATTAATAACTACAACTCTTCGATTAAATGATGAACGTTTTTCTTCAAAATTCATGTTTTTTTGTTAAAGATTTATAATTTTAGTTGATAAATTATCTATTTGGTTAAAAATTAAACTATTTTGCCGAAAATTCTTTCTTTTTTTTAGTTTTCCAGTTTTGGTTGCCAATTAATATTTTGAATTAATAATTGATTTTTTTTTTAATTAATGTATTTGGTTCAAAATTCGTCCTCTTTTGTAAAAAATTGATCCTCTATGACCGAATTCAACATTCTTTTAATCAAATTGAATTTTTTTTGTAATATAAACTCTTACATGCTTTGCCAAGAATTCATTTTTTTAAATCATCTGCATTCTCTACTGAAAATAAATTTTTGGTTTTTATTAAAAATGTAACTTTTTTAGAAAAAAGTGTATTTGATTGCGAATTTATGTATCTTGTTGATAATTAATATTTTTATTAGAAAATTAATCACCTTGGTTACAAAATCAACTCTTTGTTTAAATGTTGAACTATTTAATTAAAAATTATTTTTTTTATTGTTAAATTCATCATTACAAAATAGAAAGTTTATCTCTTTCGTCAAAGAGAATTAATTTTTTTATTGTTTGAAAATTTATTCTTTTTTATTACAATTTTAATTGCTTGAGTATAAGTTAATCTGTCCTGAATAAGGATTTTACTATTTTTGTTGAGAATTCATCTTTTTTGGATAAATTCAACTATTTTTTGTTTGAAAATTAAACTATTTGCTGAGTTTTTTTTCTTCTAAAAATCAACGAATTGGTTTAAATTTAAACTACTTTGCTCAAAATGCATTTTTCCATTCAAGATTTATCTCTTTGGTTAAAAATTTAACTATTTTCTTAAAAATCTGTTTCATTTTTGGTTCAGAGAATTTGGCTTATACAAAATTTAACTTGTTGAAAACTAATCTTCTTGTTAAAAAAATCAACTTTTTGCTTGAATATTTAACTCCTTCGTTAAACATTGAATTCTTTCAAAAAAAATTAATTTTTTTGTTGTTCAAGATTTATAATTTTAGTTTAAAATTCATCTTATTGAATTATTAATTTTATTTAGTTGACAATGCAACTATTTTTTTTAAACTAATTTTTTATTTAGAATTTATCTCTTTTGATGAAACTTTGAATACTTTTTTAAAAATACGTTCTATTTTT
>JAWWLR010000054.1:61665129-61680456 GCA_035041075.1 Acraspis erinacei | reverse complement strand
AAGTAGTACAGATTAGACGTTTTGATAATATTTTATAATATTTAATATAATTATTCTAAATTAATGTGCATTAATTATTATTCACATATGATATTGTTTAATCAAAATATGTGTAAGCAGCTCTTTTAAACAGTAGACACGAGACGAGACTCGAGACAAATTTCGAGACAAATTTCGAGACAAGATTCGTGGCGAGATGAGGTATAACGGAAGGGAGGAAAAAGTTGAGGGGAAGGATGATTGGAGGGAGAGATTTGAAAAACATAGTAGGCTGCGCAATTCCTTTTTTGTAGATTTTGTATCCCTAATTTTTCGATTTGAAAATTAAAATATTTAGAAATTAAAAAGTAAACTATTTTTGAAAAAATTATGGAAAATTTGGATATACGTATAAAGTTTTTATTTTTATTTCAATCGAAGAATCGGGTAAGCTGTGCCATCTAATGTCATATAGACGAGCCAACATGAAAAAATAGGTAAAGTGAAACTCTGTAGAGTGAAACTCAGCAACCCATATCTCCTTTTATCGACAGAACCATTTGCACAAAAACTTTGAGATAAAGTAAAAAGATGGCTCTTACCTGATAATATATATTTTAATGCGATTTTTTTTATTCAAGCATTTTATAATAAGAAATATTTTAAACAAACTTTATTTGAGATAATTTTATAGAAGGTTATATTTTCAAAAAAGGAAAAAATTCTCAATATAATAAAAAGAAATTAAACTGGTATCATTCTTAAATAAACCGCTTAAAATGGACTAATTTTAAATTGAAAAAAAAATTCAAAATTGATCTTCTTTCGTTGAGATTTAATTTCTTATGGTAGAAATAACCATTAAATTTTTCGTTAAAAATTCATGTTTCGTGAGAGTTAAAATCATTTCTTGGACATTCATTTATTTGTTTGCAAAATAATTTTCTGAACTGAGAATTTAACTATGCCACTTTTGGTTGAAAATTCATATTATTTAATTCAAAATTCAATAACCTTGTTACAATTTTTTTTCTTTTTTCGGTTGAAAATTCATCTCTTCTGATAGGAATACCATATTGCTTGTCATTGAAAATAAAAATTAAAAATAATGATTGCTTCTTCACTGAAAATTTTAATCTTTTTTGGTTGAAATATCAACTTTGACATTTATCGTTGAAAATTTATCTTTTTTAATAAACAATAAAACTACTTTATTAGAATTTTACGTTTTTTTTGGAAGATACAAATTTTTTAATGAAAATCTAACTTTTTCGTTAACCATTTAACACTTTCAGTTGAAATATTATATTTTTGGTTTAAAATGCATCTATTTGCTTAAAAATTACTATTTTTGATTGAGGGTTTTTGTATTTTGTTGAGAACTTCTTCTTTTCTGGTTGAAAAATTTGTTTCAATTTTTTTCTCTCATGGTTAAAAGTTTATCTTTTTGTTTTAAAAATTCATCAGTTTTGATAGAAATATTATATTTTTCGTAAAAATGCAACTATTCGGTAAAAAAAGATATATTTTTGTTGTGGCTTCAGCTGTTTTGTTAGAAATTTCTCTTTTATAGTAGAATTAAATTATTTTTCATTAAAAATTAAAATATTTTTAGGTAGAATTATCAACGGTCAAATTTCCTTTTAGAATTAATTTTTTTTTTAACTATTGAACTACTTAGTTAACACTTGAATTCTTTTGGCTGCAGATTCAGCTCGTTAGCTAATATTTATCTATTTTGTAAAAAAGTCGTTTTTTTGTTAGAAACAAATTTTTTAACCTGAAAACTTAACTATTAAGTTTTAGATTAAAGAATTTTATTTGAAAATTAATCTTTTCTGGTTTACGATACAACTATTTTTCTTGAAAAATTTGTCTTTGGCGTTTGAAAATAGTTTTCTTTCGGTAGAAATATCAACTATTAAAATTTCGTAAAAAATGCACCTTTCTTGTTAAAAGTCGAACAACTTTTTTTTAACTTCATTCTTTTAGTTGAAGATTCGTCCAAAACTAATTTTATAATTACAAATTTCATTCTTCTATTTTTTGTTGTAATTTGGTGGACTAATTTGGTATAAATTTCATCTTTTTCAAATAGTTTAGTTATTAATAGCTTAGTTGAACTTTAAAAAAAAATTAAAAAGTCACTTTTTGGTTGACGAAACCTCTCGTTGGTTCAAGATGTAAATACATTGTTTAAAATTCATTTTTCATTTTTGCTGAATATTATTTTTGTTAACAGAAAATTTTACATTTCCATTTTTAATTGGAAATTGATCTTTTTAGTAGAAAATTCACGTACTTTGTCAAAAAATTCGTCTTTTTCTAAAGCAATTAATTTTGTTGGAAGTGTCCTAGAAATTGGATGTATTAAAATTAGATAGTCTTTAATAAAAAGTTATTCTTACTTTAGCACATTGTCTGCTAGAAAACAAAAACCCATCTCGTTACCTTTTTATTATTGTTGAGCCAAGATTTAAATGTAATCCGAAAAAATGCAATGGCATGAAATAATTCACACGTCCCATGAAACGACCTTACAACAGAAGGCAAGTACGATTATACAATATCGAAGGTCAATAATGTCGGCACGTAGGTCATCGATTTCATCCAAGAAGCTATTCATGCGATGAAAAATTATATTATTATTCTTATCATACAATCATTTTCGAATCCAGCAATAAGATTTAAATCAGTATAAAATATATAAATAATTAGTAAAAAAAAAGGCTTGAACCTTGAAGAAAACATTGAATTAAGTTTTGGGTCAGACAAGTTTCACATGTACTTTGAAGAATTTATTTTTTAATTAAATTTCAGCAACTCATAATTACTTTTTAAAACAATTTGTTTAAGGAAAAAAGCGATTGATACATATTTATTTACAAAAAATTTTATTTTTTTATTTTAATAATTTATTTAATTGTAATTTATAAATAAAAATGCGTAGACGTTTTTTTTTTAATACAAAACTAATATTGTTATAAAAAACTACTAGAGGATATTGTGCTTTACATTAATGAATAATTCAATTTTATTTGCAATGCAAAAATGTTATTATTTGTATAGACTTATTTATCCACTTTTTATATATCCACTTATTAAATAAATCATTTTTCTCCTAGTGTGTTCTACTAGAAGCAAAAATACATATTAATATAAAATATATTTTCTAATAAATTATGATATTGAATAAAATTAGGCAGAAAGTCAAAAAAATTTGGAAAAAAGGAAGGAAACAGTTTTTGTTGATTTTTTTTTCTTTTAAATTTTATTTATATTTTTTAACTAATAAAGTTTAGTAACAAAAATAATTTGTAACACCAAAATTTATCACGATACTTAATTTATAAAAAAGTTTTGAAGATAATTTTCACTAACTTTTTTATTTAATTTTTTTAAACTTTAACACATTATTAAAAAAAAAATCTAAATTTTCATTTGAGGAAAAAAGCATAAATTAAAAAAATGTATGTAGTTCAAAAAAAATTATGCAATAATAAAATATTAATTTCAGATGAAAATAACAATTTAGATTTAAGTAGCAGATGAGTCATTATCTTTCTTAGCTTATTATATAAAAATATCAGAATTATTATTTTAAATAATACAATTTTTTAATATAGAATCTTCTTGATTGCAGCCTTCTGCTTAAAACTTTCAGCATTAAATTATTGTAAACTGGAATCTTTTAAAATTAAACATCATTGAATTAAATAAACATTTAAAATTTTAAACTTTAAAAAATATATAAAATCATAATTTACAGTATCTAAAATTAAACAACCTGGAAATAAAAAAAATACAATTTCACACTTTCCAAAATTTGAGTGCTATTAAAAATAGAGTAATTTTTATTTTTATGCGAATAAAAATGTTAATAATTTTAAAGGAATTCAGATAACTTCAGGAATTTTCGACCATTTGATAAAGGATTTAAGAAAATTGAAGAAATTTAGCTCTTTTAAAAACTTTAGAGAATTCAAAGAATTATGGCAATTCAGAATATTCAAAGACTTCAAAGAATTCAGAATATTTTAAGAATTCAAGATATTCGAGGGAATTCAAAAAAAAAAAATTAGAGTACTTAGAGAATTTAATGAATTTAGAGAATTGAAAGATTTCAGAATATTTGAAAGAATTCAGAAAATTCTAGGGATTTCAGACCACGAAAGGAATTCAATCTATTAAAATAAAAAAATTTTAATTTATAGCTTAAAACTGAAAATTAAGGAATTTTATACCCTAAAATTTTGACATCTTTACATTTTGACGCATTTACAATTACCAAATACAGGATTAATTTTAGCTGATTCCATTATAAAACATAAATTAAAGCTGTGAATTTTAAATTTGAATTGCTAGACGTTTGATAATTTTCACCATTTTTCAGAAATTAAAATTAAAATTTGATTTATTTTAAATACTTTTAATACGAAAATAATCGGCAGATGAATAGAAAAAATTCAGGAATTTAAAAGGATGAACAATATCTTAGGATTTCCGAAAATGAGAAAATTTCCTAAATTCATTTACTATTTCGAATTCAGAAAATTTCTAGGAATTCAGAATATTCGAAGATTTCAGAGCATTTTAAGAATTTCAAAAATCCATAAAATTAAAAATATTAAAATAATTTAGAAAATTCAGAGAAATCAGGGATATTCGAAGAATCTAGAAATTTCAGGAATGTCCGAGCGTTGAGGTAATTAAGGAAAGTAAGAGGATTCAAATCATATCAGAAATTCAGAGAAATAAAGAATTTTAGAATTCGAAGAATTCCGACAATTTAGATTATTGAAAGAATTCAGAGGGAATTCAGGGAATCTACTTAATTTCAAGAGCTTTAATCTAAAACTCCTAATTTAGAAAAAAGAAATTAAAATCTCTAGAATCTACCTTTTGAAAGCTTCAATTCAATTCAATTCAATTCAATTACAGGATTCATTTTAGCTTTTTCTCATAATCTGGAATCGTTCGAAATTAAACAACAATCAATTAAATAGACGTTTAGAATTAAACGATTTTTAATTTATAACTTTAAATAATTTAAAAAAATACAATTTACAGTCTCTAATTTTTAAAAACCTGTAGATGAGAAATAACTACAATTTCAAAAACTTGGAAGCTATACAAAATAGATTAATTTTTTTTCTTATAAGATTGAAAATGTTAATAATTTTAAAGAAACTCAGATAATTTCAGGAATTTTCTACCATTTTATAAATGATTTTACAAAAATTCAAAAATGCAGCGGTTTTCAAAAATTTTGAGATTTCAAAGAATTCTGGGAATTTATAATATTTAGACTTCAGGGAATTCAGAATATTAAAAGAATTCAGGATATTTGAGGAAATTCCGAAAATTTCAGAGCACTGAGAGAATTGAATGACTTTAGCGAACTCAGAAAATCTTCGGAATTTCAGAGCATGAAGGGAATTCAATCTATTGAAATTTAATATTTTTAATTTACAGCTAAAAACTGAAAATTATGGAATTATACAACGAAAAAAAGCTAAAACGAATCCCGTAATTGGCTACGTGCTGGGATTCAATAAAAAGGAATTGAATTAAATTTAATTTAATATGACTGAATTGAATTTAATTGAATTTATTGTTTATGTTACTTAAAAATTTAACTATTTTTAAGAAAACTAATATCTCTGGTCCAACATAAAAACATAAATTTTCTTATCTAAAAATAAAAATATTTAATTTATGGTTAAAGAAATTATATTTCTTACTTGAAAATTAACCTTTTTTAGAGGAATTAAACGCCTTGATTAAAAATGAAATTATTTCAGTGGCAGCTTCATCATTTTAGTTGAAAATTCATAATTTTATTTGAAAATGTAACTATTTATACGAAAATGAGTCTTTTTTAATGAACATTATTAATTTTTTAATTTAAAATGCAACTATTTGAGTTTTCCACCAATTAGGTTAAAAATTCATCTCTTTGGTTAAGAATTAACTTTTTTAAGTAAAAATTTAACTATTTAATTTTTACTTGACAATTTATATTTTTTAATTGCAAATTCATGTATTGTGTGGAAAATTCGTCTTTTTTATTCAAAATTAATCGTTTTGGTTGGAGAATGAACTCGTCCAGGGAATAATTCATCATTTTAGTTAAAAAAACATCTTTTTATTTAAAAATTCATCAGTTGATTTGAAAATTTAACTATTTTTTCGAAAATGAGTTTTTTTTAATGAAAATGACTAACTTTTTAATTGAAAATGTAACTATTTCAATTGAGTTTTCCATCATTTTGGTTTAAAATTAATCTCTTTCGTGAAGAATTAACTTTCTAAAGTAAAACTTTAACTATTTATTTTTTACTTAACAACTTACATTTTTTAAATGCAAATTCATGTGTTGTGTGGAAAATTCGTCTTTTTTATTCAAAATTAATCGTTTTGGTTAGAAAATGAACTAGTCCAGGGATTCATTCATCAATTTAGTTAAAAATTCTTTTTTTTTATAATAATTCATCGATTTCTATTGAAAATTCATCGTTTTATTTGAAAATTTAGCTATTTATACGAAAATGAGTATTTTTAATGAAAATTATTAATTTTTTAATTGAAAATGTAACTATTTCACTTGAGTTTTCCATCATTTTTGTTGAAAATTCATCTTTTTCGTGAAGAATTAACTTTTTAAAGTAAAAATTTAACTATTTCATTTTTACTTGAGCAACGTATATTTTTAATTACAAATTCATGTATTTTGTGTAAAATTCAGCTTTTTTATTCAAAATTAATCTTTTTGGTTGGAAATGAACTATTCCAGGGATTCATTCATCATTTTAGTTAAAAAATCATCTTTTTGGTTAAAATTCATCTGTTTATTTAAAAATTTGAAATGAAATGAAAATTGAAAATGAGTTTTTTTAATTAAAATGATTAATTTTTTTATTGAAAATGTAACTATTTAATTTTTGCTCGAAAATTCATTAATTTAATTGCACATTCATGTTAATTTGTGGAAAATTCAGCTTTTTTATTCCAAATTAATTTTTTTGGTTGGAAAACTCAACTAGTTCAATGACTCATTCATCATTTTAGTTAAAAATTCTTTTTTTTTCGTTAATAATTCATCGATTTCTATTGAAAATTCATCGTTTTAGTTGAAAATTCATCATTTTATTTGAAAATATCACTATTTTACGAAAATGAGCATTTTTAATGAAAAATTTTATTCAAAATTAATCGTTTTGGTTAGAAAATGAACTCGTCCAGGGAATAATTCATCATTTTAGTTAAAAAATCATCTTTCTGTTTAAAAAATCATCAGTTTATTTGAAAATTTAACTATTTTTACGAAAATGAGTTTTTTTTAATGAAAATGATTAATTTTTTAATTGAAAATGTAACTATTTCAATTGAGTTTTCCATTATTTAAGTAAAAAATTCATCTCTTTGGTTATGAATTAACTTTTTCGATTGATTGACTAATTCGATTGAATTTTTCATCATGTAGGTTAAAAATTCACCTCTTTGGTTATGAATTAACTTTTTTAAATAAAAATTTAACTATTTAATTTTTACTTGACAATTTATATTTTTTAAATTATGTAAATATATGAATTCCCTGAATGCTTTGACTCAGAAATTCCTAAAATTTGTACATTCCTTGAATATCCTGAAACCCCTGATTTCCGGGAATTTTATAAATTATTTTAAGATTTTCAATTCTCTGAATTTCTTAAATTCTTCAAAATCCCTGAAATCTTCGAATATTCTAAATTCCTGAAATTTTCTGAATTCGAAATAGTTAAGTAATTTATAAAAATGTCTCATCTAAATTCCTAAGATATTTTTAATCCTTTTAAATTCCTGAATTTCTTCTATTTATCTGCATTCGTTAAATATTCTGAATTATCTAAAATCCCTGAATTCCTTAAATTCATCCAGATTTTTTTCATTGTTTTTAAGTCCTTCGATATCAGAGAATTCTCAGAATTCAGAAAATTCCTTGAACTCAAGAAGTTTAAAAGCTTTCGAAGCAACTTAAAAGAATGAAAAGAATTCCAGGGAATGAAGCATTTACAATTAGTTTAACAGTGCAAAATATTTAAAATGTGAATATCTCATTACAATTAAAACCATGTAAAATTGAAAAACTCCGACAAATCTTTAGAATTTTTTATTAAACCCCGAAACTTCTGTTGTATAAGTAGCAAAGGTGCGTCATAGGCAGACATTGCCTATTTTTGTTTTGTCTTGATGTGTTAGGGGTTGACTACTTGTCAAGTATAATCCAGACATTTTAATAATAATTAAAAAGAATTAGTGTGAAAAAATTATTTAGAAAAAAAATTATTGTAAAAAAATTATTGAAACAGTTTAAGTGTATAAATTCAAAAATGCTCAAGGCTCTATTCCATAAGTAAAAAACAGTTTTAGAATTATTTAGTAAAGTTATTTTAATTTTAATTAAAGTAAATAGAAATAATAAAGGATCTGAGTACAAAATTGATTTTAGTGCCATCTCACGTAGGATGGCCGAAACAACATGGAAAAATATATATCCTTTCACTTTCACCTGTAGAGCAAAACTCAGAAACAGATATCTACATGTATCAATAAGACCACTTACACGAAAAGCTTCACACTAAGTTAAAAAGATGGCTCTTAGCTAAAAACATAAATTTTCATGTATTGACTATTTTATAAAGCATTTTTTATTAATAAATATTTCAAGCCCAATATTTTATGGTTTAATTGCAACAAAATATATGTACTAGGATTGTAAAAAAACTGTAAATAAAATAAAATATAAGTGCAACGTTTCAGAAATTGCGCAAAGATCCAGAAAATCTTAACATTTAACCGTTATTGTAGAAATTATTAAAAATTAGTGAATTAATTGCCCAGAAACTTCAGTAATTTGAAATGAATTTCTTACATTTAAAATTACAAGCTTAACTTTCTAAGGTAAAATAAGACATTTTTTAAAGTTTCAGAAAAAATATGTAAAATAAAAAGTTATTCCCTTTTAACGCCCATAAAAATGTTTAAAACAAAAAATTACCCTCTTCCAATTCCGGAAAAAGATTGAAAATAAGGTGTTTCCTTTTTCAGTTCAATAAAAATGTTGAAAATAGTGTTTTCCATTTCAGAAAAAAATAAAACCATAATTTCTTCTCTTGCAACTTGATGATACTTTTTTAAAAAATGTTCCTCTTTCAATTCAGAAAAAAAATCTAAAATAAAAAGTTCCTTTTTTCCAGCTTGATCACTTGACATTATATTTCTTAATTGAAAATTCATTTTTTTAGTGGATATTAAACGTCCTGGTTTAAAATGCTATTATTTCTGTGGAAGATTCATTATTTTAGTTGAAAATTCATAATTTTATTTGAAAATTTAACTATTTTCAAGAAAATGAGTTTTTTAAATGCAAATTATTAATTTTTTAATTGAAAATGTAACTACTTCAATTGCGTTTTCCACCATTTAGGTTGAAAATTTATCTCTTTGGTTAAGAATTAACTTTTCTGAGTAAAAATTTAACTATTTCATTTTTACTTGACAATTTATGTTTTTTAATTCCAAATTCATTTTAATTTGTGGAAAATTCAGCTTTTTTATTCAAAATTAATCTTTTTGGTTTGAAAATAAACTAGTCCAGGGAATCATTCATCATTTTTGTAAAAAATCATATTTTTGGTTGAAGATTCATCAGTTTAAGTGAAAATTTGAAATGAAATGAAAATTCAAAATGAGTTTTTTTAATGAGAATGATTAATTTTTTAATTGAAAATGTAACTATTTCAATTGAGTTTTCCATGATTTTAGTTGAAAATTCATCTTTTTCGTGAAGAATTAACTTTTTTAAGTAAAAATTTAACTATTTAATTTTTGCTTGAAAATTCATATTTTTTAATTGCAAATTCATTTTAATTTGTGGAAAATTCATCTTCTTTATTCAAAATTAATCTTTTTGGTTGAAAAAACAGCTAGTCCAGGGAATCATTCATCATTTTAGTTAAAAATTCTTTTTTTTCGTTAATAATTCATCGATTTCTATTGAAAATTCATCGTTTTAGTTGAAAATTCATCATTTTATTTTAAAATTTAACTATTTATGCGAAAATGAGTCTTTTTAATGAAAATTATTAATTTTTAAATTTAAAATGCAACTTATTCAATTGAGTTTTCCATCATTTAGGTTGAAAATTTATCTCTCTAGTTAAGAATTAACTTTTCTAAGTACAAATTTAACTATTTATTGTTTTCTTGACAGCTCAGACTTTTTAATTGTAAGTTCATGTATTTTGTGGAAAATTCAGCTTTTTTATTCAAAATTAATCTTTTTGGTTGGAAAATGAATTAGTCCAGGGATTCATTCATGATTTTAGTTAAAAAAATATTCTTTTTGGTTAAAATTCATCAGTTTATTTGAAATATTGAAATGAAATGAAAATTGAAAATGAGTTTTTTTAATGAAATTGATTAATTTTTTAATTGAAAATGCAACTATTTCGATTTAGTTATCCATCATTTTGGTTGAAAATTCATCTCTTTCGTGAAGAATGAACTTCTTTAACTAAAAATTTAACTATTTAATTTTTTCTTGAAAATTCATATTTTTTAAGTGTAAATTCATGTTAGTTTGTGGAAAATTCAGCTTTTTTATTGAAAATTAATTTTTTCTGTTGGAAAATCAACTAGTCCAAGGACTCATTCATCATTTTAGTTAAAAATTCTTTTTTTTCGTTAATATTTCATCGATTTCTATTGAAAATTAACTTTTTCAAGTAAAAACTTAACTATTTAATTTTTACTTAACAATATACATTTTTTAATTGCAAATTCATGTATTTTGTGGAAAATTCTTTTTTTCAAAATTAATCTTTTTGGTTGGGAAATCAACTATTCCAGGGAATCATTCATCATTTTAGTTCAGAAATCATCTTTCTGGTTAAATATTATTTTGAATATGTATCGTTTTGGTTGATAATTCATATTTTCTTTTTATGTTTTGTCATAATTGTTTTTATTTCTTTAGCCCACTGTTTTGTAGCATTTAATTAGCCTTGTTAACGAACCTCTAACTAAGTAATATTTTAATGGTATAAAAAAAAAAATTCTTTTATAACTGTTGTGCTGTTAATTTGATTTATAATTGTAGCTTTAATTAAATCAATTTTTCCTCAATTCAAAGAACTAACCGCATACCCCTCTCTAATTTTACAGGGACGGCACTCTACTAGTAAATCTATTAATTTACAGTGGACTATTTCAAATTAAAACTTTATTTTCAAATTCTGATTTTGTCTTCAGAAATTACTTTGAATTTCTATACTTCTGATTTTTGAATCGATCCAGCAGGATCTGGCGATCACAAATTTTCGTAAAAAGTTAAGTATAAAAATAATTTTTATTTAAATGACTGCCAAAGTATGATTCACTAATTATTTATCAATCGGCCGTCATAAATATAATTTCTCAACGAATCCCAGTTTAGAAATATTAATTGAAGTGAATTATGGTGCAAATATTAATTCTAAATATTCTTTCAATATCGTTCCTTCGCTACCAACTATATTCGTAGATATAAATTTCTATCTGTGAACAAATACTCATATTTTCATTGCTTGATAAGAAAATTTCATTCCTCTAAATTGTAAGTAACAATGTCATAAATATTAGGCAATTTTTCACCTTCAGTGTAAGAAAAACAGTTTAATGAAATACAAATAGTTCAGACTAACGAATGGAATAGCGACTAGCCTACAGTACGCGGAAAGGTTTTGAAATTTTTATCAGTTAGACTCGTTTCGAAATTCTTCGTAAGTGGATTCCCTTATTTCAAAAAAATGCGGACACTAACTGGCATTCTTTGCTTCAGTTTGGTGCTTTTTTCCAATCCTATTGGTAATTATAAAGATAATTCAATTTTATTTGCAGTTTTGCTTTCAATATGTTTGGTTTTTATTTAAAACTCGATTAAAAATTAATTATATAAAAATAACAGTTTTTGTATATAACTCATGAAATCAGGGAAAAAATTTTCAATAAATTTTAAGCCACCCATTTTGTTTAAACTATTTATAATTACTGAACAATACAATTTAACTCAATAATATATTGTGTTATTTTATAAAAATTAATCGCAGCCCCATAAATCCTAAAATTGTAAATTTGATATATTTTTCATTAATTAATAATTATAGAAGTTATTTTATTTGCTTCCAGAATTATTTTTTCACATTTTATTTTCAAAATAACGGTACGCTCAAAATAAAATGAACTAATTAAGCAATATAAAGAATCTATACTTTTTCCAGATTTTTAACAAAATCCATCAAATCATAGTAAGTCTTGTATTTTTAATATATATACATTATTTTTGTAACCAATTTTTATTTGTTTAAACAATTTTTTGAAGAAATATGAAGCATATCTCATATCTTATTCAGGTAAACATAAAACTTTCGCTCATCTCTAAAAAATTGCTTATTAAAATTTAATTTGTTTGAACAATTATATCTTGATAATGAAAAGTGTCAAAATAAGAGGAGCTAATCAAATGCGTTGCGAAATTAACCAAAAACTTTACTTTTCTCCAGAAAAATAAAAATTGTTCATGCACGGAAATTCCTAATAAATAAATTTATGTATAAGCATGATTTACAAAATTGACCATTTTTTCTGTATGGCTGTCAAGCGTACAGTTCTTATCGCACAAAAGAAAATAAATGATTCTACAGAAAAAATTGCTATTAATTGCATTGCCAAACAATTGCATTTGTTAATAAAAATAAGTTTATAATAATGGATAATAATTATTTTCCATCTATAATATGTTTTTTATCACACGGCCATCATAAGTGGGATTCTAGGTACTGCGAACGATACATTTATATCTAAGCTTTATGGTGGCGTGGATTTGAATGCATTGAATTGTAATGGATATTAGTGGATTGGACTGGAGTGGATTAGAGTGTATTAGATTAGGTTGGAGTGGATTGAACTGGAGTGGATTAGAGTGTATTAGATTAGATTGGAGTGGATTGAACTGGAGTGTATTAGAGTGTATTAGATTGGAGTGGAGTGGGCTGGATTTCTAATGAATGGGTTGGAGTGGATTGAAATGAATTGGATTGGAGTTCATTGAATTGGATTGGAATGTAATAGAATGGATTAAATTAAAGTGGATTGAAGTGGAATGGGTTTGAACAGATCCGATTTGAATGAATTGTATTGGAGTGGATGTAATTGGATTAAATTAGAATGGGTTGGATTAGATTAGAATGGATTAAATGGGATTGGATTGGTTTGGAGTGGATTGAATTTAATTGAATTGATTTGGATTCAATTTCATTTGATTTAAGTGGATTGGAATGGAATGAAAATTGGCTTGGATTGAATTGAATTTGAGTGGAGAAAATTGGTTTCAAAAGAAAGGGATAGTATTGGAGTGTATTGGATTAGAATTAATTGGAATGGAGTGTAGTAAAGCGGTATGGTGTGGATTTATTTGGGTTGGACTAAAATAAATTGAAATGGATTAAAATTAATTGAAGTAGATTGTATTGAATTCGAATGAATTAGATTGGATTGGAGTGGATTGGAATTAATTGGATACGGGTGGATTGGATTGACTTGTACTGAATTAGAGTGAACTGGATTGTATTGGATTGGAGTGGAGTGGAGTGGATTGGTTTGATTAGGAATGAACAGGATGGGATTGGAGTGGATTAAATTAGAATAAATTGGAATAGAGGGGAGACGTGCAGAATGCAGTGAATTGAATTGGATTGGGTTGGCTTGGGTTGGGTTACCATGAACGGGATGGGATTGGAGTGGGTTAGATTAGAATAAATTTGAATGGAGTGGATTGAATTGGATTGGATTGTAGGGGATTAGACTGTATTTGACTAGACTGGAGTGGATCGGAATAGATTAAAATGTAATGAAATGGATTGTATTTGATGGGAATTACTTGTATTGGAATTAATTGGATTATATTGGATTAGAATTACTACTATTGCGGTGGATTGGATTTGATTGGCTTGGATTGGATTGAATGCAGTGGATTGAAGTATATTGAAGTGGATTGAAGTGCATTAGAATGGATTGGAATGGATTAGACTGAAATAAATTATATTTAATTGTATTGCATTGAAATTAATTGAATTGGATTGGAGTAGATAGGAATTAATTGTATTGGGGTGGATTGGATTGGCTTGGAATGGATTAGAATATATTTGATTGAATTGGATTAGATTGGATTGTATTTGATTCGATTGGATCCGATTGGATGGGATTGGGTAGGGTTGGGTTGGATTTGATAGGAATGCAGTGGATTGAAATGGATTGGAATGAAATTGATTGGATTGACATGTATTGAATTGCATTGTATGACAGGAAACTGGATTGTTTTAGAGTAGATTTGATTGGATTGGATTACATTTGAGATTTCTATGTTGGTTTGGAATTCACGGGATGGGATTGGAGTGGATTGGATTAGAATGAATGGTAATGGATTGGAGTGGACTGGAGTGCATTGTATTGGTTTGGAGTAGATTGGAGTCCATTGGAATGAATTGGAATGGAAAAAATTAGATTGAAATGAATTTGATTGGATTTTATTGAATTTGAATGAAATGGACTGGATTTTAATGGATTAGATTGAATTTGAGCGGAGTGGATTGGTTTGGAATGAGCCGAATGGGATTCTGGTGGATTAAATTAGAATGAATTAGAATGGTGAGGAGTGGATCGGAATGCAGTGGATTAAATTGCGTTGGATTGGAGTAGCTTATTTAAGTTTCTAGTGGATTGGAACGATTAGTATGGATTGGAATGGATTGGAATGGATTTGTATGGATTGGAATGGATTGGATTTAAATTGGATTAAATTGTATTGAATTGGAATAGATTAAATTAGGTTGGATTAAATTGAAATGTATTGTTTTGAGGTGGACTGAATTAAACGGCCTCGCATTAATCGTAGTAGATTCGATTGAATTGGATATAATTGGATTGGACTAGATTAGATTAGATTTAAATGAATTGCATTGCATTGTATAGAATTGGAATGGAATGGATTGGATTGAAATTAACGGGATGGAATTGGAGTGGATCGGATTATAATAATTTGGAGTGGGCTGGGTGGAAATAAAGTGGATTTAATTGGATTTGATTTCTGTGAATTAGGGTGGATCATATTAGTTTGGAATGGAGCGGAATGGACTGGATTGGATTGCGATGGTTTGAAATCAACGGGGTGGGTTTGGAGTGGGTTGGTTTAGAATAATTTGGAATGGAGTGTACAGGAGTGGAATAAAGTGGTTTTAATTGGATTTGATTAGTTTGGATTATAGTGGA
>JAWWLR010000054.1:61639708-61657912 GCA_035041075.1 Acraspis erinacei | reverse complement strand
AAAAACAAAAACAAAAACAAAAACAAAAACAAAAACAAAAACAAAAACAAAAACAAAAACAAAAACAAAAACAAAAACAAAAAAACAAAAACAAAAACAAAAACAAAAAAAACAAAAACAAAGACAAAGACAAAGACAAAGACAAAGGCAAAGGCAAAGGCAAAAGCAAAAGCAAAAACAAAAACAAAAACACAAACACAAACACAAACACAAACACAAACATAAACATAAACATAAACAGAAACAGAAGCAATAACTATAACTAAAACTAAAACTAAAACTAAAACTGAAGAGAACAGAACAAAACGGAACAATACGGAATGGAATGGAATAGGATAGGGAAGGATAGGATAGCATAGCATAGGATGAAATGGAATGGAATGGAATGGAATGGACGTTGGTAATCTTCAAAATAGGAGTCATTCAAAAATTACATCATGCTATTTTGACCCCCTTTAAGTAAATTTTTTTAATTTGATTTCATTTGATAAAATCCGAAAATAAAATACAAAACACACTGATATTTATTAATTTCTTTTTTTTTTTTAAGTATTTCTTAAGTCATCACAGCCAAAAATGCTCTCAAAACTACGGAAATAGGGTGATTTTTCACGAAAATAGGGAAATAATTTCTTTTAAATAAATTTAATTTAAGTTTCAAGAAGAAGAATTTTACAACAAAATATGTTAATTTTTAAGCAAAAGGAATGAATTTTCAACAAAATAATTTAATTTTTAACATATTTGTTGAATGTGCCACCCCCAAAATTTTAAATTTTTATTAAATAGTGGAACTTTCAAACAAAAAAAGCGAAATTTTTAGGAAACAGTTGAATGCTTCAAACCATAAAACGAATTTCTGATCAAAAAGGACAATTTTTCAACAAACCAATTAAATTGTCTAAAAAAAGAATTATTTTTAAAAAAATTATGATTCTTTTAGTAAATAGATTTTTAAGAACATTTTTGAATTTTTTGCAAAGAGGTTAAATATTTAAACAAATAGTTGAACTTTTAAGCAAATGAGATAAATTTTTTAACAAATAGTTGAATCTTTGAACCAAAAAGGCGAATATTTTTAGATTAGAGTTAATTTTTCAAACCCGAACTTTACCATAAGAAATCTCGAAATAACGATTTAAAAAAAATGAAGTTTCAATCTAAAAAAATTAATTGTCAACCAAAGAGTTGTATTTTTATCTATAAAAAAATCCAATTTTTATCAAATGAGATGAATTTATAAAAAGAAAAAAATGGAATTTCCAACAAAATAATTTAATGCCAAAAAAATAATGAAATATTTAACAAACTATTTATATTATCCCAAAATATTGGAGTTTTTAAACTAAAATAATGAATTCCAAATAAAAAATCTAAATTTTTATTAAAAGAATTTCAACTTTCAGCCAAATATTTGAATTTTCAAGCAAGAAAAAAAATAATTTTTGGCCACATAGTGAAATCTTCAAGCAAAATAGAAGATTTTGTTGAAAAGACAGTTTAATTTTCTACCAAGAACTTTGTTATAAAAGTATTTGAATTTTTAATTTAAAAAAATTTAATTAAAAAAAACAATTTACAACAAAGCAGTTTAATTTTTAGAAAAAAAAATACTTTCTAACCAAATCGTTTAGTTTTCAACAAAATAATTAAATTCTCAAGAATATAGTTGAATTTAAAAGACGAAAATAAGAAATTTTTAGAACACTTTACTTTTCAAATAAAAGGGACAAATAAAAAACAACAATTATCCAACAAACCAGTTCAATTTTCAAGAAAATAATTAAATTTTCAAAAACTGAATTAAATTTTTAACTGAATCATTTTACTTTCAAATAAATTTTCAAGGAAAAATTTCATGTTTTAAACAAGTAGTTAAACTTTCGAGCAAAAGAGACGAATTTTTCTATAAATAGTCGAATCTTTAAGCGAAAAGAAGATTTTTTTAAAAACACAGTTCAGTTTTTAATCAAGAAATTATTTATCAAAACAGAGGAATTTTTAATTTACAAAAATTAAATTTCGATTTAAAAACCCAATTTTTCAAACACAGTTTTATTTTTTAACCAAAAAAATTATTTTCTAACAAAATAATTTAATTTTTGACAAATTAATTTAATGTTCAACAATATAATGGAGTTGTCAAGCCAAAAAACGAACTTTTTAGAAAACGGTTAAATTTCCATAAAAAATTGTCACATTTTCTATAAAAAAGGAAAATTCAAGAAAAGAGTTAAATATTCAAAAAATTAAGCAAGCTTTTAACTAACTAATTGTATCGTTAACAAAATTCTTAGTTTTGATTCAAAATAAGAAAACTTCAAAAATAAAAATCATGAATTTTCCACAAAAGGGGTTCAACTTTTAACCAAGTAGTTCAATTCGTAATAAAAAAATTTTAATTCTCCACGAAAAATATAGTTGATATTTCAATTAAAACGATTGTTCAAGTTTAACTTTAAATCAAAAACATTCCAGTTTAATAAAAAGATGAATTCTGAAACCGAAATGAAAAAGTTGATATGTCAATCATAGAAGATATGAATTTAAAATTTAAAAAAATTAAATTCAACCAAAAAAGATGATTTGTAAACGAAATAATTGAATTTTCAAATAGGACAGATTTTTTATACCTGAATTATCTAGAAAAATGTTGTATTTTTAACCCGAAAATATGAATTTTCTTCCAAAAGTATAAATATAATAAAATTATTAATAATATATGATAATATTTCAAAAAATAAAAAATAAAAACAGAAGATAATTTTTTTCTTAAGGGGCAGTTAAAAAGGGTCAAAGTTTTAATATATTTAAAAGTGGGGGGATTTTTTAGCCGCATTTTACTATTTTGTGAAGAAAAAGGGATTTATTTCAATTTTTGTATTATACTATGCTTAAAATTTTGACACTTTATTATTAGCAAACAGTTTTTTTTAATTTTTCGTTTTTAACTAACTTTTAAATAACTTTTTTTCTTTAACGCTTTGGGTATGTCCTAAATTTCTTTCAAATGCACAAATTAAGGAGTAAGGTTATGATTTTTAATCCCCGTTTAATTTGTCAACTCATCAGGGCTTAAAATTTACAAATTTTTCAATTAAAAATTGACAAATAAAATACTTCGAAAACTAGTTATATAATGTTTAACACATAGAAAATATTTTTTAAGGTGAATCATATAGATACGACCAGGTGAAATCTTATTAACGATCACGAAACTCAAATGATATGAATATATGTTTCTATAACTTGTCTTGCCTTTTTAATAATTCTTGTAGGCGTGATTTTCTCTTGTATTATGTCTTCACTTGAAAATAGTTCAATCGTTTCTAAGAATAAAAATTTAAGTAAAATCAATTTATCGAAAAAAATTTAAACAATTTATTGAAAATGAGATGAAAGTAGACAATTATTTTTAAGGTTAATATATAAACAAGTAATAAAAGTTAGTTAAAATGCAAGCAACTATATTCTAATATTAATATATTCAAGCAACTATTATCTAAATTCAAGTAAGTAGGGGCAATCCACCTACAGTGGATAATGCAACCTATATATATGTAATGTACTTAATTTTAATTTTAATTTTTTTAAACGTGGCGTATCATAATAATTAATTTAATTAAATTAATTTTTTAGCAACATTGGTATTTTTAATTAATTATTATCCACTGCAGGGAGGCTTCCCTTAAATAAAATATATTATAACCTTAAGGCCGTCCTTTAATAATTATTTCTAAAAGGCTTTTTTAAAAAGTTTATTAAATTTTTCTTGGTTAAACTAATTTTTTTCCTAAAAATTAGTTTATGAATGGAACTAAAGAAACGAGAGGGAAAGTCATGCTTTCTCGAGACGTGATAGGACTCTTTATTGGTAATAGAAGTTTCTTTAAATTCTATTCGAAACTTGTAAATCAAATAAAATTAGATTTCTTCAAAATTAGAGTACAAAATTTTAATATTATTGCAATTACTTACTTAATTTGTTTATAAGATCAATATTTCATTAAATTTCTCATTCAGTTTCTCTAACAATATCATACCACTTCTTTGCTGTTTGTAATTTTTTAACGAATTATAAATTCAGTGTCGTAATTATCAGACCATGAACTTTGTATTGTTATGGAGCTTATGCTAATTTTGATGATGGTGAATTTAAAACTTTCTTCTCTGGAATAGAATAAAAATTATGAAATTGTACATCAGATAAGCCCGAATTTCTGAGTAAAGATAAGCATCTTTTAAGATTATGAATGCTAATACTTTTTTAATGTTTATTGTAAGAATTAGTTTATAATTTATTTTTTAAAAATTGTATTCCAAGAATTTAGGTAAAGTAATTCAACACTTTGTTTATGACTTTTAAAAATTATGTGAAGAATCCTCTTTCTATTTATTATTTCTATATCTATTTTACTGATTCAATCAGTCAAATCGTATAAATAATTTTTCGAAATAAAAAAAAACAAGAATGCAGCAACGAAATCTGGATTTTTGTAATTTGTAAGAATTTCTTAGCTAAAGGATCAAATTTGGATTCTTTACATATTTTTAATTTCTAAGAAATTTATATTGAAATTTGAGATTAATTTTGAAAATTTCAAAATATGTCAAATAGGAGTCTGAATGAAAGATTTTAGGAAAATTGGTTTAATTTAACAGGGTTTGAAAAAATCGAAGTAAAATTTAATTATTTCAAAAGATACTCAGTAGTTTTAGAAGTTTTGAAAAAAATTGAAAATATTTTAAATCCTGAGTAGATTTCCAAAAATTCCAAACAAGATTCAGGTGATATTTAACAGTGAAAACTTTTTTCTAAACAAAATTGGAAAACAATTTTAAAAGATTTCAAAAGATTTTCTTCAATTTCGAAAATATGAAAACAAAATTTTCTAATTTTTTAATATTACAATATTCTAGGAATAATTTAAGTAAGTTTGAGAGATCTTTAGGAATTTAGAAATTGTAAAAAAATAATTAGAAACTTAAAAAGTTTAAGAGATATTTCAAAATTTTGAAATTATAAAAAAATTCAAGATTCAAAAAAATTATAACAAAATGTAGATTTTTGAAAATTTCGAACAACTTTTTTAGAAACTTCTTAAGAATTTTAAATGGTTTCAAGATAATAAATAATTTAATAATAATATTTAATAATAATGAATAATTTTGAATGATTTTTTATTTTGATAAATTAATTTCAAAGGGTTATTTATAAAGATTTTCAAAATGTGAAAAAAAAGATTCCAGAAAATTTTAAGGCAATTTTCTTTGTTGGTACGATTTTTTTTTAATTTGACGGAAGAATAAAATTTCCGTATATTTCAAGAAAAAGAAATGTCTTAAGAACAATGGTAAAATTTCAAAGAATTTTGAATTTTAAAACAATTTAGAGAAAAGAACATTTTTAAAGAAAAGAGAATAAAAGTCTCAAGACAATGAAATTTTTTTTTCAATATTCACAGGATAAGATAAAAAATCAATTTACTTAAAAATATTAATTTACAGAGCATAATATTTTTAAAATTTTCTAAAGCTATCACAAAATTATCTAGAAGATTTTAAGACATTTTTTTTTAATTTGCAGAATTTATACAAAAAGTTTCAGAAAAACTTCAAATAATTTTAAAAGATAGTTAGAAGGTTTAAGAATTTCGAAAAGATTAAAAAATAACTTAAAATTTCCAAACGGTTTAAACAATGTTAAACGGTTTTTAATAAAAATTTACAAAGATTCTTATTTACAAAGATTTCAAAGCATTCAAAAAGATTTATAAAGATGTAAAAGAAACATCTCGAAGATGTTTATTACATTTTTTTTTAGACCATTTTTCGCAGTTTTAAGAAAAATCCGTGTTTACTTTACAAAAATGTAGGAATTTTATAAGTTTCAAAATGATTAGTAATATTTTGTAAATTGAAACAAATTTGAAAATTTATCAAATATTTTTTATTTTCTTCCAAATTGTAAAAAGTCCTGGATATCTTTTAATTACTAGAATTTTTCCAAAATTTGGTAAAATCCTATAAAATAAGAAAAACTTCTTGAAAATTCAGATCTTAGAATCTTATACACGCTTTTCCCGGTCCGAAATATAATATTCCAAAAAATTACAAAAATGCAATTTTGTTAATTGATACCTTAAGTTAGCAAAAAAATTATTTTTGTTTTTTGGACTTTTTAATAAATTTCAGAAACACGTAAATATTGTTAAGTTTAAAATAAAAATATTGTTCTATTTTTTACGGATCTTGAGTAAACGGATTTTTAAGGATCTGGTATAAAAATGTTTCAGAGTCAGTAAAAAATAAAAAATAAATATTTTTTGAAACTTAAAAACATGTATGAGTTTCCTTAGTTTATTGAAAATAGCATAAAAAAATACAAAAAATAGCCACAAATTTTGTAACTTTAGGTAGAAATTTGCAAAATTGATTTTTAGGTCAATTTTTAATATTATGTATCTACGAAACATTATTTTCTTGTCTGTATACTCAAAAAAATTGTAAACAAGAAAAATATTTTAAATATAGAATTGAAAAACTTATTTTCAACAAATTTTTATTTGTTTGTAATGCCACAAAGAAACTTTGGAATGCTATTAGCAATGAATTCAATCATTTTTAGTTTTTCGGCCCATCCTAATTAGGCTAGTTGATTAAATTTTTCTTTTTTTGTTTTACTGCACTGAACGACTGCATACATTACGCGCATAATTGATATTCATGATTACGGATACCTTTAATTCTGAATTTAGGTCAAGACAACCCCAGTCACTTACCTTCTGAATTCCCAGATTGCAACATTGCGGGGAAATCCCTTGCACACTGCGAGCTCTTAGAATGACTTCGATGTTATGTCATTGCAATACAGAATTTTATTCTTTATCAATATTAATTACATAAATCTAAAATAAGAAAAATGTATATTTACGAAAAGTATTTTATTGATAAAGGGATTTAAAATTTCAAAATAAACCAAATTTGTATTTAAATAAAATTTTAAAACTTGAAGAAAGTAATAGATTTTTACGATAAATTAATTTTATTTTATTGTTATAGAATTATATGATCGTTATTTGAACTGGTATAAAAAATCTAAAAAAATAATGCAACTATCGTCTTACAGCAGAAGATCCTCGAAAACACTTTCTCCCGGAACCCAAAACCACAAAGCGAGCAAGTCAGATTTTAAACAATTCAATCTTTCATTCGGAACGGAACGTTCCAGAGTTAAAACACATTTCAATTATTCAAAATATTCAAACTAATTGAACCCAATTTTATTTCATTTAATATATTTTCAATTAACTAATATTTATTTTATTTCACTTCTTTTGGTATTATTTCTTTTTGTTTAATTTCATTTTGCTTACTTTCATTAAATTTCTTTTCGTTGTATTATTTTAAATTTCATTTCTTCTTATTTCACTTTATTTTATATCATTTTCCGCCATTTCTTTTAATTTAACTTAATTTATTTTTATTGTCTCTCGGTTAATGTTTTTATCTCATTTTATTTGTATTTATTTTTATTTAATTTTATTACAATTCTCTTTATTTCGCTTCCTTTGACTACTTCTTATTATTTCATTTCATTACATTTCTTTGGATTGAATTTGCTTCTATATAATTTCTTTTTATTTAATTGCATTTTTTATCCATTCTTTTGATATCCTTTTCCTTTATTTTTATTTGTCTCATTTTGTTTTTCTTGTTATTTCTTTTCATTTTTATAATTTCTAATTATTTCATTAAATTACGTTTATGTTAAGTTTTTGTACCATTTTTTTCAATTTAATTGATTTGATTTGAATTTTTTGTATTTAATTTCACTTCATTCATTTTTTTAGTATTTTTTCATATCTTTTTCATTAATTTTATTACATTCCTTATAATTTTATTGCATTGAATTTATTTTTATTTAATTTTCTTGTGTATCATTTCATGTTTCTCTTTGTCCATTTCGTTTCATTTTATATCATTTTTTTTTATTTCACTTTGCTCAATATTTTATACTTCATGTCATTTCTTTTCTTTTTATTTCATTTATTTCTATTTCGTGTCATTAAATTTCTTTTCATTAGATTTCCTTTAATTATCTTCGTTTTATTTCATTTCGTTTCATTTGGTATAATTTCTTATTGTTTAATTTCTTTCTATTCAATATGCTTTTAAATAATTTCTTTTTATCTTACTTTTTTAAATATTTGATTATCTCATTTCATTTTTTCATTTTTTTATTTAATTCCTTTTCTTTTTTATTTAATTTTAGTTCATTTCATTCCTTTATATTTCTTTTAATTTAATTTAATTTTTTTATTTTAAATTACTTCATTTCTATTTATCTCATTTTATTTCATATGTTTTAGTTCATTTTATTACATTTCTCTTTATTTAATTTCCTTTTATATAATTTTTTTAATATCATTTTATTTTATTTGTCTACTTTATATTTTTTCATTTTATTTAATTTCTTTTCATTTTATTTTATTATATTACTTTGCATTCTATTTCATTTCATTTTTTCATTAAATTTAATTTAATTTATTTATTTTTATTCAATTTAATTTAATTGTATATCATTTCGTTTTATCTTATTTTGTTTCTTTTTTTGTGTTTCATGTAAATTCGTTTCTTTTAATTTCCTTTCATTTCTTTTCGCTGCATTTCATTTTATTATTTTCCGTTAATTTTATTTCTTTTTCTTTCATTTCATTACATTTTCTCTTTCGTATAATTTTTCTTTATTTGTATGTATCTCATTTCATTCCTGTTGTTCTTATTTCATTTATTTTCATTTTATATAATTTCTAATTCTTTCATTTTATTACATTTCTCTCTATTTTATTTTATGTCCTTACATTTCTTTTGATTGCATTTATTTCTATTTAATTTAGTTTGTTTTCATTACATTTCAATTAATTATTTTCGTTTTATTCCATTCCGTTTCATTTTATATAATTTCTTATTATTTTATTTTGTTTTATTCAATATGCTTTCATATAATTTCTTTTCATATAATTTTTTTGTATCTAATTAAAGTTTTTAAAATTTTTTAATTTAATTTAATTATTTTCATTTTTATTTTATTTCATTACATTTCTTTTAATATCATTTTATTTGGTATCATATCTTTTAATTTAATTTAATTTCTTTTTATTTAATTGGATTTTATATTATTTCTTTTTATTTAATTTTGTTTGTATTTTTCTGTATTTAATTTCTTTACTTTTTATTTTATTTCTTTTCATCGTATGCTATTATAGTCATTTTCATTATATTTCTTTCTGTTGCATTTCATTTGTTCATTACATTTTTTTTTTTTTTTTATTTCATTTCATTTCATTTTATATAATTTCTTTTTATTTTATTTTATTTCGTTTTTTTGTATTTTACGTAATTTCCTTCCATTAATTTCATTTATTTCCTTTTCACTACATTTTTATTTTATTATTTTCCGTTCATTCTATTCCGCTTCATTTCATATCACTTCTTATTATTTTATTTTATTTTTTTTCATTTCATTCCTCTTCTTTTTATTTGCGTTATTGGATTTTATATTATTTATTTTTAAATCATTTTGTTTTATTTTTTGTATCTCATTGCATATATTTTCATTTTTTAATTTAATTCAATTTTTTATTTTTTATTTCATTTATTTTTATTTGTTTCACAACGTTTTTTTTAAATTTAATTACTTTATATTACATTTCATTTATTTAATTTGTTTTCATTACATTTCATTTATTTCTTTTTATTTTATTACTTCTAATTTTATATCATTTCTAATTGCTATTTCATTTATTTTAGTTTATTTCATTTCTTTACATTTCTTTTTATTTCATTTCATTTCTTTTCTTTTAAATTTCATTTTATTACCTTTCATTTCAAAGCACATTTCTTTTTATTTTATTTCATTTCTTTTAAATTTCATTTTATTACATTTCATTTCAAACCACATTTGTTTTTATTTTATTTCATTATATTTGCGTTTACTCAATTTTAATTAATATAATTTTTTTTTAATTTTTTGTATTTCGTTTCTCTTTTTTCATTTTTTTATTTAATTCAATTTATTTTATTTGTTCTTTCTGCATTTTATTTGACTTTATTTGATTGCACCTATTTTCAGTATATTCTTTTTTATTTCTTTTTTTATTAATTTTCATTTAATTTAATTATAATTTCTTTCGTTTTATGTTATATAACTTCCTTTTATTTCATTTCATTTTATGAGATTTCTTTTCATTAAATTTAAATTGATTCCATTTTATTAGGAATGAAAATCGTTTAAGCAATGAATGATTAAATATATATGAAATGGTCTTAATACGACAAAGATTACCTGTATTTTTTTTAATCATTTCTTTATTCCTGGCCTCTGAACATTTTATTCGGTGCTTTTAATGTTTTGCTTTATAAATTTTAAAAATAATCATTTCTTTTCATTTTATTTCCTTAAATTTCTTCGCATTACTTTTTATTTCACTTGATTTCTTTTCTTTTTATTTCATTTCATTATGAATAAAACTATTTAATTTAAGAATGGAATGTATAAATAAAAATTTAGAAAAGAATAACAAAACTTCTGTCCTTTTAATGTTTTGATTTTTAATTTTCAAAGATGATCTTAGTTCTCAAGTCTTTTTCAGCGTCAGTGAAAGTTATTTCCAGCGGATACACTAATGTTTTACATAAATAAGCTATCCTTGTTCCATCCTTTCGACAATTTCTTTGTTCAAGGTTTCGGTATTAAGATTAGAAAATTGTTAAAGGCGCAGAAAAAAAGCCTTTATCAAAAGAAAATATCTTTCAATCATTTCATTATAATGAAGAAAGTAAATGAAGAATTCACATTAATTTTCAGGAAAAAAGTTTTTTCATTTTTCAATGATCTTTTTCTTTGAAAAATATTCTTTGAGTCCAAGTCCAAGAATTTCTTTTATTTTAAAATACTAATTTTTAATATTTTTCTGAGTGAAATAATCCGGGATCCCAGAACTAATAAAAACTAAATTCCAAGGCGAAAGAAGAAACTCATCTTATTTTTTTTCTGGACTACTTTGTTCTCTTCGTTCTCGTTTTGAGAGAGTTGTTTCGTAATCATTAGGTCAAGGTTACTGAACCTCATTTAAACGGAAGTCCGGCGACGATGGTATACCCATCTTGTAAGTCATAAAACTTTTATTTTTACCAATAAATTACATTTGTTTCGAAATGAGACACGCAGGAAATTACTTTAAACTTTAGTGTAATTCCTTTGTTTATTTTTTTATTTATTGCTAATTACACTCGCATTTCTATATTAAATGTAACTACAAAACAAAGAGACGAATTTTTTAGAAGAAAATTCAATGATTAACCTGAAAAGTTAAATTTTCAACAAAAACAACATTTTTAACGAAAAAGGTTAATTTTCAACCAAACATTTACATTTACAACCAAATAGTTGAATTTTCTACCAAAACAGATGACTTTCAATTTTTAAAGACGAATTTTTAATAGATAAGAACAAATTTTCTATCCAAAAAGATAGCTCACGACAAACCAGTTGAATTTTTTATCAAACAATCCTTAAATTTCCAACCAAATATTCGAAATTTCAAATAAAGGAAATTAAACCTTATCAAAACACAGCTTATTTTTTAACCAAGTAGTTGAATTTTTTAGTAAAAACAAGAATTTTTCAGAAGACAGTGGAATTCTCTGTCTGAAAAGTTTAATTTTTAAGAAATAGATGATTTTTTAAAAAAATATTTGATTTTTTAAGCAAAAAAGACAAATTTTTTAAAAGGAGATTGAATTATCAACCTAGAAAGTTAAAGTTTTAACAAAAAGAAAATTGTCCACGAAAAGCGACGACTTATCCACCAGTAAAATTGCCATATCTACAAATGAACGTTTTTCAACCTAAAAATATAAATTATTAACAAAATAGTTGAATTTTCATCCCAAAAAGTCGAATTTTATAGAAGATAATTAAATTTTAATCCAAAAAATTACTTTTTTACTATAACAAAGGAATGTTTAATCCAAAAGAATGAATTTGTTATAAAAAAGGCAAATGTTCAACAAAACAGTTAAATTTAAAAAAAGGGATAAATTTTTCATAGTATAATTGAACTGGCAAGAAAATAATCTAATTTTCAACCGAATAATCAAATTTTTAATAATAAAATAAATTAAACCTCAACCAAAAATAGTTGCATTTTCCACCTAAAAGTTGAATTTTCAAGCTAAAAAGACGAATATTTCAGAGGACAGTTTCATCATCTTCCTCGTAAGTTGAATTTTCAACAAATCTATTTTCCTCAACCAAAAAGATAAATTTTTAACTGAATAGTTGAAATTTAAAGGAAAAAAGACCAATTTTTTAAAGAAAATCGAATTATCAACCTGAAAAATTAAATTTTCAACCAAAACAAAATTGTTAACTAAAAAAGATGAATTATCTGCCAGAAAAGTTGAATTGTCTACAAACAAAATTATTTTCCCCCAAGAAAGACGAATTATTAACCAAATAGTTAAATTTTCATCCCAAAAAGACGAATTTTATAGAAGACAATTAAATTTGGATCCAAAAACTTACTTTTACTAATTATTAAAGAAGTAAAATTACTTTACTAATTATATTTTCAAACAAAAATAGAATAATTATATTTTAAGTTTGAAAAATTAGGTTTTTAAAAAAAAAGAATTTTGAACTAAGTAGATAAATTTTTTATTAAAATTATACATTTTCAATGAAAAAATTAATTGTCAACAATTAAGATTAATTTTCCACCAAATAGTCGAATTTATGAACAAAAATATTAATATATATATATATATTTATATATTAAATTTTCATCCCAAAAAGGCGAATTTTATAGAAGACAATTAAATTTTAATCAAAAAAATTACTTTTCTACTATAACAAAGGAATGCTTAATCCAAAAGAATGAATTTGTTATAAAGAAAGCGAATGTTCAACAAAACAGTTAAATTTTTGAAAATGGGATACATTTTTGATAGTATAATTTAATTTTTAACCAAATCTAATTTTCAACCCAGTAATCCCATTTTCAATAATAAAATTAATTAAACCAAAACCAAAGATACTTGCATTTTCCAGCAAACAGTTGATTTCTCAACAAATATATTTTCGTTAATTAAGAAAGATAAATTTCTAACTATATAGTCAAATTATAAAAAAAACTTATTAAGTTTTAATCAAACATTTGCACTTACATATAAATAGTGAAATTTTCAACAAAAGTTTGCAACCAAAAAAGAATAATTTTAAACTAAAAAATGACTTTCCTAACATAAAGAAGAATTTTCAATCCAAAACTATGAATTTTCTTTTCAAAAAGGCGAATTTTCAGCACAACATTTAAATTTTCGAAAAAGGATGCGTTTTTGTAATAAAATAATTGAGTTTGCAAACAAATAATTAAATTTTCATCCAAAGAGACGAATTTTGAACCAAACAGAATCAACCTTTAACCAAAAATAGTTGGATTTTTTTATTGGATTCTATTCTTTCATTTCGCATTTAAAAAAATAGTACTTTGTTTTCCGGGTGATTTTAGGCACCTGCTATTAGAAAAAATCAAGAGTTAAATCGCTGACATGACACAGTGAGAAAAAAAATCTGTACAAATTGAAAATAGATTTTTTTATTTAATAATAAAAATTTTTTAATTTTTTTTTTTTAAGAGTACCGGTTTTCAAAGATACAAGTCATGCGAATTAGCAGTGATTAATCAATTGATTTACACGAAATTTGAACAATTTATTGAAAAAAATATTTTTTTAATGGAATTAATGAGAGAAAATAAATAATTTGCTATTTCATAAACAATTATCCACAGCAGGTATTTACGAGAAAATAAATCTAGTTTCTTCTACAGAGTCGTTAAGAAATTATACGAAACTCTCACTTATCGCGTTTAGTCACCCAGTAACAATTGATGATTGTTTAAACAAATTCAATCAACAAATTCATTGTCTACCTATTTTTAGAAGAAACAACTGTTTTTTTCAACCTAAAGCAGTGTAAATAACTGATTCCGAGATCTTTGATGAGCTTAGATGACAATCAACCATTTTCGTTGGGGACAACAGTTGTTCAAACAAATTTTTATCATCTCATGTTTTTTTAAGAAAAAAATGCGTTCCTTTAGTGTCATAGCAGCCTGTTCTTTAGTAATTTTTCCATGCTGTCGATCGATAACAATTGATAATTGTTTAAACAAAATTAATTAACAAATGCATTTTTAATATATTTAAAAATAATTTATAAGATATTTGGCCACTTTTCTGGATAGCCGTTTCATTAATTTTGTTATTAAATGAAAAAATATCGGTTTTTTATACAGACTATGAATGATTTATGCGTTGTTAAATTAAAATTAATTTAAAAAAATTGTTGCTGGTTTTTTAAAGATATCGTTTTTAATAGACCAGAGTACCATAACTGTAAAGAAGATTTGTTAATTGGCATTAAGCAAGTCCAGGAAGAAACATACAAAATCGACCATTATTTTATTTAAAAAAAAAATTATTTGAATTAATTTCAGAACAAAAATAAATATTGTCGACCCTAATTTAATTTACAAAATCTTCTTTACAATTGTTTAACTGGGTTGAAAAATCGCTTCTTAATATAAATTACATAAATACAAAGTTTGACAATATAATTTTTTTTTAAATAAAAATTTTTTTACTAAGAGAAAATAGTTTATAAACGCAAAATTCTTGAAGAAAAATAATTTGCCCACTGTGCATCGTAGCGTAGAATTTTGTCTGAAATTTTAAGGAATCTTTGGAATGGCCCATTAATATTTTATTGTTCAATAATTGCATTAAATTTTTTTTTCGTTTTTTGCCCTGGAAAAAGTGAAATTGACTGCATTATCGAGACCAGGATACAGTTTTCAGGTCATCGCGGCATTGTGTAACTTCATTGACGAAAATAACAGAATTAAATAACTTGCTCGCCATTCATTCACGGTTCTTTACGCTCTACTATACGTCTTTACAAAATCAAAAACTCGTGTACTGAATCCATATTATGTAACAATATTGAGTGCGTAGTTGCCAGGCTTGCTTTCATCTTCCAGGTATTGTGATGCAACATACACCTGCGAGGCAATCGATTATTCAGACGACATATCGAAAATCGGCTCAGTTTCGTGGAAACTTTTTGTGGCGGAGCTCTCTGTAAATTGATTTTGAAATAAAGTTTCTGTGAAATTCATATTTGGAAATTATCGAGGAAGAAACAACTAAAAATGCGTTCCAGCTGAGAATTACTCTGAATTACATCAAATTCTTTTCGATTACTTTCAAATTTTTATTATTAAAAAATTGACTTTTTGCTTTTAAACAAAATCGTTAAATATTTAACAAAGTGGATCAACTTTCATCCAATCAGATAAATTTTTAATTAAAAAATTATTTATAATTAAAAGCAACGATTTTTTTAATCGAAATAGTTCAAGTTTTAACCAAAGAGATGAATTTTTGACTAAAACGAAGTACAGTGAACTTCCATCTATTTGAACGGCCTTGAAACATACACGTTCGATAATTGAAAGGATGGAGGGGCGCCCACCTCTGCCGCGACCTTCAGTTAATTTTTGTCAAGTGACGTTGATTGGCTTCCCTGACCTTATATCGATGAGGGCGCCGTAAGCATTTTTGTCAACTGCGCATACGCAGAAAGGCGCGGGTATATCTGAAATCAATAAATAATATCAATAATAATACAGATAAATATTTTTTAAAAATATTCGGTTTTAAAAAAACAAATTAAATGGAATATAATAAACAGCTAATTTCTTTAAAGAATTTATTAATTATATAATATGACCAAATTATCTTTTGTAATTTTAAATAAAATCTCGTATTTCGGCATATAAACAGTTGAAATAGACGGAATCATGAGTTTTGTAGCATGAGATTACGGTCATGCTAGGGGATTTGAAATAGGGGATTTTTCAAATAGGGGGAATTTCAAATAGGCGAACTTTCAAATAGGTGGAATTTCTCTGTAGTTCACCTTTCATAAAAATAATTGAATTTTAAATAAAAAAATAATAATTTTCCAATAAAATATTTGGATTTTTAAGCAAAAATTACTCTTACCCAAAACGGTTCGTTTTTTACGATCAATTAAAAATTTGTAATGCATTTTTAAGCAAGTGGCTGAATTTTTAACTAACAAAAATTAAACTAAATAATTAAATATTTAACTAAAAATAAATTATATTTTCAAACAAAAATAGCATCATTATATTTTCAGTTAAAAAAATTAGGTTCTTACACACAAAAAAAGAATTTTCAACTAAGGAGATAAACTTTTAATTAAAATTATACATCTTAAATGAAAAAATTAATTGTCAACAAAGAAGATTAATTTTCCACCAAATAGTCGAATTTTCAACTGAATAATATTACGTTATAAATTTACAGTTCGATAAAATAATATTCGAATAAAAAAATCGAATTTATGAACAAAAATATTAATTTCAAGAAAAGTATTTTAATTTTTCAATTCAATTTTTAACCAAGAAGCTTAATTTTCTACCAAAAATTACACATTTTTACCAAATAAATCATTTTTCAAACAAATAGTTGAATTAGCGACTAAAGAAGATTAAAGTAATTACAATCGAAAACTAAACAGTCACATTTTAAGTTCAAGAAAATAATGTTTGAAAAAAGACATGAATTTTCAACCAGAAAGATCAATTTTGAAGCAGGAAACTTAATTTTCTAAGTAAAAACACGTAATCCTTATAGTAAAAAGATAAATTTACAATAAAAAATGGAATAGTTAAATTCTCTGATAAAAAAATTCAATTAAAAAAAGAGAATTTTCAACTCAATATGTATTTAAATTTTCAAATAAAAAGTGATTTTTTATTAAAAAACAACGACTTTTTAACAAAATAGTTCAATTTTCAACCAAACAGATAAAGGTTTAACTAAAACGGTGCATCTGTAACTAAAAAATGAATTTTAAGAAAAAATTTACTCTTTCACAAAATGTTTAAATTTTATGACAAATTTTTTAATTTTTAACATACATGTTTAAACAAGTAGTTGATTTTTTAACTGAAAAGATACATTTTGAACAAAATTGTTGAGTTTTGAACTAAACAATATAAATTTCATCCAAAAATGGAATAATGATATTTTCGGTTAAAAATTAGTTTTTCAGACAACAAATTTTTTTAACAAAATAGTCAATTTTTTACCAAAATAGTTCATTTTCCACCAGAAATATAAATTTCCAAGCAGAAGAATATTTTTTTTAAAGCCAATTTAAAAAAAACATCAACTTTTAACCTAATAGTTGAATTATAGTTTAATCACAGTTGAATTAAAAAAATATTTTCAACCGAAAAAAACGATTTTTCAAAAAATAAGTAATTTTTCAACTAAATAGATAAAGTTTGAACTAAAACGGTGCATCTGCAACCAAAAAATGAATTTTAACCAAAAATTTACTCTTTCACAAAATGTTTAATTATTATGACAAATTTTTAACAGAGTACATTCATGTTTAAACAATTAGTTGATTTTTTAACTGAACAGATACATTTTTAACAAAATTTTTGAGTTTTGAACTAAAAAATATAAATTTCATCCAAAAATGGAATAATGATTTTTTCGGTTAAAAATTAGGCTTTCATACAACAAATTTTTTTAATAAAATTCTCACATTTTTACCAAAATAGTTCATTTTCCACCAAAAATATAAATTTCCATGCAGAAGAATAATTTTTTTATCAAAAAAGACAATTTAAAAAAAACATCAACTTATAACCTAATCGTTGAATTATAGTTGAATTAAACAAATATTTTCAACAATTAAGTTTTTACCTAAAAAAAACGAATTTTTAACAAAATAAATAAATTTTCAACCAAGGAAATTAATTTTCACCTAAAATTATACATCTTCAGCCAATCAATGAATTTTTTAAAAAGAAGATTTATGTCTTACCAAAAATGACATCATCTTTGACTAAAAAATGTGAATTAACAATAAAAATGGAATATTTAAATTATCAGTATAAAATATAAATTTTCAAGAAAAGAAAAGAATTTTTAGGAAGATGGTTACATTTTTTTACCAAAGTAGCTCTATTTTTAACAGAGAATGTAAATTTTCCAGCAGAAGAATAATTTCGTAGGAAAATAGACGAT
>JAWWLR010000054.1:61471002-61482723 GCA_035041075.1 Acraspis erinacei | reverse complement strand
TATGCTAAAAAGACTTTATATTCTGAAAGTGATTTAAGTTGGTTAGTTTTTAAAAAATAAAATCTCTTTTATATTATTTTTCATTCAATTTCAGTAATAGTACATACTGAAAAGAAAAAAAGGTAATTGGTTCACTTTATTTAAAATAACGATATTCTTGTAAACATTATTTAATTTCTGGTTAAATTTAAAATAAAATCCGTAAAGCAAAGATTGCCAAAATGAAAATTGATTACAAATAGAAAATTATTATTAATAAATTAGAAAATGGTTAGAGATAGTCAATTGATAGCATAATAAATATAAGAATATAAATATTTTAAATTAATTATGATTGTTTAATTAAATTGAATCGACATTCTAAGTGAATTACATTTTACAATTACAATTTAATAATAATATTTCAATATTAATTTTAAATTTAATAATATTTAAAAAACAATGATACAAATATCACAATAATCTCAAATATTAAATAGCAAGAACATTTTGAATTCATGTTAAACTTGAAGAGATAAATTGAATGAAAAAAACAGGTCACTAGTGCGTGAATCTCGACTATAATGATTATTTCGGTATTATCAATGGTCGTTGAGTGAGTCAAATTCACCGGTTGTCCTTTCTACCGTTAAGATAATTAACTTGGGGACAGCTGTTTTTGAAGCCAAAATATGTGTCAAAAATATAACGGATTTTTTACAATTATTTACAATACTTAATGTTTATATTTACAAAAAATTGCAATAAATATTTCTTTTAGTATCTTTAGTTTTAATTTAGTTTTTAGTATTTTTATATGGTATTAAATTTCTTTGTTAACTCAAGATTTTATTCAAGTTGGCCTCCTTAGTAACTAAATATCCAGGTATTCAGGTTTATATTTATCTCAAAACGCGTGCTCTTCTTTAGTGAGAATAAAAATTTGTATTACTCGTTTAAATCTTATGAACCGTTCATTTTATTTTCTCTTTTACTACACTTAAATTTCATGCGCTCAAAAGAAGCAGTACGAAAGAAATCAATTGGTCCAAAGCTGAGACCAATAATCTACTCAGTTAATTATTAACATAACAACAAAATATTTTTGTCATTTCAACAAAACTTCAATCAGAAAAAATATTTTTTGATTCAAGAAAATTTTCTTGAATCAAAGAAAATTATTCATTCACTCTAAGTCAAAGAAGAATTTTTTTATCCAACACAAATTTTTCTTTTGTTTAAAACGATTTTCTCCGTTTTTAAATTATTTTCTTGATTTTAAACAAATTTTTGGTTAAATTAAAATAAAAAATAAAGAAACGGTTTCATTAATTCCAAAAAAAATTTTTTCTGATAATTTTGCTTTTTATTGAATTACGTAAAATTTTGTTTACTCAAAAAAAAACATCTTACTGCTTACAGACAATACAAAAAATGAATGATATTTTGTCCCAATTAAAAATAATTATTGATATATTTCTCTATTATATTTAATTGAAAATTAACTTTACATATTCAGACTATATTTACCACCTGATATTCAAATTTTTTAAATTTTGAAATTTCATTTCAATTTTTTTAATAAGTTCAAATGGAAATGAAAATAAAATAATAATTTTAAATTGTTTAAATAATTCAAAATATTCTGAATATTTTGATTTTTGTTGAATCAAATACAATTTTGTTAAGAAAAGAAAAAATTTTGAATTGCTTCAACCTACTATAAAAAAATAATCGATTTGTTTGAAACTGAATTTGAACAAATTTAGGAAATTTTTTTAAATTATAATTGGTACAAATTGGTACAAAATTGGTACAAAACGGTTTTACAAGAGTGTAAAATAAGTACAAATGAAATATTTCAAATTTCGAAGTTTCAGATTGAAATTTTATATGATGGTTTTCAAACTTCAAACAATGATTATTTTGCTTTTTGTTGAATCAACTGAAATTTTGTTAGAACAACAGAAATATTTTATCGCTTGTGCACATATTAAAGCAAATAAATTGTTTAATTGTCCCAATTAAAGATAAATATTTCGATATTTCACTATTGCATTTATGTCAAAATTATAATTTTACATATTCAGATTTTTATTTACTACCTGATTTGAATCAACTTTTAACAAGGTTCTGGAATATTTTTCACTAGTCTGGAAAAGGGTTTTATGGATATTAAAAAAAAAACATTCTAGAAATGTTTAGAAAATAAAACAATTAAAAAAGAATACGTTCAAATAGAAATAAAAAATTAATTTAAATTTTTTGTATTCATTGAAGACAAGTATTTTTCTGATTATTTTGATTTTTGTTGTATCAACTAAAATTTTGTTTTCTGACATTACACCTGCTTTGATTCAATTCTTAACCAGCTTCTAAAATATTTTGAAGTTGTTTACAACAGGATTTTAAGGATTTAAAAAATGTTAAAATTAATTTTAAACTGATTTTGTACAGATTTATAGTTTTTTTTTCAAATTTCAAGTAGTAAAACGAAAAGCAAAAAGTGGTTTTATGGGATTGTAAAACTAGTCCAACTGAAATCTTTCAGACTTCACATTGCTAACCTGTAATAATATTTTTGAAATTCAAACAATTAAAATTTAATAAATTCAAATTGAAATTGCTTAAAAAAATGTTGAATAATTTACATTATTTGTAAATACGTTAAAAATCTGCAAACAGATATTAATTTCTACTTCGAATTTAAAAAATTCTTAACCACACATTTTGGATAGAATTTCTTTTTTCTTATAATAAAATTATTTTTCTCAAAACTCCATTAAAAAAATATTTTCAAAATAAGAATACATTGAGATAAAAAATAAAAAATTGTATGAGGAAAAATATTAAAGGGAGTTTTTGTGTGTACTTGTTTTGCCTACAAATAAGCAGAATAAAAATGGACAAAATATTTTTTATTTCAATTATAATTATTTGAAGATATCTGTAGCAAAATAATCTTCATAATTATATATCTTTTTTATTTATATTAAAATAATAACAATTTAATAATAATCTGAACTTTCAAACAAATTTCGTAACTACGTTCTTGGAAATTTAATTGTTTATTACTCTTGTTTCGTACCATGTTTGGAAAATGGTTCAATTTCAACAACTGATGACTTATTTTTTTGGAGAAAACATTTCCTACAAAATTTCCTTTGTCCAATTTTTATATTAATTTTTGCTGTAGCTGAAATAGGTATATTTCAATATTATCCACATTATCCACTTTGCGATATCTTCATGAATCCATCCTTTTGGTGAAATTCTATTCCAGGACAAGATTTCACCTGGCCTAAATATTTTATTTTAAAACTAGAGTTCAAGTGTTGCTTGACTTCGGAGATCCAATCAAGGTCCTTTGAGATAATTAACATATCGTCAACTTAGGTGGCGACGACCATTAATTTGTCCTATCCTTTGCCAACGTAGACACAAATGTCTGTGTTTAAAGGCATCAGGTGAATAATTTTTTCAGCACATTACTGAGTTTTATTTTATCGCCCTTTTCATGAAACAGATCTTCTTTCCTGATTGGATTTCCACTAGCATTTTTGAAGCTTCTTTTTTTATACCACGTAACTCCTCCTTTTTAGCGAGACTTGGCAAAAGTTCTTCAAGAACTTCGGGAATCTCCATGTACACCTCTTCGTCTAATTCTCCGTTCCAAAATTCTGTAGTGACATCTATTTGATGAACAACCATGTCGTTTTCAACAGCGAGAGCCATCAAGAGCCTTACCGAGCTGAGTCTAACCACAGGAGCAAAAGTCTCATTGAAATCTATCCCAGGATACTGAGAATAACTCTTTGCGATCAACCGGTCTTTTCTTCGTTCCAGATTTCCTTCAGCATTAAACTTGTTTCTGAGTATAAGTCTTCATCCTATGACACTTAGTATTTCCAGTCGATCAGCTATCTCCCACGCGGCGTTCTTGATAAGTGCTTTAAATTCATCCTGTTAGCACTTTTCCATTCTTCGGCTTCGCTCCCACTGAGGGCTTCTTTTAATGGTATTTCAGAAATGTTAGCATATTCTAAATATTCTTCTTGTAAAGCTATATCAACATTGCACGTATTGTAGACCTTGGCAGGTCTACCTCGATTTCCTGCTCTGTTGATTCGAGGACGACCCGGTAATCTTCTTCTTCCCGGTTCATTTCGTTTTTCAGCTCCATCAAATCCCATGAAATCTTCGCTGTCGTAGCAGACATTATTTTCATAGTGTTGTACTTCGATTTCATTAACTGCATTCTCTTCTCTTTGTGGAATATTATTATAGTCTACTTCTACCCATGTCTTATATTTTGCAGGGATTTTCTCGCCCTCTTGACATGTATCCTCTTGGTTTTTATTGTCATCTTCGTCCGAAACAAATCCTTCGTAGTTCTGCATAAGCAGAAATTCGTTAAGTAAGATCACATCTCGCGTAATGTCAACTTTTCTTTCGACTGACAACCAAACTCTGTATCCTTTGGATTCTTCGGAGTATCCAAAAATCTGCAGCCACACGTGGGTTGCTGAAATTTGTCCTTTCCAGGTGTCTTGTCCAGGCAGTGAACTTTGCTTCCAAATGTCTTCAAGTGTTTGATACTTGGTAATTTTCGGTACCATATTTCAAATGGTATTTTTCCACTTAGACTCCTAGAAGGACACCTGTTTCGCAGATAATTTGCCGTTGCCACAGCCTCTGTCCAAAAAGACCGCGAAAGATTCGATTCTAACAAGAGACATCTTGCCATCGCTACTAAGGTTCGGTTCTTTTTTCCCGCGACTCCGTTCTGTTGAGATGTTTTAGCAACGGTCAGTCTTCGAGTGATACCACACTTTTCCAGAATGTTCGTTGAATTTTCGATTTAGGTATTCCTTTCCATTATCTGATTTAAGGCTATCTTCTTACCTGTTTGATTTTCTACAAGTTTCTGATAGGATTTAAAAGCATCTAGTGCTTCACTCTTCGATTTCAGGAACTATCGAGAAGCATCATCAAGGAATGACATCATATATCTTACACCACCAATAGATTGTCTTCGAGTTGGGCCAAACAAGTCTGAGTGCACGATGTCCAAAATATCTGTTTTGCGAAACGAACAATTCGGAAAGGGAGTTTGTGTAAACTTTCCTTTAATACGCATCTCACAAACACAAAATTCTTCTTTCTCGTCGAAACTTATTTTGATGAGTTATTGTCTTTGGATAATGCGTTAGCGATTTCCGAATTCTCTTGAATGTAATACAAACCATCGATTCTCTTGGCAAGTATTTTTTTCATACAGTTTGTTGTCTCGAATTGAAGCCTCATGCTTCCTAAATATTACCTCGTAACCTTTATCCGTTACTTTACCTACGGAGATTAAATCCGTTCTTACATCAGGAATGTAGAGCATGTCTTCTAAATTCAATGATTTCTGTTCATCTCCACTGGTAACAAATATTTTCACAGTTCCCTTCGATTCGACTGATGTGGTTGCACTACAAGCCAAATTTAATTTGACGCTGTTACATGCTTGACTGACTATGAATTTATTTTTATCATTGCACATATGTGATGTGCAACCACTGTCGAGACACCATTTTTCTCCAGGGCGGGGGTTTTCCATTTTCAATGCTGAGTCTTCGTTGATGAAAGTTGCGAGAAAACCTATTTCCTCCACGTTGCCTGCCTTTTCTGACGAATTTCCGTAATTCATAGTGTAGTCGGCAAGTTTGTGTCCCACCTTTTTACATCTGTGACACTTGAACGGAAAAGACTTGTTTCCTTGATTTCCGTAGTCTTGCTGATTCCCCTTTTTCCTGAATTTCTTAGTGTTTCCACTTTTGCTGCTACTTGCTACCATTGCATTAGAGGTTACATCATTTTGCTTCGATTTTCTTACGCCACTTTCTTCCATGATTTTTATTTTCAAGGACTCCAGTTTAGGAAGATCATCACGCGATTCTATTGCACACCTGAAGTTTTCGAAGCTTGATGGCAAGCTGTATAGCAACATAATTGTTAACTAATCTTGGTTTATATTAACTTCCATTTCTTGAAGCTTGTCCACAGTGTCAAAAAATTCTTGCGTATGCTCTCTGATATCACCACCTTCTGTCATCTTGTGTAGAGTCAACTTCTTCAGAAGAGTTGCCTTTCTTGCTGGCCCTTTAGACTGGTAAATATTGTGCTCTGATGGATTAATGGCTAAAATCAAATCAGAGTGAGCTTTTCTGTCGGCAACATCCCAGGCCTGCGCTACCCTTTCAGATTCCTCATTACCTTCCACTATAGCTGGTCTATCTTTTTCACCAGAGACGAACTCCCAAGCGTCGTTCTTCACTAATAGGGCTTTCACTTGGAGTTTCCAAGAATCGAAGTTGTCTTTGCCCAAAGCTTCGATGCGTGTTGAGTATGAGGAACTTATTTTACACAAAAAGTGTTTCAATCTCACTTCTTCCCAAACACACTTTAAATATATGCACTTCGAAATATTTTAATTTCCGATCACAACTTGCGAAGATCTGAGCCCATAACCTGTTTTAACTTGATGGATCGTATCGGAATATGGAAGATATAAAAAAACTTGTAACTGGTAAAACTATAGATTTATTATAACTTAAAGATAACTTGATGATAGAGTACAAAATAGGCAAGTTAGAAGTTGACAGAGTGAACAAAACAGATTTTGTTATAAACAAAGCAATGCTGTAGCTTGTTTTGCAGAACTAAATTCAATAAAAAAATACCAATTTCTAAGGTAAAATACACTAATGAAACTGTTTAAAAATTGTAAATATGATTTGAAATTTAATTATTTGCCATTAAAAATATAAATAATTACCGACTAAAAACATTAACATAACGTGACAAAAAATTTTGCCAAATCTTCTGAATTTTCAATCAGGTTTGAAATTTACTGATTTTTAATAAAAATTGTGGATATTCTTTGGAATCTACTAATTTTTAATTAAAAAATACCAGTGGAATTGTAAATATTCTTCAAAATCTAATTATTTTGGCTTAAAATAACAGAGTTTCTGTGGGAAAAGTTAACTTAACCTAACTTACAATTTTACAAGTCATAAGAAAATACAATTGTTAAAAATTATGAACCTTCATTAAATCACGATTTTTCTCAATTGAAAATGCCAATTTCTGACGAACAAGTTCAAAATTGTTAAAGATTCTAAATCTTGTTAAAATTATAATAATTTTTGTTTGAAAATACCATATTTTTATGTAAACCGATAAAGAAACCTAAAATTATTAAAAAATTATACATCTTTTTTGAAGTCTAATAAGTTTTAAATAGTGACTTTAGTTTTGAACAAAAAGTACGAACACCATTCGAAATGGTTCAAGTGGTTGAAAATTGGAAATCATAATGAAGCTCCGGTGGAAGATAAGATTTGTTAGAGTTTTAATGGGCAAATATTAATATTATTGTTTGCACCAAGAGTACTAATTTTAATAAAATTCTATAAGCTTATCCTATATTCTACAAGCATATTCTATATTCTATAAACATATCCTATAGTCTGTAAGCATTATTCTATATTCTATAAGAATGTTCTATATTATAAATATAAGCATAACCTATAGGATTAGATACAACTCCGGCGAAGCATAAGATTTGTTAGAGTTTCAATGGGCAAATATTGATAGTATAGTTTGCAGCAAGGGCTCCAATTTGAATAAAATTCTTTAAGCAAATCATATATTCTATAAGCATATATTATATTCTATAATCATATTCTATATTCTATAAGCATATCCTATATTCTATAAGCATTATTCTATATTCTATAAGCATATCTTGCACTCTACATATAAGCATAACCTATAGGATTAGATACAACTCCGGTGGAGGATAAGATTTGTCAGAGTGTCAATGGAAAAATATTGATAGTATTGTTTCCACCAAGGGCACCAATTTGAATAAAATTCTGTAAGCTTATCCTATATATTCTATAAGCATATCCTATATGCTTTAAGCATATCCTATATTCTATAAGCATTCTTATATATTCTATAAGCATATCCTTTAGTCTACATATAAGAATTGCCTATAGGATTAGATACAACTCCGGTGGAGGATAAGATTGGTCAGAGTTTCAATGGGAAAATATTGATAGTATTGTTTGCACCAAGGGCACCGATTTGAATAAAATTCTATAAGCTTATCCTATATATTCTATAAGCATATCCTATATGCTTTAAACATATCCTTTATTCTATAAGCATTGTTCTTTATTCTATAAGCATTGTTCTATATTCTATAAGCATATCCTTTAGTCTACATATAAGCATTGCCTATAGGATTAGATACAATTCCGGTGGAGGTTAATATTTGTCAGAGTGTCAATGGTAAAATATTGATAGTATTGTTTCCACCAAGGGCACCAATTTGAATAAAGTTCTATAAGCTTACCCTATATATTCTATAAGAATATCCTATATGCTTTAAGCATGTGCTATATGCTTTAAGCATATCCTATATTCTATAAGCATTGTTCTATATTCTATAAGCATATCCTTTAGTCTACATATAAGCATTACTTATAGGATTAGATACAACTCCGGTGGACGATAAGATTTGATAAATTTGCTTTGATTTAATTTCTATAAAAAAGCGTACTAAAATGGATATGATTTTGAGATCTGATATTTGATAGGATTCAATTGAATTTGTATTACAATTTTTTGTTTTTAATCATATTAAAATTGTTTGGCAGGTATAAGATAGTTCTTTCTAACTCTTAATTTAATTATATAAATTTCCTTATGCGATTATTATTACTCATAAATTAAAATGTTTTCAGGTCGCAGCAACAGTGGCTCAGGACTATGAAGTCTCAGATATTCAATGTAGTGGAGCCGGATCACCAAATGATTTGTTGACAGCAAAAATAAAAAGACCTGTCGGTTTTCGAGGAGGTCCACTTTTTGCAGATGACAGGTCAGCGGATCCACTTATTGATATTAACTGTCAATTAAGGCCGGATCCCAATGACCCACAGGAAGACAATTACTTTTTGAAAGTGACGGACTTTTCTCGTTGTGGAATTCTTAAGAGGAATGTAAGTACGAACATATTTAATTTGATATTAGTAATTAATTTATATTAATGAAACATTAGTAATATAAAAAGATGAAAACCCATTACCATAAAAGATAACTCGAACCAAGCAGTACATCTTTCAACAAAATAATTAAACAATCAATTTCTTATGTTAGATATTGCCAAATACTGGTCAAATAATTTTAAGGAAAAATGAGAAAAAATCTTCCTCGGCCCGGATTTGAACTCCGGGCGCCACTATTCACTATTGGAGCGTTAACCGAGAAACTATCTTCTAGAGTGCCGGTGGCGTAATTGGTTAACGCTCCATTCATGAATGGTAGCGTTCCCGGTTCAAATCCGGATCGAGGTAGATTTTTTCTTATTTCTCGATAAAATTATTTGACCAGTAATCGACATTATCCAGCATCAGAAATTAATTAATTAATTACCTTGGTCAACAAAATAACATCAATTATTCGAAAATAATTAAACCTTCAACAAAATAGTGGAACTTTTCACCAAATTATGAATTTCCCATCAAGAAGATCAATTTTCTATACCAAAAGATGATTTTCTAATAAAATAAGGAACTTTTAACCAAATAGTTGAATTTTCGACTTAAAAAGATAAGTTTTCAATTGAAAATTTAAAATTAAAATTAAAAATAATTTTAAAATAAAATGAAATTAAGATAAAAATGAAAATTACAGTTGCGGTTTGAATAATTACTTTTTAACCAAAATAAAATTATCAACCAGTCGTATTCAACGAAAAAATACGAAATTTCGACAAATAGTATTAATTTTCTATACCCGCGTGGACGAACTTAGAAACAAATTTCTACAAATTCAAGCTAAAACGTCGAATTTTGTAGTAGAAATTTGACTTTTAAACCGAAATAGAAGAATTTTCAACAAGAAAGATAAATTTTCAAGAAAAAGTGGAAAAGTTAAAATCCCACATAAAAGACAGCATATTTAACCAAAGAAAAAGAATTTGCAACAAAATCGTTACATTTTCAAATAATTAGTTTAATATTCTATCAAAATAGTTCAATTTTAAACCAAAAATATGAATTTTCAATCAAAGAGTTTAAAATTCAACCAGATAGTTGAATTTTCAATTAAAAACAATGCATTTTAACTCAGAATAGATAAATTTCCAAATAAAAAAAACACAGTTAAAAAAAAAGGAAATGAATTTCCAACAAAATAGTTAAATTTTGCAACACATAATATAGTTTAATTTGGTAAAAAAAGTTGTATTTTACATAAAACAAAAATATTAATTTTAAATGGAAAATTTCATTTTCAAAACGAAACTTAAATTTTCTAACAATTTATTGAATTGTTTAAGCCAAGATAACAAATTTTCGGAAAAGCGGTTGAATTTTCAACAACAAAAGATTTTTCTTTTGAAAAATATGAATTTTCTAGAGTTGATTTTTTACCAAACAAGACAAATGATCAATCAAATATTTAAAGTCTTAACTGAAAAATATAAATTTTTGCCACCAACTAGAATAGATAAATTTTTTTTAAAATATACCATAAAGAAAACTAATTTCCAAAAAATAGTTAAACTTTAAACAAAAATATGAATGTTTATTCAAAAAGTTTATTTTGAAGTATAAAATTTAATTTTCTATCAATTTGTTGAATTTTCAAGACAAAAAGATATATTTTCTGCAACGCACTTGAATTTTCAACAATATATATTTTTTTTAAAGCGATGAATTTTCATCTAAAATAATAAATTACCAACCGGAAAAAAGTTGATTTTTTTACCTGCAAGAATCATTTTGTTTAAAAAAACGAACTATTCACCAAAAAGTTAAATTTTTACATAAGAAATATGAATTTTCAACTGAAAATCAAACGGATTTTGGGAAAATAGTTATTTAAAAATTAATAGAACTAAAAGTTAATCAAGTTAAAAATTTAACTTCTTTGTTGCAAAATAGATGTTTTTTTTTTGGTTGAAAAGGTGTGTTTTAACTGTAATCTTACTTATTTTTAGTAAAAATTGATCATTTTATATAAAAATTCATATCTTTGTCACGCTTTAATTATGAATAAAGGAATTTTTAGAAGAGGAAATATTTTTGATTATGAGTCTCATTTAAGACTTATAAACATCGTTTAATTAAATTTTTTAAAGGATTTTTATGTCGCCGTAAGTGCATTTTTAACGGCCAAAGTATAGTCAATTGAAAAGAATTCTTTAAATCCATAAATTATTTTTATAACTTTTATGATTGTTTAAAAATATACAATTTGTTATAAAAATATTCTTTCTTCTTTTTGAAATCAAGACTTAATATTTAATCTTTCTCTGCAATTTCTAATTACTTATTTAATTTATAAACTTATACGTTTATAAATTTATAATTTCATAATTTATAAATAAAAACTTTTGTTCCTAATTAGGGATTTATTCATCTGAGGGTATGGTTCCCTGCATTTCCTGGTGTGGTAATGCTTGCGGATCAAGAATTAATCCTTATGTGTCGACCACCGGAGCCAACTTTACTCAGGCATAAAGCTGCAGGTTTTGCAGGAACCTTGTGAGTAGTGTTTAATAATTTTTATTTGCACCAATTACTTTTCACCAAAGAATGAAAAAAGGGAAATGACCGTGAATTTATTTTTTGATCGGGTATTTTACAAATAAAAAAAATCCTTCCTACTTTGATT
>JAWWLR010000054.1:61446643-61463666 GCA_035041075.1 Acraspis erinacei | reverse complement strand
TTACCAGTTTGCGTCCTGACGCAAATAGGGGCAACAAGGTGGACGCAAATACATCCAAAAGCGAACTAGGTGGACGCAACGATGTACAATGACATCTTTCCGTGATTTTCAGATTTTCCGGTGCAATTTGTATCAATTTGTCAAAACAAACATTTTTTTCAATGGATTACACGTTTTTATTGGTCTTCAATTCTGTCGTAACCCTTACACGGACGCAAATAGGTGCATTTACCTTATAAAAGAGTTATAAATTTTATGAAAATTTTCAACTTTTACAAAACTTTTGAAAATTAATAGAAATTTTAGAAATTTTCATTATTTTTGAAATTGTAAAACTTTTAAGAAACTTGTAATTTTTATAAATATTTTCAAGATTTTGATAATTTAGGAATTACTAAGAATTTAAAAATTTTTTAAATGAAACAAAAATTTCAGACAGCTTCCATTCAAATATAAATATAGGTAACTTTTGGAAATTTGTGGTAAATTTTTTTATCTTATGTTTTCAAATTTTATAAAAATTTGGTTTTTTCATTAACATTTTAAATTTTATACAAATTTTAGTAATTTTGAAGATTCTAAGAATTAAAAAATTTATCACATTAAAAAAATCTTGTAAAATTTATAATATATTTAGGTTTTTGTTAATTTAGGAATTACCTAATATTTTCAAATTTTCAACACAAATTTTTTTATATTTTCTAAAGATTTTGAAACTTTATGCAAATTTAAAAATCGTATTGAAATTTCATAAACAGTTTAAATGTCATAAATATACTAAATTTTATATAAACAATTTTAATTTTTGCTGGGGAATAAATAATTGTTTAAATATTTTACATTTTTTAAACAATAGAAAATTTTTGTTTGCAGTTATGGTAAATTTTTTAATTGAGTGAAATTGAGTGAAAAAATTCTGCAATGCATTATTGAACCAGCCTAATAGGACACGCTATTTTCGTGACTTTCCTGCTTTCTGGTTCAAGTTATCCAACTTTAAACTCGAGTTTTCAAAATTATTTGTTTAAAAAAATAAATGACAATTATCGAAAAGATTTTTTTAAACTTTTCACCACACATATTTATCAACATACTGCAGAAAGTTTAATTAAAACTGGTAAAACGTCGCTGGGTTTCAAAGTTTTTCAATTTTTTCGAATAACGTGCATCTGGAAATAAATCTCAAATATCTGAATTGGGTAAGATAAGATAGGTATCGCCTTGAATTTTAGAACCTGCTTAATTTTAAATGGATCCGATCGCTGTAATCTTTTTTAAATCACAATATTCTTTTTTTCAGAATTAAATGCTTCTCCTGAACCTTCTGGAACAGGATCAGGATTTTCCAACCCGAATGTTATTCCGTATCATCCAGATAGAAAAGGTCGAGGTATACTTCTGGCACACGGTAAGATACGTATTGCCTAATTAATTTCCTCGAAAAACAACATAATTGTCTAGTACAGTACAAGTCCGATAACTTTCCAACTTCACCATATTAGGTGCGCGCATGCGTAAATCATGGGCGCCAATCATGAGACAAATAGCACACGTAGTGGGAGAACCACAATTAGTGTGCGTGTCGTGTGTGTGAGGACTTGTACTGTACCCAAAAGATTCTGCGAATTTAAGTATAGAACCTGCCTAATTTGAGATGGACTCGGTAACTGGAATCTTTTTTAAATCACCATTTTTTTACAGAATTAAATGCTCCTCCGGAAATTGTCGGACCAGTTACTTCACCTCCTCGAAGACCTAAGGGAAAACGAAGAATGCCTGGTAAATTTTAAAAGTTTATGTTTTATAATTTTATAAAAATTTTGATATTTTATAAAGATTTTAAATGTAATTTTTTTGCTATTTTATAAAGATTTTAAATTTTACAAGAATTTCAATTTTTATAAACATTAAAATGTTTTAAATTTTATACAAAATTTAATAATTCGAAATATTTTAAGAATTAGAAGATTTTCAGAATCTTTTTAAATTTGTAAAATTTCTTTTTTTTAGTATTTATGAAATTTTATAACTTTAACAAAAACTTGTAAAATTTATAATATATTTAATTTTTTGTTAATTTAGGAATTACCTAATATTTTCAAAATTCGAGTAATTTTGGAAAGTTTATTTTTAGTTTAATATAAATTTAGGAAAATTTATAGTAGTCCTAAATTTTATAAGAATTTTGAAATTTTGGTACAATTTACACCTTTTTTTATATTTTATAAATTTTGCAAATTTTAGGAATTTAAAAATTTCCAAAATATTGTTAAAATTAAATTTTTTTATTATTTCTGAAATTTTAAAACAGTTTAGAAAAACTTGTAAAATTCTCAACTTTTTTAAGTTCTTGGCACTTTAGGAATTACCAAATATTAAAAAAAAATCCAGAAATTTTGGGTTTTATTTTTATTTTAATGTAAATTTAGGAAAGATTATGAAATTTGTGGTAAATTTTTTTAATTCTATAATTTTTTTAATTTTATAAAAATTTTGATTTTTTTAAGATTTTGGAATTTTATTCAAATTTAAAAATGTTATTGCAGTTTCATAAGCAGTTTAAATTTTATAAATATTCTGAATTTTATAAAGAATTAAAATTTCCTAACAATTAAAAATTTTATAAGTTTTAAATTTTATAAAAATTGTAAAATAATCTTAAATTTTATAAGAATTTTGAAATTTTTGGTCAATTTGGAACTTTTGTTTAAATTTTATAAATTTGGAAAATTTTAGGAATTTAAAAATTTGGAAAATTTTAGGAATTTAAAAATTTCTAAAATCTTTTGAAACTTTTAAAATTTAATTTCTTTATTATTTATGAAATTTTATAACATTTTAGACAAACTTGTAAAATTTCCAACATTTTTAAGTTTTTGGTAATTTATGAATTACTGTAATTTACTGTAATTTAATGTAAATTTAGGAAAGTTTCAGAAATTTATGTCAAATTTTTTTAATTTTATAAGTTTTGCAAATTTAATAAACTTAATATATAATAAAGATTTTTTATTTTGCTACAATTTAAAAATTCTATTGAAATTAAATAAACAGTTCTAAACTTCAAATCTGTTAAATATCCTAAATTTTATAAAACTATTAAATTTTATAAGAATCCCAAATTTTATAACGGGTTTGAACTTTTATAAAAATTTGAGTAATTCTAAATATTTTAAGAGTTAAAAAATGTTGAGAATCTTCTTAAACTTCTAAAATTTCAATTTTTTTCTTATTTACGAAATTTTATAACATTTACAAAAAACTTTTAAAATTTATTATATATTTACTTTTTTTGTTAATTTAGGAATTACGTGATATTTTCAAATTTGGAATATTTCGAGTAATTTTGGAAACTTTATTTTTATTTCAATATACATTTAGGAAAATTTCGGAAATCTATGGTAAATTTGTTTAATTTTCTAAGTTTCTAAATTTTATAAGAATTTTGATTTTTAAAGGATTTTGGAATTTTATTCAAGTTTAAATATGTTATCGAAATTTCATCAACAGTTTAAATTTGATCAAGATTTTGAATTTTATCAAAAATTTAAATTTCTTAACAATTAAAAATTTGACGAAAGTTTCAAATTATATAAAAATTAAAAATTTCATAATAATCTTAAATTTTATAAGAATTTTGAAATTTTTGAACCGTTTTTAACTTTTTTAACTTTTATCAATCTTGAAGATTTTAGGAATTTAAAAATTTCCAAAATCTATTTTAACTTTTACATTATTATTGTTTATTGGTTATTTATTTATTAGCATTATTTCGGAAATTTATAACATTTTAGGAAAGTTTTCAACATTTTTAAGTTTTTGGTAATTTAGGAATTACTAAATATTAAAAAAAATTTAATTCGAGGAATTTTGGGAAATTTATGGCAAATTTTTTTAAGTTTATAAGATTTTCAAATGTAAAAAAATTAATAAAAATTATAAAAATTAATAAAAATTTTAATGGAATTAAATAAACAGTTCAAATTTTATAAATATCTTAAATTTAATAAAAATATTAAATTTTACAACAGCATTAAACTTTTATAAAAATTTTAGTAATTTTAGATATTTCAAGAAATACAAATTTTCAGAATCTTGTTAAACTTTTAAAATATAAATTGTTTAATTATTTATAAAAGTTTATAACATTAAAAAAACTTGTAATATTTATAATATATTTACTTTTTTTGTTAATTCAGGAATTACCTCATATTTTCACATTTCCAAAATTCGAGTAATTTTTTGAAGTTTATTTTTACTTCAATATAAATTTGTGAAAATTTCGGAAATTTATTGTAAATTTTTTTAATTTTATAAGTTCTTAAATTTTATAAAAATGTTGATACTTTATAAAGATTTTGAAATTTTATTCAAATTTAAAAACGGAATTACTAAATATTTTCAATTTTTCAAAATTCGAGGCATTTCGGAAAGTTTCTTTTAATTTGAATATAAGCCGAAAAAAAATTGAAAACTTATCAAATTTAATATTAAAAAAAATGAAATTTCGAGAATCTTCCAAACTTTCCAAATTCAAAAAGTCACTGAGTTATGGAAACCTGCTGATTGAAAAAAATGCTGTATAAATAAATAAAAATAAAACAAAAATTATATAAAATAAATTTTGTTGTATTATCACCCATGTAATATTATATTGCATTAGATTTGTTGATATATTGGGGAAATGTTGGTCTGAATTTTCTATGCCTTGCAAGTTATTCCTTCAGAACGAAAAATTTGGAACAACGACTAATTTTTAATTATTCACACAGATTTTATATTGACAATTAGGCTTTGTATTTTTGTATTTTTCGTGTTTCATTTAGTAATACAAATACGCAAAGATCTTTTTTAAAAGTTTTCATTACACATCTTTATCAACAAAATGCAAAAAGTCTTATTCAAATTGATAGCAGCAAACTAATTATAAACTTTCGAAATTTGTAAAATTAAAAAAATTTAAACTTTTAACATTTTGTAAAACATCGAAAAATAAAAAAAAATGTACTATAATTTTTTTATATCATAAATTTAAATAAAACTAAAATAAGTATGGCAAATATTACAAATTTCTTTTGAGTTTAAAAAAATGTATGTTAAAAAAATTTTGGCCGCCATTTTGAAACTTTCACCCTGAAATTTATTATTCAACTGTGAAGTCGATTTTTTTAAAATTCTGTTTTTAAAAAAATAAATAACAATTAGCGAAAATATTTTTTTAATTTTTCACAACACATCTTTAGCAAGACGCTGCAAAAGGTTTCATTCAAATCAGTGAAACGCCGCTAAAATTCGTATAACTTCGTAGACATTTTTTATTCTCACAATACGATAAAAATTGCCTAAAAAATTAAAAAGTTAAAATTTAAAACAATTGATAATAAATTACCAAATAAAAATATTTATTAAATTAAAAATAATTATTCAGTAAAAAAGTTCTAAAATAATTATGAAATTAAAATTAAATTAAAAAGTTAACATTGCCTAATTTTCTCTAAAAACAAAATAATGGTTTCGTCCCGGAGAGATTCTGCGAATTGAATTTCAGAACCTGCCTAATTTTAAATGGATGCGGTCGCAGTAATCTTTTTTAAATCACAATAATCTTTATTTTTTTACATATTTAAATTCTCGTGTTCCTTCCGGAACAGGATCAGGATCTTCCAAACCGAATGTTACCCCGAATATTCCTGGTAGAAAAGGTCGAGGTCTACTTCCGGCACACGGTAAGATACGTATTGCCTAATTCCCTCTAAAAACAACACCATTGTCTCGATCAGAACAAGCCAAGTTTAAATTGCGAATTTTTATCACATTTCAAAATCTTCACAGAATATATCAAAATTTTTATAAAATTTCAGAACTTATCAAATTTAAAAAAAGTACCATAAATTTCCTAAATTTTCATAAATTATAGTAAAATGAAAATAAACGTTCCAATATTCGAGAATTGTGAAATTTTTCAAATCTATAAAATCTTCAGAATTTAAAAAATTTTTATAACAGTTCAAAATTGTTAAAAACTTCGAAATTTTTGTAAAATTTAAATTTGTTGTAAAATTTAAAATCTCTATAAAATTCAGGATATTTATAAAATTTGGAATGTTTCAGAAATGTTAATACAATTTTTTAATTTTTAAATTAAAAAATGTAATATACATTTTTTAAAGTTTCCTAAATTTACATTAAAATAAAAAAAACTTTACAAATTTCCAAAATTCGAGGAATTTTTTTTAAAGTTATAGAATCTCAGAAATAATAACGAAATTAGAAATTTTCAGTTTTAAAAGTTTTTGAAAATTTTTAAATTCCTAAAATCTTTATAATTCGTAAAAATTTTAGAAAAGTTCAAAATTATTATAAAATTATTTAATGGTTATATTATTTTTAAATTTTCATAAAACTTAAATTTTTATATAAATCGAAAATGTTGTGAAATTTTAATTTTATGTAAAATTTAAACTTTTTATAAAATTTGAAATGTTTGTAAAATTTAAATGTTTGATAAAACTAAATTAAATTTCAAACTTATAGAAATTAAATTCCTTGTAAAACTGAATATTTCTAAAATTTAGAATTTGTATGGAATTTCAGTAAAATTAAAAGATGTTAAAATCAGTTTTTAAATCAATTTGAAAATGCTGGGTAATTCTCAAATTACCGAAAACTTGAAAATATTAAAAATTGTATAACTTTCATGAAAGGTAAAAAAATTTCAAGAATACTAAAAATGTTAGAAATTAAACATTTTTTTTAACAGTTTGAAAATTTTGAAATTCTTAAAATATTTAGAATTTCGAAAAATTGTATAAAACTTCAAAATTTTTATAAAGTTTTGTAAAATTTAAATTTTTTGCCAAATTTAAGTTTTTTATCAAATTTGAAATTTTTGTGAAATTTAATTTAATTTATAAAATTTGAAATTTTTGAAAAATTTAATTTAATTTATAAAATTCAAATTTTTTAGAAAATTTAATAAAATTTCAAACTAGTAAAATTTTAATTTTTTATAAAGTTCAAAATATTTATAAAATTTATAATTTTTGTGAAATTTGAATAAAATTTCGAAAGATGCAAAATGTACCATAAATTTCCAAAATTTGCTCAAATTTTTATGAAAATAAAGTTTTTAGTAACAGTCTTAAAATCAAATTGAAAATGCTTGGTAATTCCTAAATTAGCAAATACTTAAAAATATTAAAATTGTTATAAGTTTCACGAAAGGTAATAAAATTTCAAGAATACTAAAAATGTTTGAAATTAAAATTTGTTTAAAACATTTCAAAAATTTTAAAGTTTTTAAATTCTTGAAATATTTAGGATTTCAAAAAATGTTATAAAAGTTCAAAACTTTTATAAAATTATTAAATGGTTCTAAAATTTAACATTTTTGTAAAATTATATTTGTTATAAAATTAAATAAAATTTGGAATTTATAAAATGTTAATTTTTATAAAATTCAGAATATTTAGAGAATTTATAATTTTTATGGAATTTCTGAAAATTTTCTAAAATTCTAAAAATCTTAAGATCTTCAAATTGCTAATATATTTATAAATTTTTTTAAAATCCAACTTAAGTCCTAAGTTTTTATAATTAAAAAAAATTTGTATTTGTAATTTCGTATTACACCCTATGAAAAAATGATATTGTTTTTACTGAATTTTCGAAAAATAATTTGAATAAGAAAAATAGAGAATATCATAATCTCGAAAACGTATTTCAGAAATTGATATTGTCAATCTGAAGTTGGCACAAAGCTGACTCTTTTAAATTCATTCATTTACTATGGGATTTAAAACATTAGGAATTCTTTCTAACGAACTTGATACACCGAGGTAATAAGATTTAATTCGATAACTACAATTGATAAATGATTACATCTAAATACATTTAAGTTTATTATACTGAGTTACTGAGATATTAAATTAGAGAATGTTATTGATACAAGAATATTATCAGGTCCTTAAAAAAATTTATTTGTTAAAAAATTCATTTAAGCGATGCCACTTTGCCGAGACTTTTCCAAATATTCCATAATGTAAGGTCGCCGTGGGGTTTAGTTGTTAGGGAATACGTTTAGTGCTTTAGGTAAGTTAGGTTCGAATCTCGCCGCAAACGCTCTTATTTTTCATAGCGATTAAGTGTCTTTAATTGTATTTAATTTGTTTATATAGTTCCTTCTTCTGAAGGTTAAATCTTTTGGTGGAGAGGGTTATTTTTCATATAAAGTACAAGTCCGATAACTTTCCGACTTCGGGGCTGTAGGGACAGGAAATTCCAAGAATTGTGGACTTATCGGATGCCCCTTCTAGTATCACTATATTAGGTGCGCGCATGCGTAAATCATGGGCGCAAATCATGAGACAAATAGCACACGTAGGGGGAGAACCACAATTAGTGTGCGTGCCGTACGTGTGAGGACGTTTTAAGGGGAGTGTACACTTATCGGACGGCAAGTTATTGGACATGTACAGTAATAGTTGAATCTTCAAAAAAATATGAGTTGCCTATTAAATCGGAAAAGATGAATTTTCAATCAAGAAAGATGAATTTTCAACAAAAAAATGTATTTTTCATCAACTGAAAGATAAATCTTCAAACAAAAATTAAAAGTAAATTGTAAAACTAAAATTAAATTAAATTTTAAATTAAATTAATTTTAAATTAAATTAAATTTAAATTTTAAATTAAATTAAATTTAAATTTTAAATTAAATTAAATTAAAAGTTAATTACTAATTAAAAGTTAAATTTTCATTTTTTCAGTTGAAAAAATTGTATTATCAAAATAAAATTTCAACACACTAGTTGAATCCTCAACGAAAAGGATGAATTAAAAGAATGAACATTATTCTTCAACTGAAAAGACGAATTTTCAGCAATACCTGAATTTTCAACTAAATAGATGATTTTTTAACCAACAACGTAAGTTTTCATACAAAAAATAAAACATTTCTACAAAGAAGTTATTTTTCAACTTATTATTTTTATTTTATACCAAAATTTTAAATATTGAAGCAAAAAAAAAAGTTTTCTACAAATAGTTATGTTTTCAATCCGAAAATATGAATTTTCAAGCAAAAAAATTCATTTTCAGCCAAGCTGTTGCATTTTTAACTAAAAAGACTGAATTTTTAAAGAAGGATATTAATTTTCTACCAAAAAATACGAATTTTGAACCAAGTAGTTAAATTTTTAATTACAAAAGATCAAGTTCGAAATAAAAATGTCAATTTGGAATAAAATATGTAATAGTTAGTCACATTTTTAGTTCAAAAAATCAATTCTCAACAAAAAAGAAGAAATAATAAAATGATAAATCTTAAAAATAAAAAATTAACTTTCAAAGAAAGTGGTTATTTAACTAAATAGTCCAACTTTCAAGCCAAAAACGCAAATTTCTTACATTATAGTCGAACTTTTATCAAAAAGTTAATTTTCAACTAAATAGTTTTCAATATCAATAAATAATTTTTTACAAAAACGACGAATTTTCAACTGCAAAATTATTTAAAAGAATGAGTAAAGCATTTAAATAAATATTTGAATTTCCAGGACAAAAAATACAAATTGTCCCCTAATAGTTGGATTTTCGACCCGAAAAAATTAATTTTCAACAAAATTTAATTTGTAATTAAATAGCTTAATTTTCCACCAAACTGTTGAATTTTTAACTAAAAAGAACTGATTTTTAATCAAGAACATTAATCTTCTACAAAGAGAGGAATTTTCACCTGCAAAAGATCGATTTTTAATTCAAAACATCCATTTTTAAACAAATGTGGAATATTCACATTTTCAGTTCAAAAAAATTAATTCTAACAAAAATTTAAGCTAAAATGCTCAATGTTTCAAATAAAAAATTAAATCAGAAAAAAATGCAACTAAAAAACTTAATTTTCAAGCAATCAGTCGCATTTTCGTCTTAAAAGATTTAAGTTCTAACGAAGGAGTTGAATTTTCTACCAAAGAAGACAATTTTTCAACCAAATAATTAAATTTTCAACTAGAAAATATCAATTTTAAATTCAAAACATCAATTTTCAACCAAATATGGAACGGCATTTTTAGCTAAATTAATTAATTCTCAACAAAATTAATAAGACTAAAACAGTGAATTTTTAAAAAAATGAACTTAAAAAATAGTTAAGCATTGAACTAATTGTCTAAATTTTCAAGCCAAAAAGACCAATTTTCTGCAAAATAGTTTAATTTTCTCCAAAAAGTGAATTCGAAACTAAATTGTCTAATTTTCTACCAAACTGTTGAATTTTCAAGCCAAAAGACAAATTTTCTACAAAATACTTGGGCTTTCAACCCGAAAATATGGATTTTAAACAAAAATGTTAATTTTCATTTATAAAAAAAACAGTTGCATTTTTATCCAAAAAGATTTAATTTCTAACCAAGAAGTTTAATTTTCTACCAAAAATACGTATATTTAACAAAATAGTTACATTTTTAACCAAAAAGGTAAACTTTTAACCAAAATGACTGTTCAAAGCAAAAAATTAATTTTCAGCACAAGTCTTACACATTTACCTAAATAATTAAACTTTTAATCAAAAAAGATTATTTTTTGACCAAACAGATTAATTTTCTACCAAAAAAGACATCAATTTTGAATCAAATAGTCAATTGATCAACTAAAATATATACATTTTTAAGAAATCAGGTTAATTTTCGAAAAAAAAAAAAAATTTAATAAATCTTTTCAATTTTTAACCTATGAACTAAATTTTTTACAAAAATAAGATGACTAACAGAGGTGAGATTTAATAATTTATTATATATCATATAAATTAATATTATATTAATTAGCATTTATTTACATGTTTATTTAATTTACCAAACTTTTTTTGTCAGTGTCCGAGTTTTTTTTATATCTAAAGTTTTATTTTTTTTAAGTTTTAAACATTAAAAAGTGTCAATTACTGGTTTTGAATTTTTATTTAAACTAGAAAGTATAGGACAAAAAATACCATTTAGACAACTTTTCGAGACAATTTCGTATTTAATATTTAAAAAATCAGTATCCAAATAAACAAAAGAGCAACTTTTTTTAATTTAACTTTTTATTTTATTTTATCTTTATTTGTACATTCTTAAGTCCAGGTTGGACAGAGGACTTCCATTATGAAATTGCAGACAATTCTGCAATTTTTTGTTCTTTTTTGCATTTTCAGGATTTTTGCTTAGATCTCTTTGAGCCTTCAGGACACGGGAAACGTAGAAGAAGAATGACTGGAGAAGAAGAAGCTTTCTTCCCAAGAGCCGAGAGAATGATTCAGAAATACAACGATTCGACTCCCATTACAAGGTTTAAAGAAAACATCGAGTACACAGTCATGATGCCAGATGGTATGTGCCTTTCAATGTAATATTCCAATCCGCAATCCCTCAACATCAAACAAACCGGTTTCTTCATCTCACATCAAATTTAAACAAATTACTATCGAGGAATTCTTCCGGTTGTCAGAAAGAGCTGAATCGTTTCGGAACGAATTCGCAAATTTCAACTTATTTCAATTGCTTCAATAATTTTAAAATACTTCATAAAAATCCTTAACTGATTTATTAGAGCGAACATAAAAAAAAAAATAAAATTGGAAGCCAGAAACAGCCTTCAGGCACTTCATCAATTGGCGAACAAATTTAAAAAATAATTTTTTTTATTTACAATCATTTGAGGATTATCGGAGAGTTCTCGAAAGATGACCTATTTTTTCAAGATTATTTTAAGATTTTCTTTTTTTATTCGATGTGGGAACTCTTGTTCTTCGAATTAATTTAATCTAGATACAAAAACTTTGAAAAATGACAAAATGGCGACAGTTTTGATGACATTCTTGGACATAGGTTTTCTCAATAGCCCCTCAGTTTTTAATCAAAAATTGAAGGGTTATATTTTTACTTAAAAAGATTAATTTTCAAACAAATTTATCAATATCATCAACTAAAATTGGGAATCTTTAACTAGAATAGTTGAATTTTTTAACCAGATAAATTTCCAAAGAAGCAGATTATTTTTTGGACAAGAAGATGAATTTTACATAGAAAAATACGATTTTACAATAAAAAATATAAATCTTCAACCAAAATTGTAGAATTTTAAACAAAAAAAAGATCAATTTTTATCGAATAGTTTAATTGTCAACTTAATAAGATCAGTTTTCAATAAAAAATGGTATAATTAAATTTTCAAAATTAATTTTTCACCAACAAAAACAAGTTCAACCAAAGTGAACAGCTTTTAACTGAAATGAAGGAATTTTTAACTGGAATAGATGAATTTTAAACCAGAAAGACGATTTTTTTTTAAAAGTGTTACTTAAAAAACAATAATTTCAACCAAATAGTTTTATTTTCAACCAAAAGGATGATTTTCTACCTGAAATTATTAATATTTAACTGGAATACTTTATTTCTTAACTAAAAAGAATAATTTTTAAATAATAAGATGGATTATTTAAAAAAAAAAAAATTTCCAATAAAAAATGAAATTGTTCAATTCTCAGTTCAAAAATTTATTTTGAATAAAAGATCAGTTTTCAAACAAGAAAAGTAATTTTTAAAGAAGAAAGTTATTTTTAAAACAAAACAAAAACAAACGATTTTACAACAAAAAACATGAATTTTCAACCAAAAAAGTAGACTTTTCAACGTAATAGTTGAATTTTCAAGAAAGAATTTTCAGTTTTCAAAAAAATGAAATAATAAAGTTTTCAGTTAAAACTTATTTTCTAAACAAAAAAATGTTTTTCTAACTGAAATTATGAATGTTTAACTAGAATACTTTATTTCTGAACTAAAAAGAAGAATTTTAAAATAACAAGATAAATCATTTTTAAACAAAAAATTAATTTTCCACAAAAAGAAATTTGTAACGAAAAATTGAATTTTCAATAATATAGGTAAATTTAAAACTGAACAGATCATTTTTAAATCAAATAGTTAAATATTCAACTAAAAAAGATAAATTTCCAATAAAAATTGAAATAGTTCAATTTTCAATTCAAAAATTTCTTTTTTGTCTAAAAGATCAGTTTTCAAGCAAGAAAATTAATTTTTTAAAAAGAAAGTTATCAACAGATAGATGAATTTTCAAGAAAAAAGGTTCAGTTTTCCACAAAAAATTAAATAATAAAGTGTTCAGTTAAAAATTATTTTCTAATCAAAAAGATGTTTTTCTAACTTAAATTATGAATATTCATCTAAAATACTTTATTTCTTAACTAAAAAGAAGAATTTTTAAATAATAAGATAAATTATTTTTAAACAAGAAAATTAATTTTCTACAAAAAAGAGGTTTTTAAACAAAAATTGAATTTTCAATAATATAGTTAAATTTACAACTAAAAAGATCATTTTTAAATCAAATAGTTAAACATTCAACTAAAAAAGATAAATTTCCAATAAAAATTGGAATAGTTCAATTTTTAGTTAAAAAATTTCTTTTTTGCCTAAAAGATCAGTTTTCAAACAAGAAAAGTAATTTTTAAAGATGAAATTTATTTTTATAACAAAAAAAACGATTTTACAACAAAAATCATGAATTTTCAAGCAAAGAAAGTCGAAGTTTCAACAAATAGTTGAATTTCCAACAAAAAATTGTCAGTTTTCCACAAAAAATGAAATAATAAAGTTTTCAGTTAAAAATTATTTTCTAACCAAAAAAATGGTTTTCTAACTGAAATTATGAATATTTAACTGGAATACTTTTTTTTAACTAAAAAGAAGAATTTTTAAATAATAAGATAAATTATTTGTAAACAAGAAAATTAATTTTCTAAAAAAAGAGGTTTTTAACGAAAAATGGAATTTTCAATAACATATTTAAATTTAAAACTAAAAAGATCATTTTTAAATCAAATAGTTTAACATTCAACTAAAAAATATAAATTTCCAATAAAAATTGGCATAGTTCAATTTTCAGTTCAAAAATTTCTTTTTTGCCTAAAAGATCAGTTTTCAAGCAAGAAAAAATAATTTTTAAAGAAGAAAGTTATCAACAGATAGATGAATTTTCCAGAAAAATTTTTCAGTTTTCCACAAAAAATGAAATAATAAAGTTTTCAGTTAAAAATGATTTTCTAACCAAAAAAAATGGTTTTCTAACTGAAATTATGAATATTTAACTGGAATAATTTACTTATTAACTAAAAAGAAGAATTTTTAAATAATAAGATTAATTATTTTTAAACAAGAAAATTAATTTTCTACAAAAAAGAGGTTTTTAACGAAAAATTGAATTTTCAATAACATAGTTAAATTTACAGCTAAAAAGACCATTTTGAAATCAAATAGTTAAATCTTCAACTAAGAATTTTCAGCCAAAAAAATTCGAATTTTCAACAAATAGTTCAATTTCCAAAAAAATATCAGTTTTCTCAAAAAATGAAACATTAAAGTTTTCAGTTAAAAAATTACTTTTGAACCAAAAAGATTATTTTTAAACTGAAATTATGAATATTTCACATGAATACTTCATTTTTGAACTAAAAACGAGAATTTGTAAACAAGATACATTTTTTTTAAACCAGAAGATTAATCAGAAAAGAGATTATTTAACAAAAAATTGAATATTCAACAATATTGCTAAATTTACTACTAAAAAGACCATTTTTCAACCAAACAGATAAATATTAAACTAAAAATAATGATTACGATTATTAATTATATTAAATATTAAACTAATAATAAATGGAATATTTAAATTTTCAGTTCAAAAATTTATTTTTAACATCAAAGATCAGCTTTTAATGAAGAATAGTAATTTTTCAAGAAGAAAGTTATTTTCCTACGAAAACAAAAACGATTTAACAATAAAAAACATGAATTTTCAACAAAAAAAATAAGAATTTTCAACCAATAGTTGAATTTCAAACTAAAAATGATTAGTTTTCCACAAAAAATGAAATAGTAAAGTTTTCAATTAAAAAATTATTTTTTAACCAAAAATATGATTCATGAATTTTCAACTAAATTGTTGAATTTTCAACTAAAAAAGACAAATTGTCATCAAATATCTAAGTTTTCAGATAAAAAAGGTCAGTTTGCAAATAAGAAGATTAATTTTCCACCAAAAAAATATGATTTTTTAACAAAGTACTTAAATTTGAAGAAAGTTGAATTTTCAATTAAAAAAGAACAACATTTTTTCTTTTAAAGATTTGAATATTCTACTAAAAAAGACCGATGTTCAATCAAAAATTAAATAGTGAAATTTTCAATTAAAAAATTACTTTTTAACCAAACTGATGATTCGTCAACTGGAATAGTTGAACTTTTGTACCAAAAAGATTAATTTTTCACGAAATAGTAAAAATTTCTATTAAATAATTTTATTTTTGAACAAAAAGATGAGTTTTCAACTAAAAGTGTAATAATTTAACCGGAATATTTTAATTTTCTATGAAAAATAATGCATTTTCCAACAAGAATATTAATTTTTTACCAAAAAAGATGATTTTGCAAAAAAGTACTTTAATTTTTTTAAAGTTGATTTTTAAAATGAAAAACTGGAATTGTCGAACTTTTGAACCAAAAAGATGAATTTTTCAAGAAATAGCTAAAATTTCTGTTAAATAATTTTCTTTTTGAACAAAAAGAATAGTTTCCAACTAAAAGTAAAATTATTTAATTAAGAAATGAATTTTCTAACAAGAAGATTAATTTTCGACCAAAAAGACGATTTTTTTAAACAAAAAGATGAATTTCTACACAATAGTTGAATTTTTATGGCAAACCCTTGAATTTTCAACTAAAAAGGATTAATTTTCAATCAAAAGTTGAATATTAATTTTCCAGTTAAAAATTTAGTTTAACCAAAACGATAAGTTTGAAACTATTTGGATTCTGATTAATTTTTAATTTTTTCGCAAAAGTACCATGGGGTTGGTGAGAAAAAATCGAAATAAATAAATTGAAAATTTTAGAAAGTGCAGTTTCTCAAAGATTGGATTTTTTAGACAAACATTGTAATTTGCGCTGCTTATTCCTTAAGTTTCGTTATTAGTAAACCACTGACTGCTTCCCATTGTGCAAAATTATTACTCTAGAAAAAAATTAAAATTTATGTTCATTATTATATTGTTTATTTTTATGAATGTCTTCAAAATACTTTTTTTTGTATAATTTTTAAACAAACTACATTTTCCCATTTTGTCTAGTGATTTTTGAACAAAAAAATCATAAATTTTTTTTCAATATGAATTGATATGAAATCTCTGAAAAAAATCTTTTTAAAGCAGGGGTTTTTAGAATATGCATTGTAAAGAATTTCATAAAAACTGGAGTCTTAGGCTCTTTTTAATTTCTATTTTTTTTTTCGACTGAACTCAATATTTTTATTAAACAGATGAAAATGATTCTATTGTACTATTACCCTTTTTCTAAAAGTGAAATATTATTTATTTATCTAACAAACACATTTCTATACAAATTTTCATATTTCATTCCATAGATAAAAGCGAAAATAAATAAATAAAACAGTTAATTTAATGCGAAGAAGGTAATTTTTATTTTTATTTGTAAAATACTAATTTTTCTTTCAGATGTTTACGACAGGATGACTGCAGGCCTTGAGGGAAGTTGCGGAAATTTTCTTTACGTCGCGACAGCTCTCGGGGCTTTACTGGTTCTTTCAGCTTTGATTATGTGTTATCTCGCATCCCGCCTGCAAAGCATTTCTTCTGCGATACCGCAGAACAAAACAATTGATGAGATGGTCCGAGATCGCTCGCGGAAATATTGCCCAGATTATACTGGTCGCTCAACCGTTCAATAAATCTCTAAAATTAAACAAAACGGTGCACGCTGCACCGCATCCGGTTCTAGTCCGCATGCGCACGCATCTAAAAAAATACATTCCTCCTAAAAATTGAGCAATATTGATATAAGGTTGGTGCTAAATGGGTGCAAAGTTGGTGCTACATTAATTCAAAATTGGTGCAATTTTGATCCAAAGTTATGGTAACATTGGTGCAATGTTGATCTAAAGTTATTGCAAAATTGGCGCA
>JAWWLR010000054.1:61333390-61348879 GCA_035041075.1 Acraspis erinacei | reverse complement strand
TCTATTTTTAAATTTAGGCAGTTCTAAAAAAAAACAACTAAAAATGAAAAATGTTAAATGATAAATTTTATTTTATAGGGTTTGTTTTACCTTATATTGTTTAACCCTATAAAATAAAATTTATCATTTAACTTTTTTTTTGTTTTTTTTTTAAACTGCCAAAATTTAAAAATAGAAATAAATTTCAAATCAAATTTTCTTGTTGGAAATTCTCCCTTGCAAAAACGTCTTTTCTAAGCTTGAAAATTTAACGGTTTATCTTGAAATTTGTGTTTTATTTTGTAATTCGATCAAATTTCCGTATAACAAAATTTCTGACATTGTATGATATAGAATTTGAAAATTCCCAAGTTGGAAAATTTCCGAATAATGAAATCCCGACAGTTTATAATATTACCGAATTTGAAAATTTCCAAATAATTAAATTCCCAAGCTGAAAATTTCGGAAAAATACAATTCCCGACTGTTTATAATTTTACAGAATTTGAAAATTCCCGATTCTTTTTATTGAATTTGATTGTATCTCTTCTTTTAACATCCTATATTTTCAATTTTTAATTTTATCAAACTTTTTCTAATGAGCCTTTTACAATGTTATTCATAAACATGTTTTTCTCATTTTAAAAATTTCTTTTGTTCAATTACAGGATAATTCGGTAATAGTTTAAACAGTCAGGAATTTTCGAATTGAAATTAATATAATATCATTTATTCCTATCATTTTCTTTTTAAATAAAAATTTTAATGATTCATCAATAAAATATTTTCTTTTCCAAAGCCTAAGGTCTTCATTAATATTATTTTTTATAAATAATTTAATTAATAAATTTATTAATTTATTATTTTTATTAGTATTTATTTCTTTATTAATAAAATTAGGAATTTTTCCTGTTAATTATTGATATATAAATAAATATATATTCGTTAATATATTCATGAATTGTCAAATTCGGTTATTTTATAATTCGGATATTTAAATAATGGGTAATATTATAAATTATCGGGAATTTTCAAATTCTGTAAAATTATAAGCAGTCGAGAATTGTATTTTTCGGAAATTTTCAGCTTGGGAATTTTCGAATTTGTTAATATTATAAACTGTCGGGAATTTTATTATTGGCAATTTTCCAACGTGGGAATTTTATTATTCGCGTATTTTCAAATTCGATAATATTATAAACTGTCGGGATTTTATTATGCGGATGGTTGATCGAATTTTCAAAAAAAAAAAAGATACACATTTCAAGATATACAGTCAAATTTTGAAGCCAAGAAAAGACACTTTTTTGCAAGACAGTAGCATTTACAACTATAAAATTTGATTTGAAATTTATTTCTGTTTTTAAATTCAGGCAGTTCTACAAAATTTTCAAATTCGGTAAAATTATAAACAGTCAGGAATTGTATTTTTCGAAAATTTTCAGCTTGGGAATTTTATGACTTGGGAATTTTCGAATTTGTTAATATTATAAACTGTCGGGATTTTTATTATTTTGCAATTTTCCAAATTGGGAGTTTCATTATTCACTAATATTCAGAAATTTTATTATTCGGAAAGTTAATTGAATTTTCAACAAAAAAAAGATACAAATTTCAAGATAAACAGTTGAATTTTAAAGCCAAGAAAAGAAACTTTTTTGCAAGACAGTAGAATTTACAACTAGAAAATTTGATTTAAAATTTATTTCTGTTGTTAAATTTAGCTGGTTATAAAAAAAATGCTAAATGATCTCTTCTTTTGTCTTCCTCGATTTTCAATTGACATAACTGTCTCTAATGAGCCTTTTACAATATTATTAATAAACGTATTTTTCTCATTTTGAATTTTAACTTCTTTTGTGCAATTATAGGATGAAAATGTTAAAAAAATTTTTTTGATAAAGCATTATGTATTGTTGGATCGAGAATTTAGTTCCCGGCAAAATAATAAAAATTGACCATTGATAGACAAAGCGCACCATAGTACAAAATGATCAATAACAGCTTGTAGCCAACTAAATTATCGATCCAAAACCATACTTTATAAATTTTAAATAAAAAATTTTAGTAATTAAAAAACGTCTCTAAAAAAAGTGTAGACTTATTCCCACTCTCCGCTGTAAAATATTGCTAAATATACCTTTAAGGTCCGTAGAATAATTTTTAAGAAATATTTCCACTACTATATTTACCTCACATTTCTAATTCAAATAAATATTTACATTAAAGTCTTTTTTCAAAAACCAATTGGTATTGCTTTGTCATTAGACAAATTAAATCTCTGATTTACATATTCGAATCGGTTTTTATTAATCGGATGATTAAAGGGATGCTAGTTGCAATTTTTGAAAGCACAAGTTCTCCTTTGTTTTGAAATGACGAAAACAATTTAGACTTGGATCCTTCATTTTTAGATGTATAGTAGCATGCGTAGTGAGAGTTTCTCAGTGGGGTAGCACCCTTCTTTTATCACAAATGCAACCCCCATATAGTCCTCCTTGTCGTTAGTTCACAATCCACATCCCCGACGTATATGCACGCTTTTGGATCGTTTGGAAGGCCTGCAGCTGACGATGATAACAATACCTTCCCCATTTTAGGGAAGCTAAGTTTTCTAGACTATAACTCCGGATTTATAACAATATACCTAATATAATATAATTGACATATAAAAGCTATTATCACTATTGAAGAATTTTGTATCAAATCAAATTTAGTTGAACTCGGAAAAATGTTTGTTTGGATCAAACAAACACTTGCTTAACCTTATATCAAAGATAGAATTTCTCTGATTCAAAACAAATTTCTTCGAGTTAAACCTTGGTGTATTTGAATCAATTAAGTTTGGTTGGAATCAAATAAATATTTATTTCAATAAATCAAATATTTTGTTGACCCTATATCAAAGATAGAATTTGTTTGATTCAAAGAAACATTTTCCTGATCGTCTTTTGGAACAGAATCAATCTTTTATGGGTTTTTGTTAAAAAATTAACTTGTTGGGTTAAAATTGAACATTTTTCTAAAGAAGTCATCTTTTTGTACTCAGAAAAAGATTTTTTTGGACACAAACAAATGTTTCCTTAAATCAAACATTTGTTTGACCCTGTATTAAAGATAGAATTTGTTTGATCCAAATAAAATTTCTTTGACTTGAACAATGATGTTTTTTAATTAGATAAATATTTGTTTATTTCAATCAAATATTTTGTTGACCCTATATAAAAGAAATAATTTGTTTGATTCAAGAAACCAATTTTCTGATCATCTTTTAGCAAAAAATTCATCTTTAGTGATAGAATCATATTTCGTGGTTGGACCAAACTTCTTTGTTAAGAATTTTATTTATTAAATTATAATTTCTATGAGATAAACCATGTTGTATTTGAATCCAAAACATAGTTGTTTAATATAATTAAATATTTGTTTACCCTATACCATAGAAAGAATGTGTTTGTTTTAATAAAACAATTTTCTGATCATCTTTCGGGGAAAAATTAATCTTTCATGTTAGAAAAGTCATCTATGTTGGATGAAAATGAACTTTTTTGTTAAAAGTTTAACGTTTTTGATCAAAAATGGAACCGTTTTCTAAAGAGTTCAGTGTTTTGCACTCAGAGAAATGTTTGTTTCAATCAAAAAAACATTCGTTGGAACCTATATCAAAGATAAAATTTGTTTAATTCCAATAAAATTTTTTCGAGTTAAACAATTGTGAATTTGAAGCAAATACGTATTGTTTTAAACCAAAGAAATATTTTTATGAATTAATAAAATATTTGTTTGACCCTATATCAAAGAAAGAATTTGTTTAATGGTAGAACAGTTATCTTTCTTTGTTTAAGAAGAACCTTTTTATTAAACATTTAACTTTAGAGTCAAAAATTCGTTTGACCCTATATCGAAGGTATACTTTGTTTGATTCAAATCTAATTTCTATGAGTTAAACAATGGTGTATTTGAATGAAACAAATATTTGTTTAATTTAATCAACGTTTCGTTTGACACTACATCGAAGAAAGAATTTGATTGATTCAAAGAAAATTTTTTCGGATCATCTTTTGGAAAAAAATCTATTTTTTATGGTAGAAAAGTTATCTTTCTTAGTTGAAAAAGCAGCTTTTTGTTAAAAACTTTACTTTTTGTGTTAAAAATTGAACTCTTTTCTATAGATTTCATCTTTTTGTACTCTGAAAAAGGATTGTATGAACTCAAACAAATGTTTCTTTAAAGCAAACAAGCATTTGTTTGACCCATAATGAAAGTGAGGATTTTTGTTATTCAAATAAAATTTCTTTGAATTGAACAATGGTGTATTTTAATCAAATCAATATTTGTTTAATTCGATGAAATATTTGTTTAACCCCGTCTCAAAGAAAGAATTTGTTTAATTTAAGGAAACATTTTTCTGATTATTTGCACTTTTGTACTAAGATTTTTTTTTTTAATCAATCAAACTTTTGTTCGAGCTTATATCGAAGATAGAATTTATTCGATTCAAAGAAACATCTTTCTGACAATCTTTTGGGAAAAAATTATTCTTTTATTGTAGAAAAGTCATCTTTCTTGGTCGAAAATGAACTTTTTTGTTAAAAAAGTAGCTTTTTGGGTTAAAAATTGAACAGTTATTTAAAGAATGCATCTTTTTGCACTCAAACAAATATTTGTTGGAACGAAACAAAGATTTGTTGCACCATTTATCGAAGATCGAATTTGTTTGATTCGGTTGGCCCTATATCAAAGAAATAATTTGTTTGATTCAAGGAAACATTTTTCGGATCATCATTTGAGCAAACATTCATCTTTTATGGTAGAAAATTAATTTTTCTTGGCTGAAAATAACTTTTTTGGGGAAAAGATTCACTTTTTTCATTAAACATTAGTTTTTAAAACCAAAAACAAATTTTGAACAAATTACATAAATTTTTAACCAAATAGTTGAATTTTCAACTAAGAAAATTAATTATCTAGCAAAAAAGACGAATTTTCAACAATTACATACATTTTTGACCAAATAGTTGAATTCCAAATCTAAAAAAAAAAATTTAGTAACAAATAGAATATTTAAATTTCTATTTGAAAAACTTAATATTAATTTTCAACCAAAAAGACTAGTTTTAAAAAAAATGATTTAATTTTCAACTAAGCGATGAATCTTTAATTAAAATTAATAATCTTGGAGAAAAGAACAATAAATTATTTTTAACAAAATTGCTATACTATCAACGTAGAAATTACATTTTGTATCCAAAAAGACGAACTGTCAACCAGTAAAAACTTTTTACTCAAGAAATAAAAAATTTTAATCCAAATTCTTAAACTTTCGAGCCAAAAAATGAACTTTTAAGCAAAAAAATAGATTTTCAGCCACAAAAAATAGTTATATTTTCAGTTGAAAAAAATTATTGTTCAAACAAACAAAAAATAATTTTCAACCAAGAAGTCAAACTTTCAATCAAGGAGATACTTTGTTTTACAAATTAATGAACCTTAAACTGAAATAGTTTTTTTCCATTCAAAAATCTGCCCGTCGCGCGGACATTTTACATTTCACAAAAACCGGAGGGGGGGTCACATTTTATATAAATTCAATACCTTCTATGATGAGAATGTAAAAAATTAACTTTCAAGACAAAAAAAAACTAATTTTCATATTTAAGATTTCTAAACATTCCAAATGATTTTCTAAAATTTCGAACGAGAATGTTGAAGATTTTAAAGAAAACTTTTTCAATTTAGCAAGATTACGTAATCTTAGAGAAAATTCAAATAATTTTAAAAGATATTTAAAACTTCTTAGAACATTTTGAAAATAATTTGAAATTTGGACAAATATATATCAAAAGCGATTTTTTAGCTTGAAAAATTAATTTGAAGAGAATATTTAACATGATCTTGAAACATAACAAAATATTTCTGAAGTTTTGAAAGGATACAAGGACAATTTGAAACTTTAAATGAATTAAAAAATTTTTAAATGTAGATTTTAGAAAAAATTCAAAAATCTTTTTAAACTTAAGATAATTAGAACAAACTTGTATTTATTATTATTTTTTGTATTTAAAAATATATTTAGAAGTTTCTAAAAACTATAAAAAATAATTTAAAACTTGAAAATGTTTTTAAAAAAATTGAAATAAAATATAGATTTTTGAAGATTTCAAAATATGATCTTTATATTTCTTCAAGATTTAGAAAAGTTTCGAGATAGTAACAAATTTTCCAAGACTCCTGGAAATATTAAAAGTGATTCTTTATCTTAAAAACTTAATTTGAATAGAATATTGAACAAAATGTTCAAACATTACGAAAGATTTCCGAATTTTTTGAAAGGCACCAAAATAATTTTAAACTTAAAAATGATACACAATTGATTTAAATTGTATATTCTTGAAGGTTTGGAAGAAAAAACTTAACAGCTTTTTAAGACGTTTGAAAGATTTGAAGAGGATGCAAACATTTTGTTAAGATTTCTGGAAAATTCTTAATTATTTTATAAGTCATGAAATTTATTTTAACACTACATTGGAAAAAATTGTAAAACATCCCAAAAGATTTCCAAAAAGGTCAAAATAGATTATGGAAGATTTTTCAACAATTTTGTTAACCTTTGCAGAATTTTTTCAAGGTTTTACGAAAAATTCGAATTATTTTAAAATATACTTAGAAGTTTAAAAAATTTTCAAATAATTTAAAATTGTAAAAGATTTTGAACAAGGTAAAGTAAAATGCAGATTAAAATTTAAGAAATTTAAATTTGATTAAAATCCAAATTAAAAATCGTTTTTAAGGTCCAATAATCAAACTGATGCAAGCTCCTGAAAAAACAAGAATCCGACGATCAAACTTGGACCACAACAAACAGTCTATTTGTCTAATACCAATAGGCAAAAAAGAAATTACGTCAAATTATTTATAACGTAAAATTGTTTGAATTTAACTGTTTTTTATAGGATTTTACTTTTTCTGTTATAGAATATTTGATTCCGACGAGAAATCATTAACATAATCTTTCAAGCCTATTTAATTCCAGCGAAAATTATCTAACAGAACCTTAAATTATATAAATTTCTAAGTTTCTAAGCTAATTAAAGTGTTAAAAATAAATTGAAAAATTCGCAAAACCGACTTACGAACTCTATTCTAACTAAAAATTCTTAAGAAAAATAATAAATTGTTCAAATAATTTCATAAATTCGCAAAACCCAATTTTCATTTATTGGACTTTTTGGGATCCCATAAAACAGACTTCTGCAGCTGATATTTAAAAAATAAGTTTTGATTCGTATTCAAAAAATGAAAAACAGAAGAAAACAAATTCCACATATTTTTTAATTATTTCTCAAAAACTAAGAGAGATCCTTTTTTATTATTAAAGAGCATACAGGGCACATTGTAAAACATCTTTTACCAAAATTTTAAAGACAATAAAAAGTGGATTTTTGTCAAAAACTGAATTTAAGTATTTGTTAAAATTTTTTTTTAATTTATGAAAAAATACTGCCTGGTCTACTCTGGGCATTATATATAATCCCTAGGCATTACATATAATGTCTGACCACTTCGGGCAAAGTATATAATCTTGATTTTGAATATAATGACGCAATTAATGAACGGTCAAAAGATTCGGCTTAAATGTAGCAAAATGTGATATAAAAAAAGGAACATTTTATTACAAAAATATTGAATACTATAATCAATTTTTAATTTAAATTTTCATTTTATTATGAGTTTAAACAAAAGTAAATTCTAATAAAATTGTTAAGAGATTCGTGACAAGCGACTTCTTTTTTGAGAAGTCAAAATTCTTGTTTTTTGTAATTTTTCGAATGTCTTTTTTTACAGATTTTCATATTTATGAAAATAAGTCTTGAATCAGAGCAAGAATAGGGTGGCTACATTCATAACTGTAAGAATTTAACTTTCAATTTTTAGCGTTCCAACCGCCTCCCCCCATTCTAAATTTCTTTGTTTCAGGGAAAAATACATTCCATATTTTTTCAAATTGGTCAACATTAACTAGTGCCCCGGAATTTTGACATTATTACGGGGGTTTTAAGGAAAGAAGCTTTGGTTTCGGAAAAATGAAAAAAAAATTTTATTAAATGTTTGTGAATATTTAAGGAATAATTCACACCCAATAACTTTTAATATTGACGCCAGTTATATAAATAAAAAGTTAAAAATAAATTTAAAAAAATCGAAAAATGCTGCCTTCACAAGTCTTTTAAATACTTAATAAAATATATTTAAAAAATAATTTAAAGAAAATCAAAAGTGGATTTATTTCAAAAATTGAGTTAAAAAAACCAAAGTAAGCAAAGTTCAGAAAAGCAAAAATTGCACTGAAATAATGGAGAATATTTATTATACACTTTTCCTGGACTCTTCTGGGCATTATATATAATGCCTAGGGATTATATATATTAAATTTTTCGTAAATTCATATTATGCCAAAAAAGATGCATTTTTAACAAAATATGTCAATAGTTAAATTTTCAAAACAAAAAAATTGATTTTCTACAAAACAATTAAATTTCCAATTAGAAAATATAAATAATTGCAAATCAAATAATAAACCTGCAATCAAAAAAATTAATGCTTAAATTTTTCTAACGGTAGTTCAACTTTAAATTAGGTATTTTTTTACCAAAAAAGAATAATTCTCAGAGAAATATGTAATAGTTGATATTTAAACGAAAAGAATATTTGAATTTAAAATAAAAAACAGTTGATCAAAAATGAAAAACTTTTAGTCACGAAGATTTATTTTCTACACAAAAAGGCGAATTTTCTACAAAATACATACATTTTTAACCAAACCGTTGACTTTTCAGCTAGAAAAGATCAATTTTCAATTTAAAATATCTATTTTCAACCACAAACAGAATATTTAGATTTTTAGTTTAAAAAAATGTCAAGAAAAATCAACATGTAACCCAAAAGATTATTTTTTAACCGAGAAGGTTACTTTTCTAAAAATATAATAGTTAAATTTTTAATTAAAGAGATAAATATTTAAGAAACAAAATTAATTTTTAACAAAGTACACAAACTTTCTACTAAGCATTGGAATTTTTTAAACTAAAAAATATGAATTTTCTACCCAATAGTTGATTTTTCGACTACTAATAAAGGATAAATTTTTAACTAAGCATTTAATTGTTCAATTTTTATATAAAAAATAATTTTTAAGCAAAAAAAAACTAATTTTCAACAAAAAAGTTATTTTTGAACCAAAGGGTGAACCTTAAAAAAATGTATTTTTTTTAAAGTATTCAACTTTTAAACAATTAATTTTCGACAAAAAATATGAATTTTAAAACAGTTATTTGAATCGTCATCTTTTTGGTTAAAAAAATTAATTTTCAACTAAATAGTTGATTTTGCAAGAGGATAATTTGCAACGAAAAATGGGATAATTCAAGTTGCAGATCAACAACGTAATTTTAAAACAATTTCAACTTTCCACCAAAAAATACAAATTTTTAAACCAAATAGATTTATTTTTCCAACCGAATAGATCAATTTTTAATTGAAAAGATCAATTTTCAAGCAAAAATAAAATAGTAAGATTTTTAGTTTAAAAAAATTCATAACAAAAATAAAAAATTATTTCCAAGAAAATAATTAAATCTTCAACAAAAGAGATGAATTTGCAAGTAAAATTATGAATCTAAGAAATATTAAAAAGGTTAAATTTTCAAATAAGCCGTAGAATTTTTAACCAAACGAAATGAATTTCCGACCAATAATATAATGATAGGCTTTTCAAATAAAGATAATTAACTTTGAATAAAAAATAGATTAATTTTCCTATTGGGTTCTACCAATTCAGTTAAAATTTAAAGGAAAAATAAAAATAAAGGGAATTTTATTAAACACATGATTAAAAATAAGAATTCTTTTAAAATTATATCATGTTTATCATAAATTTCTTATTTATTCTTATCATATTGTTTAAAACACAATTTTTAAATTCAGATGATAATATTTTTAATTCAGATAACTTTCGTTTAAATCAAGACAAATGTAACTGAATTTTGGGCAACTCAATTTTAGGTTGCACCAACCTTGAGTATTTTTTTGACTGTGTTCTTTTATCAAAAAGTTGAAAATATTTTCATTCTAACTGAATTTAAGCGAAACATGCTCTAAATTTAAGACGTCATTACCTGGAATTCAGTATTGAATATAAAATTTAAAAAGATTGGTCCTAAAAAAATATAAATTTTTCTAAAATTCAGACAACTTTTGGTTCAATCAACATAAATTTAGCTGAATTTAAAGCAACTCAATTAATAATATTTTATTTTTAATAATATTTTATCTACTGAGTTCTTTTACCAAAAAGTTCAAGTTATTTCCATTCTAACTGAATTTAAGTAAATTTGTCTCTAAATCTAAGATATCATTGACTGAAATTTAGTACTGAGTCTAAAATTTAAATAAATTTGACTTACAAAACGAATAGTTTTTTAAATCAAATTATTTAATTAAAAATAAAGAAATAAATTATAAATTTAATTATTTTTATTAATTTATTCATCAATTTATTTTTTAAATTTAATTAAATAAATTAAATTAAATAATTTAAATGAAATATATTTGGGAAAATGACTGCAAAGAATTTTTCACACTTAACAAATTTAATTTTTCCTTAAAGCAATATAATTTATTTTACCGTTCGTTGAACTTAATATTTCTCATGAAGAAATTCAAGGTAGTGTTGACATGCTTCGAAACAACAATTGCAATTTCATTTTCCGAAAAACGATCACAGGCTTCGTACTAAGGCAAAACGAGTTCAATTAGTGTCATTCCATTTACCAAACTCGTCTTGGGTTTCTTGTTTTCGTTATGATGTATAATTATAGGTGATTTCAGTAATATGTATATTGACTTTCAGAGAAGATTGGCAACTATCTTTCCTTTAAATGCAGAATATTTTTGAAAATTATCCTGTACGTTCAATAATTTCCTGAAATTAAGGAAATCCATACATAATATACTATTTTATTTAGGGCTATGTAAAGGTAACCTCAAAAAAAAATTTAACATTTTTTTTACGCAACTTAGCTTCTTAAAAAATGAGGTGTCTATTTAAAATGTTTGAAAAACTAAATAAAAGGTACTAAGAAACGTTTATATCGTCATAAATTTATATAATTATAAAAAATTTTTTCCATAAATTATTTTCTTCTGCTTTTTTGTAATTTACAAATTCTAGGATCAGATTTTCAACTTGATATCTTATTTTGATTTCCAGAAACAGAAAGTTTGTCTATTTTTAAGACACATGGGACTTGTATTAAGCAAAAAAAAAATAATCTTAGGGTCGACTTTTAAGAGAAATGATCGATTTAAATTAGGATTGAACCAAATTAATCTTTGGTAACATAAGAATAAAATCAGGAAAAAATTTATTTTAAGAAAGATCGATTTGTTTTAAGTTATAGTGGTCTAGTTTTGATCCAAGAAAATAGCCTTATAGGGTCTACTTTAAAGAGAAACAACCACTTTAGTTTAATTTTGGTTACGAGAATGTTATCTGGTTTTAAGAAAAGACGTATTTTTTAAAGTGGAAACAATGGTCTTGGTGCCAATTTTTAAAACAAAAAAAACGTTTTAATTTATGATGTTGAAAAATAAAAATTTAATAAAAAAACAACAAAATTTGGTTTTAAGGAAGGTGGTTTTCAGGTACATGGGTCTTATTTCAAGGCAATAAAATAGTCTAATTTTGAGAAAAACAATCGTCCTAATTTAAGATGTAATAAAATTAGTCTTTATTAAAAAAAGAAAAGATACAGAAAAAAATTGTTTCAAGATAATGGATTCTAAGCACGAGATGTGTTCTTTCAAGGTAGCAAAGTATTCTAATTTCAAGAAAAACATTCGGTTTAATTTAGAAAGTAACAGGGGTCTTGTTTAAGCCAACAAAACAGTCTTAAGGTTTACATTCGAAATAAACAATCGTTTTAATTAAGGATGTTGAAATATAAAGCTTTAATAAGAAACGAAACAGAAAAATTTGGTTTTAAGGAAGAAGGTTTTAGGCCACAGGGGTCTTATTTTAAGTCATAGAAATATTATAACTTTAGGAAAAACCATCGGTTTAATTTAGGATGTAACAAAATTAAGCTCTAATAAGGAAAGAAAAGAATCAAAACCAATTTTTTAAAGAGATGGTTTCAAGCCACAAAGATCTACTTTTAAGTTATCAAAATGGTCTTGTCTTAAGTCCCAGGGCTCTTATTTTAAGATAAACAAATAGTCTTAGGATCTACTTTTTAGAAAAAAACTCGGTACAATTTTGTTTGTTATAAAAAAGCTCCAATTAGAAAATAAGAGAAATAGAAAAAAATGGATAAGAAAGATGGTCTTTTTTTAAGCCAAAAAGTAGTCTTAGGGCCTACTTTTAAGATAAAAAGTCGAACCAATTGAACATGTTATAAAATTAAGTTTTAATAAGTAAAGAAAGAAAAATTGGTTTGAAGAAAGATGAGTATGTTTTAAGACAAACGTGTTTTGTTTTAAGCCAAAGAAGTCTTATGAATTTATTGATGAATTTATTTTAATATGTCACAAAATTAAGCTTTAATAATAAAAGAAACCTAAAAATAGAAAAAGTTTGATTTTCAAAAAGATGGTCTTGTTTTCAGATAAAAAAATAGTCTTAGAGTTTACGTTTAGGAAAAAATTCGATTTCATTTAACATAGAACTAAATGGATGGAACAAAGATGGTTTTGTTTCAAGCTCAAGACCTACTTTTAGCACAAAAAATCGGTTCAATGTAGTATGTAAAAAAATTAAGCTTTAATAATAAAAGAAAAAAAAACAGAAAACGAATTTTGTCTGCCTTTCAGATAAAAAATTTGGTTCCACGAAAGATGGACTTGTTTTAAGAAAAAGGAGGTTTCGTTTCAAGCCAAAGTGGTCTTATTTCAAGCCAAATAAATAATCTCAGGGCCTACTCTTGCAAAAAATCAGTTTATTTCAAGATTTAACATCATTAAGCTTGAATAAAAAATTGGTTACACAAAAAAGGGGTTTAAGGCATAGGGGTATTATTTTAGGGCAATAAAATATTCTTGTGTTAAGAAAAACAATCGGCCCAATTCAGGTTATAACAAAAGTAAGCTTTAATGAGATTATAAAAAAAAGAAACAAAAAAAAACATTGATTTTAAGAAACACATTCTTGTTTTAAGCCAGAAAAATAGTCTTGGGATATAATTTTAACAGAAAAATTCGGTTTAACTTACGATGTAACAAAATTTACCTTGAATAAGAAAAGAATTAGAAAACAGAAAAAAAAAATTGATTTGAAAAAAGATGGACTTGTTTGAAGATATAAAGGGGTCTCTTTTTAAGATTAAGAATCGGCTGAATTTAGAATACTAGATAGGGGTCTTATTTTAAGCAAATCAAATAGTCTTAGGGTCTACTTTTGAAACCAAAGATCAGTTTAATTTAAGATGGAACAATATTAGGCTTTAGTAAGAAAAAATAAATAAAAACAAAAATAGGGTCTTTACAAATATGGTCTTGTTTCAGAACAAAAAATAATATTAGGGTATACTTTTAAAACAAGCAATCGACTTAATTTAAGATGCACAAAAAAATTAAAGAAACAGAGTTAGTTTTAAGAAATATTGTCTTGCTTTAGACAAAAAATTCTCAGTATCTGCTTTTAAGACGAGCAATCGGCTAAATTTAAGGTGTACAAAAATTAAGCCTAGATAAGGAAAAAGGTGGTTTTAAGAAAGATGGACTTATTTCAAGGCAAACGGGTCTTGTAAACACTCGAAAGATAGTGTGAAAAACAATTAACGCAATTTAGGATAAAACCAAAATAAGATTTAGGAAGAAATGAAAAAATAAACAGAAAACCTATTGATTTTAAGGAAGATGGTCTTGTTTTCAGCCCAAAAAATAGTCTTACGATTAAACTTAAGGCTAGGATGATCTTGTTTTAAGTCAGAAAACTAGTCTTAAAGTATACTTTTAAGACAAGCAATCGGCCTAATTTAAGATGTAAAAAATTAAGCTCAAAGAAAAAAAGTTAGTTTCAAGCAATATTGTCTTGTTTTAGAAAAAAAACTCAGGGTCTACTTTTAAGACAAGAAATCGACTTAATTTAAGGTGTTAAGACATTATGAATGAATAAGAAAAACAGTTGGTTTTAAGAAAGATGGGTTTTTGTAGGCGAAGGGGCCTTGTAAACACTCGTAAGAACCAAAGTCAGATTCAAGTTTAAATGAAAAAATAAACAGAAGTTCCATTGACTTTAAGGAAGATGGTCTTGTCTTAAGTCAAAAAAATAGTCTTATGGTCAAATTTTAAGAGTAAAGATCGGTTAAAATCGTGATGTGATAAAATTAAGCTTTAATAAGAAAAGAATAAGAAAAAAAATTATTTCAAAAAAGGCTGACTTATTTGAAGATGAAAGGGTTTTATTTTGAGCCAAAACAATAGTATTACAGCCTGCTTTTGAGATAAAGAATCGGCTTAATTTAAAATATTACGAAATTGAGCTTTGATAAATAAATAAAATATAATTGGGTTTGAAGATAAAGAAACTTTTGATTAAAAAAGTTTTCTTTTAAAGAAAGATGTCTTATTTTAAGCGAATCAAATAATCTTAGGATCTATTTTTACAACAAAAATCAATTTACTTTAAAATGTAAGAGCATCAGGCTTTAATAAGAAAAGTAAACAAAAACAAAAAATGTGGTCTTTAAAAATATGGTCTTGTTTTAGACCAAAAAAGAGTTTTAGGTTCTACTTTTAAGACAAGCAATCGCTTTAACTTTGGGAATAACAAAATTAGGCTTAAAAAATAAGAAAAAAATAGTTTAAAAAAATGTCGTCTTGTTTTAAGCCAGAAAAAAGAGTCTTAAGGTATATTTTTAAGAGAAAGACCTGGTTTAATTCATGGTTTAACCAAATTAAGTTTTAATAAAGAAAGAAAAAAACAGAAGAAAATTGTTTTTAAGAAAGATGGTATTGATTTAGGACAGAGGGATCTTGTTTTAATCGAAAAAAGTATAATAGTCTACTTGTAAGAGAAGTCATCGGCTCAATGTATGTTGCGAAAAATTAGGCTTTAATCATAAAAGGAAACCAATCAAAAAATTTAATTTTTAGAAATATTGTATTAAGGCTCAGGGTTCTTATTTTAATGCAACAAGATAGTCTGATTCTAAGAAAAAAAATAATTTTAATTTAGAATGTCACAAAATTAGGTTTTTATAAGAAAATAAAAAGAAACACATAAGAAACTTGTTTTAAGGAAGACTGTCTGGTTTTAAACCAGAAAAATAGTCTCAGGGTTGAATTGTAAAATAAACTATAAGTTTAATGTAAGATCTAAATAAGAAAAAAAAGAAAAAAGAAAAATATTTGATTTGAAGAAAGATGGACCTGTTTTAAGGTGAAGGGGTTTTGTATTAATCCAAAGGCGTCTTATTTTTAGGAAAAGCTGTTTCGAATAAAAACAGTAGT
>JAWWLR010000054.1:61307384-61333290 GCA_035041075.1 Acraspis erinacei | reverse complement strand
ACCATCGGTTTAATTTAATAATTAACAAAATTCTTTATTTAATAATAATAGCCTGATTGCAAAGGTACCCGACCGGCAATCGGAACTTCTGTAGTTCGATTCCCAGTAGAGCGAAGTAAGTAAATCTTTTTTCAGTAAAATTTAATTTTAAAGATTAATCTTTGAGAAAAGCAAGATTTTTTTCTCTAGTCTAGCTAAATTCACCGCCAACTTCAGGATCAGAGTAAAGAATTGCAGGTTCCCTTTTTACATTTTTTTCCCCCTTCAAAAGTGTTCAAGAGTACAGAGTATAAGTACACTCTGTAGGGCACAGACACTGGCTCTCGGAAGGTAGTGTGAAAAATGTGACTCGTCCTCAGACTGATACTCTTGTGTTTGTGAGCGTGTGGTCCAAGGAACTCCGGCAAGGATGGGGGGGGGGGGGGGTTTAGGGGGGTTAAAAGGGGGCAAAATTTATTGAGCACCAAGCGGGGAGTAAGAGAGACAGAAAGAGAGAGAAAGAGAGAGAGAGAGAGAGAAGTGAGAGAGTAAGAGAGAGTAAGAGAGAGAGAGAGAGAGAGGACTGTTCTGTTAGATGGTTCTGTTCCATGGTGGCAGGTCAGTGTTGCGGTGGTAACCAGCGTTGTATGGTCGCTTATCCCCTTTCGCGTGAAATCGTACCATTTTTCGTGTTAAAAATCGCGTTTTGTGCCCGTTAAACAATTAAACGGTTCGCCAACGATATGGACTCGTGCAAACCAATGGATACGGAAATGTGAATCCACACCTGGAAACTTCGAGTCACGCGAGAGGAAGCAACAGGTAAAAAAGAATTTTTTACCTGCTGTTAAATTCTCCTGATCGTAAGGAGAAAAAAAGTAGACTCATTAATATCATCTTTTCAATAAAAACTAGACCATAACATCTTTTTCGAATTGTTGATTAAGTTGTTTTTTAATTGGACCCTTGAATGTGTGATAATGGTTCTTAAATTACAAATTTTGGGTTTCAATCTTTCAAAATTGAAGGAATTTTAATGGAAGGGATATATACAATTTTTGGGTGTTTTAAACTTTCGAAATTTAAGTATTTTTTTACATTTTTAAGTGAACAATTTATAATTTCGAGAGTTTGTAGTTCAATGTCAAGGTACACAACTTTAAAGAGAAAGCGATCAACAAAACAGTTTTGCATAAAAGTTCAAAGTTGTTATACATTTCTTTCTTAAATAATATTTATATTTATTTCTTAAATGGAGAGTTATTTTTGAAATTATTAATTAATTAACAATAATAACATTTTTTATTGAGAGAATGTTATTTTTGTTTCGTTAAAAATTGAACAAGTTTTAATTGAAGAAATACAAAATATTACAATTTTCGTTTGAAGCTTTCGAAATTCAATAATTTCTATACATTTATAATTGCCAGAATTGACAGTTTCGAGGGTTCATAATCATATTTCTATTTTAAATCTCAAAAAATTTTACATGATTCTGAGCCTTATTCTGATTTAGATTCTAAAGTTATACATTTTCAAAGATCAATAATTTATGGTGGCAATAACATACAAGTTACGTAAATTCAAGAGTAAATTGATTTTTGGTCTTAAAAGTAGACAATAAGACTGTTTTTTGGCTTAAAACAAGAACCTTTTGGCTTAAAATAAAACCCTTTTTTCTTGAAACAAGTCCACCTTTCTTCAAACCAAATTCTTTTTCTGCTATTTTTCCTCTTTTTCTTAAAATTTAATTTGGTAATATCATAAATTAAGTCCATATTTTTTTAAAGCCAAATCATTGGTTTTTGTTTTCTTTTCTTATAAAGCTTAATTTTGTTACATCCTACATTAAAACAGATTGGTTCTCTTAAAAGAAGACCCTTAAGGCTATGTTTTGATTGAAACGAGATCCCTTTGTCTTAAAAAAATTTCTTATTAAAATTTAATTTGGCAACATTTTAAATTAGGCAGATTTATCATCTCATCAATATACTAAAACTAATATTTAACAGAAAACAAAACCATCTTTCTTAAAACCAAATGATTGGTTATTGATTTCATTTGGACCTAGTACTATTTTTGCATTAAAAAAAGACCCCTTTGTTTTAAAACAAAACCATATTTCTTTTTTACAAAATTCGGTTTGTTTGTTTATTTACTCTTAGTTTGTTATTTATTATAGCTTCGTTTTCTTACGTTTTTGACAGGTTGTTTGTTTTAAAACAAGACCACTTTGCTTTAAGCAAAACAATATTGCCTAAAACCAAATTTGTTTTTTTTCTTTCGTTATTTTATTATTGAAGACTAACTTTGTTTCGTATTTTAAACTAAATTTTTGTCCGTTCGTTTTTTATTTTCTTGTTAAAACTTAATTTTTGTTAAACTCTCTACATTGCACAAAAAAGGAAAAACAGACATAATAATATAATTTTTTGAGTGAAAATCATCACCGTTTTTCATGGGCGTTGGGTTTTAGATTATCGGAGATAGAAAGCTTCTTTTTTAAATTATTGATAAAAATATTTAAATTTTGCATTTAGGCATTTTTTTAAACAGTCTTCATTTTGAAAGAAAATTTTTATTTTAAAATTAGACCCTCAGAATATTTCTTGGCTACAACATACCCATCTTTCTCAAGAACCATTTTAAAAAGTTCTGTTTTTGTTTTTTATGAAAGCCCAATTTGATTAGATATTCAATTAAACAGATATTTTGTGTTAAAAATAAATCTTAATTCTATTTTTGGGCTTAAAACAAGACCATTGTTCTTAAAAACAATTTTTTTTTCTTTCTTATAAAAGCTTATTTTTTTATTACATCCTAAATTAAATAAAATTATACTATTTTGTTCCTTAAAGTAAGACCCCTATGTCTTAAAATCATCTTTCTTACAAAAATTGTTGTCTATTTTGTTTCCTTTTCTTATTAAACTTTAATTTTGTTTCAACGTACAATGAGCCGATCTCTTTTTTACAAGTAGACTATGAGACTATCTTTTCCGAATAAAACAAGATCCGTTTGTCCTAAAATAAGACCATCTTTCTCATAAACAGTTTTATTCCTGTTTATTTTCTTCTTTTTTTTAACAATTCTTCGTTTTGTTACATCTTAAATTAAGCCAATTGTTTGTTTTAAAATTAGAATTTAAAAATATTTTTGTAGCTTAAAAAATACCCCATTAAGCCCTTAACAAAACCCCTTTATTATAAAACAAGTCCTTTTTTCTTCCAACCAAATGCTTTTCTTGTCAAAGTTTACTTTTGAAACATGTCAAATTAAGCCAATTTTGTATCCTTAAACTAGACCCTAAGAATTTTTTGGCTTAAGGCAAGAGGATCTATCTTAAATCAAATTTTTTTCTGTTTTGTTTTCTTTTCTGACTAAAGCTTAGTTTTCTTACATATTCAATTAAGACGAATGTTCGACATAAAAGCATTTTTTTGTGTTCTTAAAACACGACATCGTTGGCTTGACACAAAACCCTTTCATTTAAAAACAAGTCTTTCATTCTTCAAATCAAATTTTTTTCTGTTTTATTTTCTTATTTAAGCTTAATTTTGTCACATCTTGAATTAAATCAATAGTTTATTTTTAAAGTGATTATCTTTCTTTAAAAATTTTTTTTTCTGTTTTTTTCTCTTTTCTTATGAAGACCCAATTTTTTGCATTCGAAATTAAACCGATTCTTTTTTTTAAATCAGACTATTTAATTGCCTTAAAATAAGACCCCTGTGCCTTAAAATCATCTTTCTTAAAACAAAACTTTTTTGTGTTTTTTTTCGTTTTCTTATTAAAGCTTAATTTTGTAGCATCGTACATAGGGCGGCGGACATATTTTTTTGATTAAAACAAGACCATCTTTCTTAAGAACATGTTTTTTTATTGTGTTCTTTTTGATGAAAGCTTAATTTTTTACATCATAAATTAACCGATTGATTTTCCTAAAAATATACTTTAAGACTTTTTTGGCTGAAGCAAGAGCATCTTTCTTAAAAAGCAAAATTTGTTTTCTGTTTTGTTTTCTTTTCATAATAAAGCTTAATTTTTGCACATATTAAGTTATACCGAATCATTGTCTTAAAATCTTTTTTTCGCTTAAAACGACCTCTTTGGCTTTAAACAAAGTCTTAAAACCATTTTTTTCTGATTCTTTTTCTTCTTATTAAAGCTTCATTTTCTTACATTCTAAATTGAACCGATTGTTTTTCTTCAAATTATACTGTTTTTGCCTTAAAATAAGATTCCTGTACCTTAAAACAATTTTTTTTCTGTTTTGTTTCCTTTTCTTACTAAGTCTGAGTTTTGTTGCATCGCACATGAAGCTGACTGTTTGTTTTAAAATTAGACCTTATACATATTTTTGTTTAGCTAAAAACAAGACCCCTTATACTTAAAACAAAAACAATTTGTTTTAAAACCAGTCCATGTTTCTCCAAACCAAATTTTTTTTCTTTTTTCATTTCTTTCCAAAGTTCACTTTTAAAACGTGAAATGATTCTAATTCTTATCCTCAAATTAGTCCCACAGAATTTTTTTGTTGTTGCTTAAAACAAGATCATCCTTCTTAAATCCAAGTTTGTCTATTTTTGTGTTCTTTTCGTATGAAAGCCTAATTTTGTTAGAATATGAATTCTAGGATTAGGGATATAAAACATGTTTTTCTTCAAATTATTAATTAGGATATTAAATTTTTTTATTTATATAATGAAATATGTAATAACAATTATTAACTTCCTTTTATTTCAGAATATTTCACATTTGAACGTGTATTAATTGAAGGTCAATATAAAAATTTTCAATGTGTTAAAATTTGGAATGTTAACAATCTCTATACATTTCTAATTAACTAATTTACATTTTCAAACAATTATAATTTAATGTCCAGATACAAAATTTCAAAAAGAATTTTTAACTTAAAAACCTAGTTTATAACCTATTTTGAGTATTTTTATATCATTTTGTAATATTAAAAAATTTTAATTGTCATTGAATGCTGCAAATATTTTTAAAAAAACATGAACTTTTTGAAGTTCATGTTTTTATTTCAATATTTGCAACGTTCAATAACAATTAAAAATGGAGATTAATAGAAAAATATACAAGAATCCTCAAAATAGGTTATAAATTAATCCTTTTCAGTTGAAAATTTGAAAGTGGTACAAAATAAATAATAGGAACGTATTTGAAAGATTATAAATAATTACAAAAATATATTTGCCAAGAAAAATCAATAATAAATTACTTTTTAATTGTCCTTTTTCAAAATTGGGTTCAAATCGACTGTCATAAATTGTTTTTAAGTGCATTTTTATTGATTTTTCTTGACAAATATATTTTTTTAATTATTTATAATCTTTCAAAAACGTTGCTATTATTTATTTTGTACAGCTTGCAAATTTTCAGCTAAAAGATTGGTTTATAACCTATTTTGAGGTTTGTTCTATAATTTTTGAATAATTTGAATTTTGAATTGTTATTAACTATTAAAAATATTAAAATATAAACATGAATTTGATATATTATTTAAAAAATAGGATGTGTCTGAGTCGATTTCTATCAGTGGCGTAAAATTAATAACATGTGCTTGATTGATTGAGTTTATTAATAAATAATTTTTTTTTAAATTATGTCTCCTCATTCAAATTTGTAGTTATTATTTCATTTGTACCACTTTCAAACTTTCAACTAAAAAAATTAGTTTAAAACTTATTTCGATGATTATTCTAACAATTTTTGATAATTTACATTTTTAATTGTTCTTAACTATTAAAAATATTAAAATATTAAATAAAATATTAAAATATCAAATTCGTTACCATTAATTTATTTGTACCACTTTCAAATTTTCAAATTAAAAAATTAGTTTTAAACCTATTTTGAAGAATTTTCTATAATTTTTACTACTTTAAAATTTTTAACTTAAAAAAATTAGTTTAAAACCCATTTTGATGAATTTTCTACAAGTTACGAAATGTTACTTTATTTAAAGTTTTTTAAACATTATTTCCAGTTTTTTCCTGTTATTTCGTTTTTTCGAGTCTAAATTTCCAACTTAAAAAAAATGGTCTTAAAACAAGTTTTGATGATTTTTTTTCTTAATTTTTTAATGATTCGAACTTTTAATTGTTATGAACTATATAAAACATTTATTTTCAGAAAGTAATTAAAGTTAAATAGGTATAAGTAGTTAATTTCTACCGTTTAGTCTCTTTTGAGTTTCAGAGAAAGAATTATGGTAATTTCCTTTCTTTTTTTCTCTCGAATAATTTGTAATGCGTAAGACAGATGTTGCACAGAAAACAAATAAAAAATCAGCAACGGGGAACAGGTAGCCGGGAGCAATGCCACTTTACCGACCCCATTATGACGATAATCCTTTCACGATATCGTACTCGTACTACATATTACGAATGTAAGTCTTTGAATCAAAATCTCACGGAAAGAGGAACACGCAAGACTTAAAAAAACTTCAAATTCGAGAATTTGGAATTTTCTAGATTAAACGTCTATTTTTCGTATGGGAGATCCCATAAGAAAAATAGAGGTTTTTCTCAATTTTATGCAAAAATCGTCAATATTAGGTGAATCGAGTTAAAACTTGAAATTTATTTTCAAAAATACCCATAGAATAGGAATAAAATATTACTTTTTTAATATCACCCCCATAAGTCTGTTTTATAGGGTCCCAAAAAAACCACCTGAGTGAAAAAATGGATCTTGCGAGTTTTTGGCAATAAATATGATTTTTTTGCTTTTTTAAAGGCATATTGTTACTAATAGATAAAATAATACTTTATACTTATACTTAGATATTTACATAAATTGTTTAAACAATTTATTATTGTTTCTAGACATTTTCTCTTAGAATAGAGTTAAAAATTCGCGGTTTTTTCAAATCTTTTCACTTTTTTCCCATTTTTTAATTATAGAGGTAAAACTTAATTAATTTTTACAAACATAATTTTTAAGTAATTTATTATTATTGTAAATATTATTTTATATAATATTAGCTTTAAATAATGCTTGAAAGTTGTGGTTTTTTCTGAAATATTTAACTTTCTGTTTACTCTTTACTTAGAGTTTGGTAATAATTATTGAGATTTCATAAATATAATTGTTTAAACAAATTACTAATGTTCAAAAATATTTTCTCCTATAACCATACTAGATATTTGCGTTTTTTCTAAAATTGTCCAATTTCTGTCAACTTTTGACTTATTTAGTAAAGTAATAATTAGTGAAAGTTAAGAACCATAATTGTTTAAACAACTTATTATTGTTTATAATTATATTTCTTTAGATAATTGGCAGAAAATTGTGGTTTCTTCCGAATTTTAATAAATTTTTTCAACTTTTTACACAATAAGTTAATAATTATTATTGCAAGCTAAGCAACAAATAATAAATAATAAGATTAATTTAAACAAAAAAATTCTCAGTAATTACTCCAAGGAAAAATTATATTTAATATGATGCATGGAGAAAATTTAAAGAATATTTCAAATATCTGTTTTATTTCAGAAAAATAAATTCAAAAAAAAGAAAGGGATCGTTTGAAATTTATTATCATTATTATTAATTAATTATTATCTCACTAAGTGAAAAGTGGACACAAAGTTAAAACTTTCAGAAAAAAATCGTAACTATCTAATATTAATATAGAAGAAGACATGTAGTAAAAAAAACAATAATTTGTTTAAAAAATAAGTTTTCCTATGCTTAATAATTATTAAGTCACATGTGAAAAATAGAACAATAGTAAAAAATTTCAGAAAAACCGCAACTTTCTACCATTAAGGAAAGAGAATATTATTAAAAATAATAATTGATCGTTTAAATGATTATTTTTGTTTACTTCAATTAATTATTATGTTACTATAATTAAAAAGTGGACGAGAATTTAAATATTTAAGAAAAACCCGTGATTACCTAGTATTATTATAGACGAAGATAGCTATAAACAAATAATAATTTGTTTAAAAAATCATTTTTTTTTATTGGAATTAAATATTAACTAGACTCAAGTAAAAAGTGTACAAAAAGTTGAAAATTTGAGAAAAAACCGTAACTTTCTAGCACTTATATAAGATACTAAAATAAACAATAATAAAATGTTTAAACAATTGCTTTTGTTAACTTGCCATTATTATTACTTTTCTAAGTGAAAAGTGGATGAAAAGTTCAAAATATCAGAAAAGACCGCAATTATCTAATATTAATAGAGATGAAGATACATAAAAAGAATAATAATTTGTTTAAACAATTATTTTTGTTAAACTTAGTTGATTATTAAGTCAAAACAGAAGAAAAATAGGCCAATATTTAAAAATGTCAGAAAAAACCGCAGCTTTCTACCATTAAGCAAAGAGAATATTATTAAAAATCATAATAAATTGTTTAAACAATTATTTTTATAAACTTGAATTAATTATTACTTTACTCTAATTGAAGAGTGTTCGATAAATTAAGAATTTCAAAAAACAATTTTCTATTATCTAGTATTAATATAGATGAAGATATTTACAAACAATAATAATTTGTTTAAACAATTATTTTTGCTAAATTTAATTAATTATAAGTCACGACAATTAAAAAATAGAGAAATAGTTTCAAAATTAGAAAAAGCCTCAACTTTCTACCATAAAGAGACGAGAATAGTATTACAAATATTAATCAATTGTTTAAAAAATTATTTTGGCTAAAATTATTATATTATTATTATTTAATTATTATTATTTATTTATTTAATTATTATTTTATATATTAGAAACAATTAAAATTAAAAAACCGTAAAAAAATTATAATTAGCGCCAAAACCTCGCAATACCCATTTTTCACTATGGGTTTTTTTTAAACCCTATAAAACATATTTATGGGTAATATTTAAAGAATAATATTTTATCGATATTCTTTAGCTAATTGTGAAGAGAAATTTTGAGTTGGAACTCGATCTACAAAATATTGATGATTCTGGATAAAATTTGGGAAAAATGCTTTTTTATGGGAAATGCTTGTTTAGGCACCTCTAAATATAATTTTTTTCTTCTTAAAAAAAATAGTTTTCACACCCTGTATCTATATAATTGAACAGGACCCTAGAGGCCTAGAGTGTCAATATCAGAAATTCTTACTCTCCAAGGTGTATAGATTTACACATTATTCTCGGCACTAGAAAAAATATTTTCTCACGAATATTATGGGGTAAATTGATACCTCACAATATTTTTGTAGTCACTTGAGTCCGTAAACATTAAATATCGGTGAAATTCCACGAAAATTGGAGAATAAATTCGTTTAATTAAATTAATGTATATGAGTAATTCCATGTAAAATAGTTTGAAGAATTTCAGCTATTCTCAGTAATTTTGATGAAAACTCTACTATCCGTTTTCTTAGGTATTGCAAAAAAACTAAAATAATTTTTGAAAAAATAAAAAAAACTTAGGAGATATTCAAAATTGAAAATGTTGGTTCTTTTTTTTTAATTATTCGTGATAGGCCACAGTTTTAAATACAAAATTTTTTTTAATAAAAAAATTCAAAAACTAATTTTAAAATAAATTTCGGAGACTTTTCAGTTTAATTTTTTAAAATATTTCTCGAAAAATAAGGGAGATCCCATTTCCATATTTCAAGGACTTGTAGAGGACATTGTAAGATATCTATATAAAAAATAAAGAAAATAAAAAGTGGGGTTTTTCAGAAGTTCAGTTTAAAAGTTAGTTTTCGAAAAAACCTAGAAGTCTTAGAAATCTTTTTGGTTCAAAAAATATTTTTTTTAACTGCGTCCTATTACGAATAATTAAAAAAACACGAATCATTAAGCGAAAAAATAACAGTTGAATTTTCAAACAAACAAGGGGACGACTCAAAAATCCCGAGAAATAAAATTCCCGACACTAACATTCCCGAATTGAAAAATTCCCAGATAATAAAATTCGCGAATAATAAAATAGCCAAAAAATAAAATTACCGAATTGGAAAATTCCCGAATATTAAAATTCCCGACAGAAATTTGTCGAATTATATAATATCCGAAATGAAAAATTCCCGAATTTAAAAAATTACAACTTTTTTAACGATATGTTTGATTACAAATACAATAATGAATTTTTTTTTAAATTATTAAAAAAATTTTAATTTCGAAAATGGTTGTTTGAATTTAAAATAACAATCTTTTTAAAATTACAAAAATTGGTATTTTAAATTCAAACAAAACAATTTTCGACATTTTAAACATAAAAAATAATAAAAAATAAAATTTTATTATTGTTTTTGTAATCAATCAAACATATTTATAAAGAAAAATTTAATTCTTTAAATTCGGATATTTTATGATTAGGCAATTCTCTGTCGGGAATTTTATTATTTGGGAATTTTCCAATTCGGTAATATTATTAACTTCCGACGATAATATTATTCGATAATATTATAAACTGTCATGAATCTTATTATTCGGCAAATTTTCCAATTCGGGAATTTTATTATTGGAAATTTTTATTATTCGGGAATTTTCCAATTCAATATTTTTAATTTTGGGTAATTTTATTATTCGTCAATTTTAATATACGGGAATTTTCCAATTCGGTAATTTTATTATTCGGCAATTTTATTATTCGAGAATTATCCAATTCGGGAATTTTATAGTGCCGGGAATTATATTTTTCGGGATTTTTCAGTCGTCCCCAAACAAGATGACTTTTGTATGAAATAATTGAATTTCTAACCACAAAGTTGAATTTTTGACTCGCCAAGGTGATCTTTTAACAAAATAATTGAATTTTCAACAAAATAATTGACTTTTCAATAAAATAATTATCTTTTAAATCAAATTTTTAATTTCGAATTCTCATAGTTGAATTTTGGTTATACAGCGGTGAATTTTTAACAAAATAATTGAATTTTCAACAAAAGAATTGCATTTTCAACTAAATTATTAACTTTTCAATTGAATAATTAACTTTTAAATTAAATTTAAAATTTTGGATTCACGACGGTAAAATTTTAACAAAAGAATGGAATTTTCAACCAAATATTTAACTTTTTAATAAATTTTTTAATAAATTTATTTTTTATTTAATAAATTTTAAATTTTTTAATAAATTTTGAATCACACAGTTGAATTTTTGACTTACAATGGTGAATTTTTAACAAAATAATCGAATTTTCATACAAATAATTAACTTTTCAAACAAATAATTAACATTCCTGTCAAATTTAAAATTTTTATAGTTCCATTTTTGACTTACAATGATGATTTGTTCACAAAATAATTGAATTTTCAACTAAATAATTAACTTTGCAATAAAATGTTAAATTGTTGACTTACAACGTTGCATTTTTTTAAGTATTGAATTTTCAACCAATTAATTAATTTTTAATAAAATAGTTTAATTATTGACTCACAAAGGTGAATTTTTAATAGAATAATACAATTTTCAATAAAATAATTAACTTTTCAATAAAAGAGTTGAATTTTCAAATGACTAAATAACTTTTGAATCAAATTTTGAATTCTCATAGTTGCATTTTTGACTTACAATGGCGATTTTTTGAAAAATATTTGAATTTTCAATTCTCATAGTTGAATTTTTAACTTAAAACGGTGCATTTTTAACCAAATAATGGAATATTTAACTAAATAATTAACTTTTCAATTAAATAATTAACTTCTCAATACAATAAAAATTTTTTGAGCATTCAAATTTTAAATTCTTATTGTTCCATTTTTGTCTTACAATGAGGATTTTTTTACAAAATAATTGAATTTTAAACTAAATAATTAACTTTGCAATAAAATTTTAAATTCTTGACTTACAACGGTGCATTTTTTAAGTATTTAATTTTCAACCAATTATTAACTTTTCAATAAAATAGTTGAATTTTCTATTATCACAGGCGAAATTTGACTTACAATGATGATTTTTGTAAGAAAATAATTGAATTTTCAACTAAATAAATAACTTTGCAATAGAGTTGAATTTATGACTTACAATCGTGAACTTTAGAAAAATACTTGAATTGTCAATTCTCATAGTGGAATTTTTGACTTAAAACGGTGCATTTTCAACAAAATAATTGAATCTTTAACTAAATAATTAACTTTCCAATTAAATAATTTAACTCTTCAATAAAATTTTTAATTTTTGGCTTAAAACGTTGAATTTTTAACAAGAGAATTGAATTTTCAAACAATTAATTAACTTTAAAATAAAATAATTGAATTTTGGATTTACAACGGTGAATTTTGAACAAAATAATTGAACTTTCATACAAATAATTAGTTTTCCAAACAAATAATTAACATTAAAATCAAATTTTAAATTCTTATATTTCCATTTTTAACTTACAATCATGATTTTTTCACAAAATAATTGAATTTTAAATTCTGATAGTCGAACTTTTGACTTACAATGATGATTTTTGTAAGAAAATACTTGAATTTTCAACTAAATAAATAACTTTGGAATAAAATATGGAATTGTTGAGTTACAAAAGTAAATTTTTTAAAAGTATTGAATTTCCAACCAATTAATTAACTTTTCAATAAAATAGTTTAATTATTGACTCAGAAAGGTGAATTTGTAACGGAATAATAGAATTTGCAATCAAATAATTAACTTTTCAAGAAAAGAGTTGAATTTTCAAATGAATAATTAACTTTTGAATCAAATTTTGAATTCTGATAGTTGAATTTTTGAATTACAATGGTGAAGTTTTGAAAAATATTTTAATTTTCAATTCTCATAGTTGAATTTTTGAGTTAAAGCGCTGCATTTTTAACAAAATAATTAAATCTTTAAATAAATAATTAACTTTTCAATTTAGTTAATTATTTATTATTTATTACATATATTTATTAATTATTTTTCAATAAATTTTTAATTTTTGACTTAAAACGTTGAATTTTTAACAAGAGAATTGAATGTTCAACCAATTAATTAACATTTAAATAAAATAGTTGAGTTTTTTTATTTTTAACGGTGAATTTTTAACAAAATAATTGAATTTTCAACCAAATAATATACTTGTCGATAAAATAGTTGATTTTTTAATCACATAGTTGAATTTTTGACTTGCACTTGTACATTTTTAACAAAATGATTGAATTTTCTAACAAATAATTAACTTTTCAATCAAATAATTAACTTTTCAATAAAATAATAATTAAATGTTCAAACAAATAATTAACTTTTCATTCAAACAATTAACTTTTAAATACAATAGTTGAATTTTTAAACACATAGTTGATTTTTTGCTCTCAAAGGTGAATTTTTACCCAAATAGTTGAACTTTTCAGCAAAGGGGATGAATTATCAACAAAATAGTTGCATTTTTAACCTAATAACCGAATTTTTTATGAAGCAGTTGAATTTTCCACAAAAAGATGACTTTTCAATGAAAGAGAATAATTTTTCAAAAAATCAATTAACTTCTCAACAAATTATTTAAATCTTCGAAAAATAATTTACATTATCGAAAAAACGTGTCTTATTAACAAAATGGTTAAATTCTTTTAAAAAATGGTTTAATTCGAAAGAAAATAGCCGAACCTTTATGTCAAAGGGACAAATTTGTCAAAAAACAGTTGAAAAATAGTTCAATTTCCTACAAAATATTTTAATTTTAAACCACATAGTTGAATTTTCGACTGATAAAAGATTAATTTTTAACCAAGCAGTTCAATTAAAAAAAAAATTATCATGAATTAGACAGTTTTATTTTTAAACAAATATTGGCATTTTCACAATTTAGAAATAAAAATCAATATTAAAAAATATTGATTTCAGTTATAAATAATAAAATTGTATGGGTTGTAAAGAAATTAATCTCGTCTTCATTAGCTTAGTGGGTAAGAGCATCAGACCGTCAATCTGAAAGGCCTGGGTTCGAATCCCAGCAGAGCTTGAGAGCATTTTTTTCGCAATTTATAAATAAACATTAATAAAACAAAAAACAAAACAAAAAAATACACCACATTATTTATAATTTTAATGGTTATTATAAAAAATATTGTTTTCTAATCATTGTTAACATTATTTTCTCGATATTTGTGTGTGTGTGTGTGTTTGACAAAAAGTGAATCGTCATAAATCATATGCATAAACACAGTTATAATTTTCTAGTTGAAAAGAACGGAACCAAGCGGGGTATTAAATTAGAGTGACATCTTGCGAATGTTTGAGAAAAAATGGGGAATATTGAACCGTTGCACGCGCGATGTTTATAACGGTGCATCGGACGCAACGAGTCGTGTCTTTAGGATTACTTGAAGAAAGTGCTACAAGTTTCGTAAATTATTGTTGTCAACAGATCCTAGATAAAAGTTTCACAAATTAGTTAGATAACAATTTCCGACTAGAAAATAGTTTCATATTTTACACAACTTATAACTGTTCTTAGATCAACCCAAATCGTAACTTCAGTCAGGAAAATCGATTCTTTGATTCTAAGAAAATAATTATTTGAATTAAAAAAAACCCCGTTACATCAAAGGAAACTATACATCGGCTGAGTGAAATAAAAGTTTCTTCGATTCAAGCAGAAAAATTCTTTCAATTAAAGAAAAATATTCATCTGCTCTCAGTCAAAGAAAGGGTTCTATGATTGAAAGAAAAAGTTTTTTTGAGTGTCAGACAAAGATTGTTTGATTCCGAGAAACAGATTATTTGATTCAGAGAAAATTATTCTTTTATTCAAAGAAAAAGATTCTTTGATTGGAAGAAAAAGATTTTTTTATTAAAAGAAAAATACTCCTTGATTCAAAGAAATTTTTGATAAAAAACAAATTAATTTGAATTTAAAAAAATTCTTAATCTGTCAGTCAAAGTAAAGAAAAAATTTTTGATTCAAAGAAAATTATTCTTTGATAAAAAAGAAAAAAATTTTTAATCAAAGGAAAATATTCATCGGCTGTCAATCAAAGAAAAAGATTATTTTATTCAAAGAAAATTCGTTTGAATCAAAGGAAAACGTTTATCGACTCTGAGTCACATAAAAGTCTCTTAGATTTAAAGAGAAAGTTTATTTAACTGAAAGAAAATTCCTTTCAATTAATTATGAATATTCATCGAAAGAAAAGTTTCTTTGATTCAAAGAAAAGGATTCTTTGATTCGCAGGATTAGATTCCTTGATTCAAAGAAAATTCATTCTTAGATTAAGCGAAAATTCATTCTTTGATCAAAAGAAAACTCATTTGAATTAAAATAAAATTCATCAGAATTAAAGGAAAATTTGCATCTGCTTTTAGTAAAAGATAAGTTTATTTAATTCAAAGAAAAAGATTTTTTGATTGAAAGATAATTTGTTTAAATTAAAGAAAATATTCATCAGCTCTCATACAAAGAAAAGTTTTTTTGATTTTAACAGAAAGATTCTTTGATTTAAAGAAAAATATTCATTGATTGAAAGAAAATTTCTTTGAATGGAAGAAATTTTTGATAACAAACAAATTAATTTGAATTTTAAAAAAATTCATCGCCTGCCAGTCAAAGTAAAGAAAAATTTTTTGACTCAAAGCAAATTATTCTTTGATAAAAAGAAAATAACTTTAAATCAAAGGAAAATATTCATCGGCTGTCAATCAAATAAAAAGATTATTTTATTCAAGGAAATTTCGTTTGAATCAAAGGAAAACATTTATCGACTCTGAGTCAAATAAAAGTCTCTTAGATTTAAAGAGAAAGATTATTTAACTGAATGAAAATTCCTTTCAATTAATTATGAATATTCATCGGCTCTCAGTGCAAGAAAAGTTTCTTTGATTCAAAGAAAAGGATTCTTTGATTCACAGAATTAGATAAGTTTATTTAATTCAAAGAAAAAGATTTTTTTATTGAAAGATAATTTATTTGAATTAAAGAAAATATTCATCAGTTTTGAATCGAAGAAAAGTATTTATCGTGTCTCAGTCAAAGCAAATTTTCTTTGATTCAAAATACAATAGTTTTATTGATAATTAATTTTTTTTAATTCAAAATTTTGGTTAAAAAATCATCTTTGTGAGTCGAAGATTCAAATATGCAATTAAAAAATTAACTATTTGTTTGAAGAATTAATTATTTAGTTTAAAATTTAATTATTTTGTTTAAAAAATCATTGTTTTTCGTTATAAATATTTTTGAGTAAAAAAGAAACGGTTTTTTCTTCTAATAAAAAGTTTTCTGCTATTTAAAATAATTTTCTTTATTCGGAAGTTAGTTTTGGTTGAATGAAAAAAATTTATGTACAAGAATTAGTTTCTTTAATTTAAAACAAATGTTTTTCGGAATTGTTTGTTTCGAAAAAAAATGTTAAAAATATATTTACAAAATGTAATTAAGGAAAAAGTTCCTTTAATTTAAAAAATATATTTATTTGACTGGGCTAATATACTCAGAAAAAAGATTCTGCGATTCCCGTGAAGATCACATTGGGATCTTTGATAGGGTCCCAAAAAAACCCCTAAGTGAAAAAATTGGGTTTTTGAGTTTTTGGCGTTACTCATGACTTTTTTGCGTTTTTTAAAAATGAAAATTGTCTTTAATACATTACGTACTACTTAATTAGATATATAATATATTTTTATACAATTTATTGTTTTTATGAATATTCTTTTCGAATAATGCTAGAAAATTGAAATTTTTTCAAACATTTTCCACTTTTTGTCCGATTTTCAATAAGTGTGAGATAATAATTAACTAGCGTTAACAAAATTAATTGTTTAAACATTTATTTTTTTAATTTGCTTGAATTATTTATTACCTCGCTAAGTGAAAAGTGGAAAAAAGTTAAAAATTTGAAGAAAATCCCGCTCTATCTGGCGTTAATATAGATGAAGATAGTTATCAACAAAAATAATTTGTTCACAAAATTTTTTTCAATTTAATTACTTATTAATTCTATCCATTGTGAAAAACAGAGACATGTTACGAATTTCCGAAAATAATCGCATTTTTCTACCATTAAGCGAAGAGAATATTATTACAAACAAAAATAAATTGTTTAAGTAATTATTTTTGTTAACTTAAATTAATTATTACTTTGCTATAATTGAAAAGTGAACAAATAATTCAATATTACAGAAAAAACGAAAGTTTCTAGCACTATTCAAAGATAATATTAGTTAAAATAATAATACTTTGTTTAAACGATTATTTTTGCTAAATTGAATTAAACATTAATTCAGTGCAAGTGGAAAGTGGACAAAAATTGGAACATTTTTTAAAAAAGTGCAATTTTTTAGCATTATTCTAATAGAATGTTACTCACAATAATGATAAATGGATATTTTATTCGGTTTTCTTCAAGTTCAAATTATTATGGGGTTTAGATCAAAAATGAACGAAATTAAACAAATTTTTTTACTAAGAAGAAAAATCAAACAGAAATGGTTAACACGACCGTGACTGTTTACATTTGAATTTTCCCGATTTAAGGCCAAGGCTATTTGCAGGCAATGGCACACTGGCCTTAAACCGAGGGTTTAGTGTATGTCAATTTTAAGCAGGACATTTTCGGAAGAAAAGTGAAGGAAAAGTTCCAATTTTAAAAAGTGAAATCGGAATTATATGGCACTCTTTTGCCAGAAATAAATTTTGTTTGCTACCTATAAATACTTGAGTTGAAAAAAAATTTTAATTTGTGGCCATATCAAAAACGTATTACGCTCAGAGTGAATTCATAGAACTATTAAGATTTTTATAGTCCAGCCTCAAAATAAACTTCATGTCGTGCAATTTGAAATTTATAGAAGAATTTAGAGCACCTAGAAAACGTATTTCCTTATTTTTAAACGTTCTTTTTCATCTACTTACATTTCTGTTTATTTTCGTTAGATTGCTTATTCTTCAATTCAAACAAAATTTCTTTGAAACAAAGACATTTTTTTAATGAAATAATGTTTTGTTACATTCAATCAAAAATTTATTTGAATCAAAGAATTTTCTGTGGTAATGGTTAAATTATTTTTCGGGCATAACTGATCGTTTAACAGTATCATTTTTACATGAGAGTGAAGTTTGGTTAGTTAAATTTTGAATATTTTTTATTAAATTTCTTCCATTACTTTATTTGATTCAAGATATTTTTTAAAATGATCATAAATTTTTATCTTAGGAAAAAATAAATAATAAGTTGTTGAATCCTCAACCAGATACATACATTTTCAACAAATAATATTAATTATCTACCCAAATTAAAACATAATTTTTTAACAAAAAATGGTATCGTTAAATTTTCAGTTAAAAATCTAATTTTCAACCAAAAAATCATATTTTCGACAATTTAATTCAACTAAAAAAGACAAGTTTATAACAAAATAGTTCAATTGTCAAGTAAATAGTTGCATTGTTAACGAAACGTTTTTATGTTCTACTCGAGTAGTTTAAATTAGAAATTATTTTTCAAATGGCAAAACTAATTTTCTACAGAACAGTTAAGTTTTAAAATAAATAGGTAAATTAAAAAATAATAATTTTAAACCAAATATTTACATTTTGAACTAAATATTTGAATTTTTAACCAAATTGTGAAGCTTTGAAAATAGTTGAACTTTCGACTAAAAATGATTTTCAAAAAAACAATGGAGTTTTCAACCAAGAAGTTGAATTTTTAATAAAATAATTAGATTTTTAAACAAATATCTAATTTTTGTACAGAAAATTGTTGAACTTTCAATTTTCAGTTAAATTAAAAAATAAAATAAATAATTTTCGGCCCAAATAGTCGAATGTTCAACAATACAATACTAATACAATACAAAAAAGATGACATTACTTTTTAAAAAAATACTTGAACTTTCAACAAACTAGTTGTAATTTAAAAAAAAATGAAAATGAAATCGTATATATTTCGAAGAAAAATACAAATTTTCAACAAAATAGTCAAATTTTAAATCAGAGAGTTGACAAGTAGTTAAAAAAATTAATTTTTTACAAAATAGTTTAATGCTTAACCCGCAAATGTAATTTTTTAACCCTAAAGAGTTCGATTAAAACACATTTTTAATTAAATTAGATGATTTTATTTGAATTTATTCGAATATTAGCTGTTTCAAATAAAATTTATTTATGTCTGAGTTTAATAAAGAATTTATTTGATTTAAAGAAACTTTATCGGAATCAAATTTTTCATTAAATCAATTGAACAAAAGCAGTATATAGAATAAATAAACTTTTTTTCGTTTAATTTAAATATAATTGTTGTTTAAATGAAACAAAATGTATTTAAACAAATTAATTTGTATTGAACAAAAACAGTATTTAAAATAAGTAATTATTTTTTTGACCCTATTGCAAAGAAGTAATATTTGTGAGTTGAATAAATGATGTGTTTGATATAAAGAAACTTTGTGTAAATCAAATTTTATTCAAACAAATTTTTAGTAGTGAAACTTTCAAGGCAAAAAAAGTGTCATAAAAACAAATTTTTAACTGAATTAAACAAGCTTTATTTAAATTTAATCCAATTTCATTTGATTCAAACAAAATTTTTTGGATTTGAACAAAAACAATATTTAAAATAAATAAAAGCGTTTTGATCCTATAACAAAGAAATAATATGTTTGAGTTCAACAGAGGATTTGTTTGATATAAAGAAACTTTATATGAATTAAATAAAAATTGTTTAATTCAAATATAATTTTTGTTTAAATCAACCAAAGTGTATTCAGATAAATTTGTTGTTTAAAACAAACCAATTTTCAGAATTAATATTTTCCAACCAATAGAAAAAATAATATAAAAATTGAATGAAAAATTGATGAAAATTGAATTAAATAAACTTTTTTTTAATTCAATCGAATTTTATTTTATTCAAACGAAATTATCATTAAATATTTCAGCAAATTATCAAAGAAAATTAAATAAAATTAAATATAATAATATAATATTATATGATTTTAATAATAAAAATAATAATATAATTATAATGAAACAACAAAAAAAGTGAAACAAAATAAGTTTAAATTGAACAAAAGTTTTTTTTTTAATTTTTTGTTTTAATCCTATAACAAAGAAATAATATGTTTGAGTTTAACACAGGATTCCTTTGATCTAAAGAAACTTTATCAGAATTAAATAAAAATGGTTTAATTCAAATATAATTTTTGTTTAAATCAAAGAAAGTATATTAAAATTTATTTTTTGCTTAAAAGAAACAAATTTTCATAAGCAAAATTTTCCAACCAATAAGAAAATAAAATAAAAATATTGAATTAAATAAACATTTTTTTTAATTCAATCAAATCTTATTTGATTCGAACAAAATTATCATTAAATATTGCAGAAAATTATCAAAGAAAATTAAATAAAATTAAATATAATAATATATGATATTATAAAATAAATAATAATATAATTATAATGAAACAACAACAAAAAGTGAAAAAAAAAGTTTAAATTGAACAAAAACAATATTTAAAATAAATAAAAATTTATTGATCCTATAGCAAAGAAATAATATGTTTGAGTTTAACAGAGGATTTGTTTGCTCTAAAGAAACTTTATCTGAATTAAATAAAAACGGTTCAACTTAAATATAATTTTTGTTTAAATCAAACAAAGTGTATTCAAACAAGTTTTTTGCTTACAACAAACAAATTTTCAGCAGTAAAATTTGCCAACCAATAAGAAAATGAAAAAAATTATTGAATTAAATAAAAAAATTTTAACTCGGTCAAATTTTATTTGATTCGATAAAAATATTCAATAAATATTGCAGCAAATTGTCAAAGAAAAGTAAATAAAATTAAATAATAATATAATATTAATAATAAAAAAATAATATAATTATAATTAAATAAACTTTTAAATATCGAGTATTACATTTTTCGTTGAGAATGCATCTACTTTTTAGATTCAACACTTTTTTTTTAAAGTTTAATATTTTTGTTTGAAAATTTGATTAAAAATTCCAATATTATATGAAAAAATTAATTATTTAGTTAAAATTTAATCTATTTTGTTAAAAAATCATCTTTTAGGTTGTAAATTTGACTATTTCGTTAGAAAACTTTTTTTAAAAGAAAAATTCATTTTGGGTAAAAATTCAACTTTTTCATTTTTGTTTGAATTTTTATCTCTTTCAGTAGAGAATTCAATTATTCGTTTGAAAATTCATTTATTTAAAAAATTCTCTTTTGTAGTAAATTATAAATTGGTTTGGTTGAAAAATCGTAATTTTTGTTAAAAATTCATCTTTATAGTTGGAAATTTTAACTCCTGGCTTGAAAATTCAATTATTTTGTAGACATTTTTTTCTTTTAATATCGATACTTTTTGTTTGAAAATTTGGAAATTTGATTATAAATTCCAATATTTTGTGAAAAAAATGTAATTATTTAGTTGTAAATTAATCTATTTAGTTAAAAAAATAATTTTTGCTGTTGTAAATTTGACTCTTTTTTTAAACTTCACCTGTTTGTGGTTGAAATTTTAATGTTTTGTTTGAAAATTTGGCAATTTGATTAAAAATTCCAATATTTTTTTTAAAAATTTAATTATTTAGTTGTAAATTAAATCTATTTTTTTTAATCAGCTTTTTTGTTGTAAATTTGACTCTTTTTTATACTTCAACTGTTTTTGGTTGATGTTTAATGTTTTTTGTTGAAAAATTTGACAATTTGATTACAAATTCCAATAATTTTTGTTTCAATTAAACAAAGCGTTTTTACAAACAAATATGTTTTTTGCTTGAAACAAACTAATTTTCATTAGTAAAATTTTCCAACCAATAAGAAAATTAAAAAAATCATTGAAATAAATAAAAAAAATTTTAATTCAATCAAATTTTATTTGACCTGTAAAATATATATACATTAAATATTGCAGCAAATTATCAAAGAAAATTAAATAAAATTAAATAAAATTAAATAATATTATAATATTAATAATAAAAATAATAATATAATTATAATGAAATAAACTTTATGTGAATAAAATAAAGTTTGTTGGAATCAAACAGAATTTGTTTAAATTGAAATGTGAGTTTTTAAAAAATTAAATACAATGTATTCAACCAACTTTTTTGTTTAAAAGAAACTAACATTTTTCTCACAGTGTAATTGCGCAGACGCAATTATACTTACCTTGCGGAGGTGGAACATAGTAAGGCAAAGGCAGGATATTTTCCAGCCAGTTCGATTCCGCGAGCGAAAAAGGAAAGAGGTTCATCCTCGCTTCACAAGCAGAAGCACGTGTTTAGAAAAAAATTAATTAATAGTAAATTAATCAAATTAAATAAATTAATCGTAAAATTAAGTATGATTAACTCTAATTATTAGTTTTCAAGCTAAAGGCAAGAATTTAATGTCAATTAAAGCCTAGCTTCCTACACAGAAACATAAAGTGACTTGAAAATATAAATAATTAATAACCAGTGATTAATTAGAGCATTAAAATCAATTTCAAATTGCGTCGAAAATAATTAAATTAGAGTGAGTTGAAAAGTGACTTAGATATTATTTGTAATAAAACTACAAAAATTTCTTAATAAATTTTTTTAATTTTTAAATTTATTCGGCTGAATTTTATTTATTTACATCCGTGCAGTTAACAATGCGGGACAAGGCATAACATCCAGAAATTCGTGCTCTTGGCGCATTTCCCAAAATAATTGTTTGCTCAAACAGCGAGATCGATTATAAAATGCCAAAATCCATAATATTGTGTGACCCAATGTAAGGCCAGAAATTGGCTCTACAAATTTAATTTTTCCATGTTTGGTTGAAAAGTAGATTTTTCGTAGAGAATGCCTGGGTTCAAAATTCAATTATTTTGTATAAAATTCTTTTTTTTTAAATATCGAGTATTACATTTTTCGTTGAGAATTCATCTTCTTTTTTAAATTAAACACTTTTTTCTAAACTTGAGCGATTTTTGGTTCAAGTTTAATATTTTTTTTTGGAAATTTGATTAAAAATTCCAATATTTTATTAAAAAATTAATTATTAAGTTGAACTTTAATCTATTTTGTTAAAAAATCATGTTTGTGGTTGTAAATTTGACTCTTTTTTTTAAACTTCAATTGTTTTTGGTTGACGTTTTAGTATTTTATGTTTGAAAATTTGGCAATTTGATTAAAAATTCCAATATTTTGTGAAAAATTTAATTTTTTAGTTGTAACTTAAATCTGTTTTTTTAATCAGCTTTTTCTTGTATATTTGAGTCTTTTTTTATTCATCAACCGTTTTTGGTTGAATTTTAATATTTTTTGTTTAAAAATTTGACAATTTGATTAAAAATTCCAATATTTTGTGAACAAACTATTTATTTAGTTGAACATTAATCTATTTTGTTAAAAAATCATCTTTTAGGTTGTAAATTTGATTATTTTTATTAAAAAACTTTTTTTTAAAGAAAAATTCATTTTGTTTAAACATTCAAGTTTTCATTTCTATTTGAATTTTTATCTCTTTCAGTAGAGAATTCAATTATTAGTTTGAAAATTCATTTATTTAAAAAAAATTATCTCTTCTAGTAAATTGTAAATTGTCTTGGTTGAAGAATCTTAATTTTTGTTAAAAATTTATGTTTATAGTTGGAAATTTTAACTCCTGAGTTGAAAATTAAATTATTTTGTAGAAAATGCGTTTTTTTAATATCGACTAATGCATTTTTAGTTGAGAATGCATCTTTTTTTTAAATTCCACACTTGTTTTTAAACTTCAACTGTGTTTGGTTAAAGTTTAATTTCTTTGTTTGAAATTTTTTTTAAATTCCAATTTTTTTCGAAAAAATTATTTATTTACTTGAAAACTAATCTATTTTGTTAAAAAATCATCTTTTAGGTTGTAAATTTGACTATTTTTGTTAAAAAACTTTTTTTTAAAGAAAAATTCATTTTGAGTAAACATTCAACTTTTCAATTTTGTTTGAATTTTTATCTCTTTCAGTAGAGAATTCAATTATTCGTTTGAAAATTCATTTATTTCAAAAAATGTATCTCTTCTAGTAAATTGTAAATTGTCTTGGTTGAAGAATCGTAATTTTTGTTAAAAATCCATCTTTATAGTTGGAAATTTTAAGTCCTGGGTTGAAAATTCAATTATTTTGTAGACATTTTTTTTTAAATATCGATTATTCCATTTTTCGTAGAGAATGCATCTTCTTTTTTAAATTCCACACTTTTTTTAAAACTTCAACTGTTTTTGGTTAAAGTTTAATATTCTTTGTTTTAAAATTTGTTTAAAAATTCCAATATTTTGCGAAAAAATTAGTTATTTACTTGATCATTAATCTATTTTGTTAAAAAATCATCTTTTTGGTTGTAAATTTGACTGTTTTGTTAGAAAACTTTTTTTTAAAAGAAAAATTCATTTTTAGTAAACAATCACCTTTTTCATTTTTGTTTGAGATTCTATCTCTTTCAGTAGAGAATTCAATTATTCGTTTGAAAATTCATTTATTTAAAGAAAAATCCCTTTTGTAGTAAATTATAAATTGTCTTGATTGAAAAATCGTAATTTTGTTTAAAAATTCATCTTTACAGTTGGAAATTTTAACACCTGGATTGAAAACTCAATTATTTTGTAGACAATTTTTTTTTTTAATATCGACTATTGCATTTTTCATTGAAAATGCATTTTTTTTTTGAAAATTCAACCCTTTTTTAAGCTTCAACTGTTTTTGGTTAAATTTTAATATTTTTGTTTTGAAAATTTGGCAATTTGATTAACAATTACAATATTTGGAGAAAAAAATTAATTATTTAGTTGAACTCTTTTTTTTATATTTCAACCGTTTTTTGGTTGAAGTTTAATATTTTTTGTTTACAAATTTGACAATTTGATGAAAAATTCCAATGTTGTAGATTTAACTATTTTATCAGAAAACTTTTTTTGTTAAAGAAAAAGTAATTTTTAGTAAACATTCAAATTTTTTCTTTTTGTTTGAATTTTTATCTCTTTCAATAGAGAATACAAATTATCCGTTTGAAAATTCATGTATTTAAAAAAAAATTATCTTTTGTAGTAAATTATAAATTTTCTTTTTTGAAGAGTCGTAATTTTGGTTAAGAATTCAACTTTATAATTGGAAATTTTAACACCTGGGTTGAAAATTCAATTATTTTGTAGAAAATTCTTCTTTTTTTTAAATATCTACTATTAAATTTTTCGTTGAGAATTAATTTTTTGGTTGAAAATTCATGTATGTAGGTAGAAAATTCCAATATTTAGTTAAAATAAGAAGTATTATATATAAAATTTAATTATTTTGTTTTTTTTTAACATTCGTTTATTTGGACAGAAAAGACGTCATTTGGGAGTATAAACTCTTTTTCCTTAATTGAACCGTTTTTTGGTTAAATTTTAATATTTTTTCTTTAAAAATTCCACCATTTGGTATAAAATTTATCTCTGTAGGTTAAAAATTCAACAATTTGGTTAAAAATTTCAATATTTTGTTGATAATTTAATTTCTTTTTTGAAAGTTCACTTTTTAAGGTTCCCCTTTTTAGTTAAACAATTAATTTTCTAGGTTGAAAATTCATCATTTCGGTTGAGGATTCATCTTTATAGGTTGAAATATAAACTCCTCGTTTTAAAATGTAACTATTTTGTTGAAAATTCAACTTTTTGAGTTGAAAATTCGATTATATCTGGTTAAAATCACAACTTATTTGTTAAAAATTTAATTATTTTACTTGGACAAAAAATTCGTCCTTTCGGATTGAAAATTCATTTTTTTGTTTTTAAAAAGTCGACCCTTTGATGGAAAACTCATGTTTGTAGTTTAAAATTTCAAGAGATTGAATAAATATTCAAATATTTCGTTGAAAATGTTATTATTTGGTTGAGAATTAAATTGAACTTTTCCGTTGTTGGCCAAAAATTAATATTTTTCAGTTCAAAATTCAATTATTTGTTAAAATTTTTTTAAGGTTCATCCTTTTTTGGGAAATTAATGTCCTGGTTGATAATGCATCTGTTTCGTTTAGAATTCATTA
>JAWWLR010000054.1:61294016-61307284 GCA_035041075.1 Acraspis erinacei | reverse complement strand
ATTAATGTCCTGGTTGATAATGCATCTTTTTCGTTTAGAATTCATTATTATAAATTGAAATTTCAAATCCTCGGTTGGAAATGTATATTTTGTTAAAAAGTAGTTTTTTTGTTTTTAAAATATCTACTATTACTTTTTTCGTTTAAAATTCATATTTTTGTTAAAAAATTCAACTATGACGGTAGAAAATTCGAGTATTTGATTAAAATCATAACTGTTTGCTTAAAATTTTAATCATTTTTTGTAAAATTCTAGTATTTTGTAAAAAAAGTCGTCTTTGTTGGATTCAAAATTTATCTATTTTTGTTGAAGATTCGACCATTGGTAAAACTCATCTTTCTAGTTTGGTCAATAATGAATTTTTAAATTTTCAATTAGAAGATTTGATATAAATGTAATCTTTGCCGGTTAAAATTCAACAATTTGATTAAAAATTCAATTATTTTCTTGAAAATTAAATTATTTTGATGAAAATTCAACTATTTTAGTAAAAATTCATCTGTTTGGTTAATAATAATATTTCTTTTTTTAAACTCGACCAGTTGTTATAGATGTAATCTTTGCAGATTAAAAATTCAAATATTTTGTAGAAAATGTAATTATTTGTTAAAAAATTAAATTATTTTGATAAAAATTCATCTGTTTGCTTAATAAATCATTTTTTTTTTTTTGAAATTCGATCATTTGGTATTAATGTAATATTTGAATGTTACAATTCCAAAATTTGATTAAAAATTAAAATATTTTGTTGAAATTTTAAATATTTGGTTGAAAATTCAATTATTTTAGTACAAATTCATCTGTTTGGTTAATAAATAATTTTTTTGCTTGAAAATTTACCATTTCGTATGAATTTAATCTTTGCAGGTTTTAATTTAAACAATTTAATTAAAATTTAAATATATTGTTGGAAATTTAATTCTTTCGTTAAAAATTCTATTATTTTGGTGAAAATTCATCTTTTTTGTTGTAGATTTAACTAATGTGTTGAAACTGTGTGTTTTTGTTCTTGAAAAATAATTGCTTTTTGGTAAAAATTTAACTTTTATCTTTTTAGTTGAAAATTGATCTTTTCAGTTGAAAATTCGTGTTTTGTTTTAGAATTTGTCATTGTTTGAAAATTTAACTATTTTGTTGCAAATTTTTTGTTAAATTCATTTTCAGTGAAAATTGAATTTTTGCGCTTTAGCTTGAAAAATTATCTTTTTCAGTTGTAAATTCATTTGACGATTATTATTATATTATTATTATTATTATTATCTCATAATTCATCCTTCATATTTGCCTGTTATAAAATCACAGCAAGTTTCTAGTTGCAGTTTTCATAGCGGAAGTAAAACTCATTAAAATCCTTTGGGAATAAAAATTTATCTCTTTTTTTGTTAAAAATTTGACCGTTTGGTGTAAAACTCATTTTTGTAGGTTGAAAATGCATTGATCTCTTTAAAAATCAAAGTTTTTTTCAATTTATTTATTTCGTTGACAATTATACTGTTATGTTAAAAATATATTTTTAGGTTTGCAAATTTGTCTACTTTGTTGAAAATTCTTTGTTTTTTAAATAACCCAATTTTGCTTGAAAATTTAGGGATGACTTAAAAATTCCGAAAAATAAAATTCGCAAAAAAGCAAATATTAAAAAAAAAATCCCGAAACATAAAATTCCCGAACAGTTTATAATACACCGAATTTGAAAATTTTCGAATTATAAAGTACCCAAATTCAAACAATTGAAAGCATTTGTTTTTCAGTCGATAGTATTTATTTATTAAAAATAGAATAATGGAAGATTTTCATCAAAGAAAAATTATTTTCTATGTTCAATGTATTTTTTTGTATAATTATAAAAAATTTTAATTATTGTATTTTTCATGAATAAATATGATTGTATATGGTCAGGAATTTCGCAGCGTGGGATAATTTTAATTTCTGCAATTTTCTATAGGAAATTCTGTTTTTCAGGAATTTTCAAAATTGTAAATAAATCAATAATAAACAAATAAATTTTTCCGGAACTTTATTATTCGAAATTTGTTGGCATTTTTAATTTAGGCAATTTTCTATTTCGTATATTTTCTTGTTTGAGATTTTTCAGTCTCCGAATTTTCGTTTATTTTTTAGTTGAAAATTCGCTTCCATTACCTCATAATTCATCATTTATATTAGCCCATTGCAAAATGACTAAATGCGTCTAGTAGTAATTTTCATAGCGGAAATAAAACTCGTTAAAATTCCTTTCTCAACATTAACGTACGAATTATGTAATTCGTTAAAGTAGCATGTGGCATGTAAACAGACTTTTTTAATAGACCAAAGCAACTTGCATTTTTTTGTTTAAAAAATAAGATGATTCTTTATTCTAAAATTGACTTTTATCAAAACTATCGTCGTTTGGGCAGACAATGATGATTTTTTGGTTCGCTCTATCAAAAGTAAATACAGATTAAAATCAAATTATTTCAGAAAAAATATACATTTTTGGTTTTGCCGTAAATGCTAAAAATATTTTTAAACAAATTTTTTTAAACATTTTGAGACTGATAATTTGATTTTGACCCTGATCTTGAGGAAGTGAACAATATAATCTTCCGTCTGGTTTGATTAAGAGTGACTCGTAAATTGTCGATAAATTTTAATAAAAAAGTGACTTTGGTGATTGTCAGGGAAAAATGTATTCAACATGAAGGATGAATTCATGTCAATTGTAATTCAAAAATCAAAAGTGCGGAGACTAATTTCTGAGTGGGGATATTAGAAATGACATTCATCGCAAGACACCTGAAACGTGCCGCATCCCTTAAAAAAGGTAGATACTTGATATTATTAACAAAAGATTATAATATTTCGAATTTCGTTATAATCTCTGGAAATATTTTTTTGTTGGTAGAACCAAAAAATTTGGTTATTTCAAGCCTTTTACTGTCACAAATGAATTTCGGTTAATTCAAAAAAAGATTTGTGTGACCCAATTTTTTTTTAAACAACCGAACATTTTTATGAGTGCTGTTTAACATTCATAAATAAAATTTGCTTGAATAAAAAAAAAACATCTTTCTGGGATATGCGTTTAAATTTGGTTGAATTAAACAAGTTTCGGCCAGGAAAAGCCTGAAATTCAAAACAAAATCAGGGAAGGTTGTTGATCAGGAAAAGTCAGGGATTTTTAAAAAAATTTACAAAATTAAGAGAATTTCTATAATTGTATTTAAATAACTGTCAAGGATAATGAATTTAAAATTTTAATTTGAACTTTTTTTATTCCGTTTATAAAAGATTCTGTATTCACATTTTAAGTATGAAAATTCAAACATTTTTTTGAAAAAATCGTCTTTTCAGTTCGAAAATTCATCTCTTTGGGAAGAAATCTAATCTTTCTTTGTTAAAAATTCAACTGTTTGGTTAAAACTTGATCCTCTTTGTTGAAGAATTCAACCATTTTGTCAAAAAATTTGCCTTTTTTGGTTGAATTGAAATATTTTTTATTATTTTAAATTTAAAATCTGTTTTTGGTTAAAATATTTAGTTCTTGATTGATAATTCACCCCCTTTGATAAAATTTTGACTACTCTTCTACATTTTTAAAATTGAAAATGGATCTTTTTATCTGAAAATGTTTTAATTCTATTTTTGGTTAAAAAATCATTTTTTTCAAATTGAAAATTCAACAACTTAGCTAAGTTGAACCAATTTATTAAAAAATTTATTTTCATGTTTTAATGTCCATCGCTTTGGTTCAAAATTTAAATATTTTGTTAAGAGTTTGTTTTTCTTTTGTTTAGAATTTTTTTTATTGGAACCATAAGTTTTCAATTTTTTGATGAGAATTAAACTTTTTTAGTTCGAAACTCCTCTGTTGGATTGAAAAATCATTATTTGTTTAAAAAATCGTCTTTTTGTTTAGTAAACTCCAATTTGGTTTGTTGAAAATTTTTTTTTTCAATTTAAAAAAAATATTGATTTATTTCCTAAAAAAAAATCGTTTGGCAGGAAATTAATCTTCTTGGTTAAAAATTCATCTGTTTAGTTGAGAATTCATTCTCATCAAATATTACATTTTTCGCTGAGGATTCGTCTTTTTGTTGAAAATTCAACTTTTTGTGTCGAAAGTTAGACTAATTGATTCAAAATTAATCTAAAATGAAGGTAAGCATTTTCAGTATTTGATTAAAAATACAACTATTTTACTTAAAAATTATCTTTTTGATTGCAAATTTTATAATTTTTCTTAAAATTCAATTTTTTTCCTGTAGAAAAATAATTCAACTAAATAAAAACTTTTTCTTGTATGCTTAAAAATATATCTTTTTTCACTCAAAAATTAAACTATTTGTTTAATCCTTCATCTACTTTGTTGAAAATTCATATTTTTGTACAAATTTAATATTTTTGGTTGAAAATTCGTCTTTTTGATTAAGAATACCTATTTTTTGGTTGAAAAATAAACAATTCAGTTAAAAACTTAAGTATTCGATTACAAATTTAATTATTTGGTTAAAAATTATGCTCTTTTCGTTCGAAGTTTAATTTTAGTTGAAATTCGATCATTTGGTTGAAATTTATCTTTGTTTTTTGTTGTTGTTGAAATATCAGCTATTATATTTTTTATTGAGAATTCATCTTTTTGTTAAAAATTCAACTCCACTGTTTGAAAATTCATTTTTGTAGGTAGAAAATTTTAGTATTTGGTTAAAAACACAACCAATTTGTTAATATTTTATCTTTTTCATTGCAAATTTGATTATTTTGTTGAAAATTAATTTTGTTGTTGAAACATAATGAATTTTTAGTGAATATTTGAATTTTCCTTGTTGCTTGAAATTTTATCTTTTTCAGTCGGATTTTAAACTTCTTTTTATCATAGATTTATTTTGTTGAAAATTCATATTTTATGGAACGAAATTAATCTTTCTGGTGAAAATTCATGTTATTAGAAATTATTCTTTTTTAATATTTTTGAAAATTCAACTCCTTGTTTGAACATTTAAATATTTTTTGAGAATTCGGTTTTTTAGTTAAAATATCATCTAATATATTTTGCGTTGAGAATTCTTCTTTTTGTTAACAATTTAACTTTTCGGATTAAAAATTCGACCATCTTGTGAAAAATGTATTCAAGTAGAAAGAAAAATATACTATTTCTTTAAGAATACAACTACTTTGTTAACAATTGTCTAAAAAAAATTATATTTTGCTCGAAAATTCAACTCTTTTGGTTAAAATTATTAAATAAATTTGCAATTGTTGTAGTCAAGGAAAATGGAAAATCCGTCACGGAAAAGTGACGAAATTTTGAGCATTCAGATTGATTCAAACAAGCCTTGTTACAACCAAACTCTTTGGTTGGTTCAACCAAATTTTTATTAAATTCTATCTTTTCTATTATGGAAAAAATTGGTTATCTCCTAACAGAATCATCGTTTTTGAGATAAAAAGCGCATGATCTTCTTTCTTATTTGATCAATATTTCCACGAAATGTCTGCATTACGAAAGCATGGGTGCAATCACGCGATGTTTATATGGTCTCACGGCCAGTTAGAATGCGCTCGTCGTTCTCAGAGGTTACGTACCATTTTTTCCAAGAACATAAAGAAATATGCAGGTAATTTCTCCAAGTGCAACATTGTGAGGTCAATATTTCTTCAGAGAAAATTACCACCTTCGTCCTCTCATTTACATTCGCTCCTTACAAATTAACGAACTCACAATGGATCACATTTCAAAGAGAAAACATTTGCAAAGGGTTTGAAATCATTTTTTGATGGGACAGGGCTTTTGATATAATTTGGGAAAAGAAATTTAGAAAGTGATTAATCGAATAATTGAGATAAGGGCTTATAGAATTCCCTAGAAAGTGACCGCAAACTATAAATTGATGATAGAGCGAAACTTGGAGCTCTCTGCAGTGGAGCCGTCAAAGTGCGCAGTGAACGTTTTCCGTAGCACCGCGCACGTTGCGCGTGTCATCCTTTGTTCGTCTGTTGCGTTGTTCACCTAACAATATTGCTGAAAACTGTAATTTTTTGAAGGGCATTTGCTAGTTCGAGAATTTTCGTTGATCAGGAAATAACAGGGGATTTATTTTCAGATCGAGATTATTTTTTAATTCTTAGTTTTAATTGAAAAAGTTATTATACAAGGTTAAATTATACTTCATATGATATTGCATGATGAAAGATTCCAAGAGATCATTTTGAAACTCTTTAGCACGGATTTGATTTCAATTAAAATTGTAGAGCTCAAGCGCTTCTAATTTGAAGTATTGTTGAATTGTAAAGACTTTTTCGAAAAAATTGGAAATAATTAAAAAATTTTATTCCACTTTAACGTCCAACACTCAAATTTAATCGTTGGACTAATGTCCATTTTAATTTCCAAGAATTTCTTACATACAATATTGAACCCTCTCCTTGATTATTATTTTTATTTTTAATCCAATATAAGTGATGTATGTGGAGCTTGAATAATACAAAAATATCGTTGATATTATTTAACAAATTTTTATTTTTTATTTTTTATATCACAGCGAATTAGAGATATTCTTAGAAAGATCTGGATTTAACGCTAAAAGACACTCAAGTCATAGCCGAGATCGGTGGTAAATCCAAGTTCCAGTGTATTATTTTATTTTTTTAAGGATGTAAAAAATTTTATATCTTTTTAAAGCAAGATATTTATGAAAAAGAAATTGAAAAACAACATTTAAAAAATCGACCATTATGCATTTTAAAAATAAAAAAAGAATGCAAGGAGGGAGCACATAATGAGAAAAATGCAATTATAGGCACATGTTAAATTTTTTTACTTTTTTAGGTTTTATTCATTTTTTTCAGAATTTAAAAAACGTTTAAGAAAACTTTAAATTATTTCAAATGATATTCCAGACTTTTTTAAGTTTATAAAGATTTAAAAAAATCTAAAATTTGAAAAGATTTCAAACAATTTTAAACATAATGTAGATTTTTAAACTTTTTAAATCAAATTTCGAAGAATTTTAAGGATTTTTCCGTGTGTGAAGGTTATAAACTGTTTTTCTTATGATTGCAGGAAAAATTTTGTATTGATTGGTTGTTTAAAAAATTAATTTAAATAAAATATCTATAAAGACTTTAAAACGTTTCCAATGATGTCTTAAATGTCCAGAAAAGAATTCAAAAGATTTCAAAATTAAATTTTCAATTCTGCAAGATTACAAAATGATAGGAAAAATTCGAATAAATTTAAGAGGTTTTCAGTAGATTTTTGAAAATTTCGAAATAAAATGTAGATGTTTTTAAAGAATTTTTTTATGGTGTCAAGAGCATAACATTTTTTGAAGATTTGAGGGAACATTTTTAATGTATTCTTTATTTTCCAGAATTTATTTAAAAAGAATATTGAAAAAGATATCCAGTTCATATTACCAAGGATTTTCAATAATGTGAAAGACTTTAAGCCCATTTTTAAAATTTTTACAATGTACACTTTTTCAACGTTTTCGAAATAAAATTGTGAAATTTTTTAACAATTCCGAAAGGTTACATGAACATAAAAAAATGTATCCGAGATACCTAAGAAAATTAATTCATCAACTAAAAATTTCGCTATTTGGTTGAAAAATAAACATTTTGTTAAATTTTTATATATTCGGGTTGAAAATTCTAATATTGTTGTGTAGGAATTTTTTCTGATTTAAAAAAAATAAATTTATGTATTTTGTTCAATATTCGTATTTTTTATTAAATGCAACAGATGCATTACTTTATTAAAAATTTCTTTTTTTATTGTTGTTGAAGATTGAACAATTTTGTTGAAAACTCCTTTTTTGGGTTAAACATTAATTCTTTAACTTAAAGTTTAAACATTTAGTTGAAAATTAACTACTTAATATTTTAAAACTTTATCTTTTCGTAATGAAAATACAACTTTTTTTGTACAAAATGCGTTGGCTATTCAATTAAATTAATTCAACTAAAAAATATTTTTAAATTAGTTGATTCAATAAATTCGTCTTTTTGGTAGAAATTTAATCTTCTTGGTTAAAAAGTCAACTATTTGGTTAAAAATGTATGTATTTCCTTTTTGCGTTAAAAATTATTTCTTTAACTAAAAGTTTAACTATTCAGTTAAAATTAAACTACTATGTTAAAACTTTATCTTTTAGGAATGATAATTCAACGGTTTTGTAGAATATTCTTTGATCATTAAATTGAATTAATTAATTAAAAAATATTTTATAATTAGTTGATTAAATTACAATTTAATTCAAAACATAATTTTTTAATGCAAATTAAGCTATTCCATTTTATGGCAAGGATTGATATTTTAGTTTGAAAATTCAACTATTTGATTGAAAATTGATATAGTTTCTTTAAAATCCATTTTTTTAAGATTCATATTTTGAATAGAAAATAAATCAGACTGAAAATTGAACTGCTCTGTTGAAAATTTCTTGTTGGGTTTAAAAATTAATTTTTCAACAGAAAATGAACCAATTTGTTGAATTTTCGTATTTTTGGATTGAAAATTCAACTGTTTTGTAGAAATATTTTTTTCTGAATTGAAAAAACTTTTGTTAATGAAAATTTAATTATTTTATTTTTTGCTACATATTTTTTTACGGTTAAAAATCTTAGTCTCTAATTGGGAGTTAAACTAATTTCTGGAAAATGCATTTTTTGGTTAAAGATGCATACATTTATTGACAAATTTACCTCTTTGTTTATAAATTTAAATAACTTGTTGAATATTTTACTTATGCTAAACATTTATTTTTAAAGTAAAGATTGATCTTTTTATTTTGAAAATTCAATTATTTGATCAAAATTGATATTGTTTGTTGAAAATTAATTTTTTTGTGTAGAAAATCAATCGCTTCGTATGAAAATTTAACAATTTGGTTAGAAATTTATATATTTTCTTAAAAATTCGTCTTTGGTAGGAATGTAATCTTATTGGTTGAAAATTCAACTATTTAGTTACAAATTTATGTATTTTACTAAGAATTCGCATTTTTCAGTAATAAATCAATCTTATCGGTTTTAATTAAAATTTCTAAGATTGTTTGAGATTTTTTGCTCAAAAATTGATCTTTTTAGTTTGAAAATTCAAATATTTGATTGAAAATTTATGCAATTTGTTAAGACTTCATCTTTTTAATTTAAAATTCAATTAGATTTAAAAATTAAACTGTTTCAAGAAAACTCGTCTTGCTAGCTTGAAAGTTCAATATTACGTTTAATTCAACTTTTTTTAAATAAAAAAAATCGTTTCTTAGTTAAAATATGAAGTGTCACTTTTTCTCTTGATAATTTATATTTTTTTATTGAAAATTGAACTAACCTTTTTCCAGCTCTTCTTGTACCGAAAAAATTCGGCTATTTGTACCGTAAATTCGGTACCCATCGTGACAAAATTTGAAGAAGAAAAATCATAAACTGGAAATAAAAACAAATAAAAATAGTAGAAAATTGCTATTCCGTCAAATGATCTTAGGTAAAATAAATATTAGGGAAAATATGATTTGGGGAATAAATATTCATGCGCCTTAATAAATTTGCGTGAAAGGAGGAAATAATAGTTTTTTGATAAAGTAGTGATAATATCATTTGTTGCAAGTTCGCTTTTTTAATGGATTGATCCTGATCTTATTGCATGCGATAATCGATCTTAGGAAGGAAACAGTAAGTCAGTCCTAGAATTGAGAACTGTAATATAAATTCTGTCTTGGGTTGCCTTCATAATGCCAAGGTCGTGTTCCCGATTGTCCTTAGTTGATCTTATTTAGTACACGTTGCCTGATTAATATCTTCAAAGGGGAATCAGGCCGTTGCGTTGCGTGAAGGATCCGAGAAACGTCGGCCCTAATTAATTTTACAAGACCTTGAATTTTCGGTTCATTTAGTTACATTTAGTTACATTTAGTTTCATTTCGTTTCATTTCGTATACCTGCAGGTCATCTGCTGATTAAATTATCTAGATAGAGATCAACAAGATTGGCAATTAATACATCATCAAAAAGTTCTAGATCTTCAGATTGGAGTGAAGAAATGTTAGGGTGGCGCTCAAGAATTAAAAAATCAATTTTCCATAATGCTAGGGTAAGGCGGGGCATGCTGTCGGGCGGGGCGTGTTGTCACATTGGCTTTCTTTAAAGAAGTAAAAACTAGCGAGCAGCGCTAGTCATTTCCAAACCGTGTCTGTGTATGTCAACTCTTCGTATTTTAAAATTTCATCAGCTGTGCTGACGGAAAAACCAGTTGAATATTTTCTTCTGCAGTAAGTCAAATTTTGCAACATAAATTGTTGTGAACTAGACATTAAGAATATTTTTCAGGAATAGGAACTTTATATTTTCTTAAATATGCACTTTTTAAAAAATAGTTTACTTAAACAAACTTTGGGCAACACTTTTAATGCAATTAAATTGGATGTGACAACGTGTTCCGATCACGGGGCATGTTGTCACAAGTGACCTTTCATTATTTATTGTTAATCAATAACTATAGCATTAAGATTACCTAAAATTCGATACTGTCCAATTGAAGCTGAGGGTTTACTTGAAACTTTGGCGTACCACAGTCTTCTTAAATATCAAATGTAAAAAAAAGAAAACTTTGCGAATAAAATGTTTGACAACGTGCCCAGGTCTACCCTACCCAATCTAAAAAAAAGGTAGCGCGCTAAAATAAAAACAGAGGGAAATTTTCAAGGAGATTAAGCATTGGTTGGAAAGCATTCTATTACCAATTAAACCTGAAGGTTACTCCAAAGAAATACAATAACATCACATAAATTACACAGGCCTGCAAAATTTCCAAAAACGAATAACCCAGAAACGAGACAATACTTATCCGAAGGTTTTTAGTACGCTTAACCCGAATCCTACCACAGAATTGCTCAATCGCCTCAGGTTTTTGAGGTATCCTCACATAAAGGTGCCAAAAACTCTGTTTTTTGCTATATTCGGGGTTGAATTACATCGTGAATTAAATATTTTTCTTCTAAAAATTCGTTACGGCATCTGAAATTCCCACTCTTATCCTTAAAAAACCCTTTTTGGATTTTTTATATCTTTTCTTTTTCTTGTAGATATCGCTCAATGAAGTTGAAAACTTTGCCGTTTTCGTGAATACAACATTACCGAAAAGAAGTGTGTCCAGAAAGCACAAATAATGTGCTTCTATGTTTCTTGGGTTTCTAAATCCAGTATACTCTTCGCATGATATCAGTCCTTCATAACGCAGTGTTGACGTGTTAGTTTAAATCACTATTTTCTAAATCTCAGGATTGTATGTGGCATTTGGGTGTGAAAAGGGAGCACATTGCTCTGCAAATAATAAAAAACTAATAAATCTGCTTATAATGCCTTGCGCCTACGTAGAACGCATGCCTCCACTCTCGGTGCTGGCCTCTAAACTGCATTTGATAAATTACCGTCTCTATATACTTATTTTTATTTTAAACGGGTTTTATAGCCCGCGTAAATGCTGCAATACCCAAACTGCGAACAAAAATATGAGAACTGAATTTTGTAAAGAAATATATGAGCCTTAACTTCCGAAATGTACGTTTCTAATTCTTACTTTAAGCTTTTGAAAAATGGTAAAAAGAGAACTAAATTTATCAGAATGACGAACAGTAAAGAATAAAAGGGCTAGAGAGGCTTGAAAACTTCGTGTTTAAAGATACAGAGACGTTAGTACTAAAACGTCCAGAGCCGGTAATATCAGATATTTTTTTAAAAGGAAGAATACTTATTTTCAAAATTTGCCAAATTCAATTTATGCGTCCTTGTCAACACTAAGAAACTGACATTTTCTGTTTTAATTCCTGTCCAGTTAGATTTGAAATAATAAACTTTTAAAGTTAAGTTGGATATGAAGTAAATCGTCTCGAATATTCTGAAATTTAGTTCCAAATTCATTAAATAATGGAACTCAAAAAAAGAATAATTCAGTAGAACTTCATAGGCACAAAACTTGTGTTGTTCAAACGCTTCTTCTCCCGAGGCTTCAATGATCTCCATATTTGGTATATTTGAGTATGAATAAAAGAACACATTCCCCAAAAACAGAAATACATTCAAATGTATTAAGGAATTTATCTGCCCCCTCTACCAAAAAACTGAAAAATTACATTTCGATATTTCTTTACTTATAAACCAGTTTTTATAAGTATCTTGTCCAAGGAAAAAATAAAAAATATTGTTGTAGCACTCTTTATTTCAACTGATTATTATAGATATTCTAGTTTCATTACTATATATTCCTTCCTATTTATAATATACCTATTGTTACTTTATATATATATATATATCACAAAATTCATATCTGAAAATAATTGTGACAATCAACCCCGATCTCTTGAAGTAAAAAAACATTAATTTTTTATTAATGAGAAGAAAATACAGTTAAATGATTTTTTTCAAAAATATGTAGATTTTTATCCCCCTGAGTTTATTCAATTAAAGATCTGTGTAAAGATCTGAAACAGTTTGTTGTTCCAACAGTTCTGATTGCAAAGCATTAAGGAACATTGGTACACTGTGTTGAATTTTTAAGTATCGCTCAATTAGTTTAGACAAAGTTGCAGAGTACGGTGTCTCCAAAAGATTGACGCCGCTATTGTCGATCTGGAAAAACAAAAAGTCGTTCGGCGATTCAGCATACTGACTTGATAATTTATACATTCCTTCTTTTGTTCGGTCGACTCTCCACGCAAAAAGTTGGTAACAGGCCTGACGAAACTCTTGTGATGACGCTTTAAATGCATCCTTCAAACGTGTGATTTTGATTTCATGCATTTGTTTTAACTCAGTGATTTCTGTAAAAAATAAAAATATTTTATATACCAAACTTACTAATATTTTACACTATTCTTTTAAAAAAATGCAACTGAAGTTTAAACTAATATTATCTTTCAACGCATTAAAATTTTATCGATGTTAACAACAAAAATTGAACAAAAATTTTATTTTAAAACCTACAAAAAACAATTTTAGTAACTACGCATGCGAAATGAACAATTTCCAAGAAAAGCATTAAGAAATGGAAGATATTAACAATCTTAAATGCATATACAATCTAAAATTTGTATTGCAAAAATTGGCGACTTCTTTTCCGTATTCTCCATATTTCTCCAACTAGAGATTTTTATTTTTGAAAACGCAAAATTTAAATAACGGCCGATTTTTCCTGCACGAGATTGTATAATTTTATACAAATATTACTTTCATTGCCAAGCAATGAATTTGCATTTAACTTGTTGGCAGTTGAACTATCTCAATAG
>JAWWLR010000054.1:61257764-61271415 GCA_035041075.1 Acraspis erinacei | reverse complement strand
TGTCACCCAAAAATCGCAAGTGAGTTGAAAACTAACCAATAAAATTAAAGAAATTTAAATAAGATTAGAATCAAATTTAAAATCCTATTTAACGTCCAATAAAAATATGTTCAGGTTAAAATTCGATAAAAAGGAAACAATTTTTTCCTAAAAAAGAAAAAAAAAATTTTTTGGACAAAAATAAAAAAGGGGAAAGAAAAATGAAAAGGCGACCGACCAAATCCCCTTCCTTCTCTTTTTTCTTTCGTCTTTTATATTTTTATTATTATCAAATCAGATAATAAATAAAATAAAATAAAATAAAATAAAATAAAATAAAATAAAATAAAATAAAATAAAATAAAATAATTAAAAAATGTAAATATGCCTAAAATAACATTGTCATTGTTGTAAAAAAATTTATAAATAAATATTAATTTTTGGTCTTTTAAATTAATTAAAATGGATTTTCTGGAATAAAATTCTGAAAACCTATCTTTTATCTTCTAATATTTAAAAAAGTAAATAAATAGATAATTTAGAACTATTAGTATCAATTATAAATTTAAAAAAAATTCCCAACTTTGATATATTATCTGAGAAAAAAAATGTTTTACGAAATATTATTTGTATTAAATTACCAGTGATATAAAATAATGGAAATATTCAAATGCTAAAGATTGCGATTGTGTTAAACAAATATTAATTTTTGGAATTTTAAAGTAATTTTGAAAACCTCTGTTATATATAACTCTCTAAAAACATTTTCCTTCTAATATTTTGAGAAGAAATTTCTTAGATACTTAAAAATTGTTATTATTAATAATAAATTTTATAAACAAATGCCCAGCTTGAACTTTCTCTCGCAGCAAAAATCTTTTCTTACTAAATATTATTGGTACCAGGTTACCAGTGTTACAAAATAATGTAACTATGTAAATAATTAAAGTTGTAATTGTTGTAAACAAATATAATAAAAAAATATTCAGTAATTCAGTAATTATTTGGGTTTTTTATATGAGATTCTGAAAGACTATTATTCTGATATTTTGAGAAGCACATTAATAAATAATTTTAAATTGTTATTATTAATAACAAAATTTGATAAACAAATGCTCATCTTGGACTTTCTCACAAAGAAGAAAAACTTTTTATCATAAAATATTGTTGCTCTTATGTATTTTATGTGTAACTTTCTGAAAAGATTTTTATTCTAATATTTCAGAGTTAATTATTAGATGATTAAAAATTGTTAATATTAATAAGAAATTTATAAACAAATCACAATCTTGAAGTTCTGTAAATAAATATTCAATTTGGTTATTTTAAAGTGAATGAATAAATAGTTAAAAATTGTTATTATTAATAACAAAATTTGAAAAAAATATCCACTTTGGACTTTCTCGCAAAAAATCTTTTATTACCAAAAATGTTTGCTCTCATTTTACCAATGATCAAAAATAATGTAAATATGCCAATATCTCAAATTGAGATTGTTATTAACAAATATTTAACTTTCGCACTGTGAAGTCACTTCAATCATTTTTTAAATATAAAGTTCAGAAAATAATATTATTCTAAAATTTCGAGACCTAAATTAATATTTAATTCAAAATAATTATCATTAATAAAAAATATTGTAAATTTCTACCTACTTCTTTGTTTGTTTTCTTTTTCTTCAAAAATGATTTTATTCTTCAAGAACTCTGATCGCTGTCAGATCCGAGAGAAGTTAATTTTATACATTCATCTTATTTAAATTATTATTCCAATTGATGTAGCTTTCATCTCGTGACTTTCTCAATTCAATTATGAAAACCTGGTGTAAAAATATTATTATAGTGATCCACATCATAAATGATTTAATCAGAAAAAAACGATGTTCATTGAAAGATGCTCAGTTCAATTTCTCTTCTGCTTGTAGAACATTCAACCTGAAATAAGCTGTGGTAACTCTTGAGATATTGCGGTTTTAGATTGCGGTTTTTGAAGTCTCGTTCCTATAAAGTGACTCAAAAATAAACATCCATAAACTACAATTTCCAAGCAGCTGCGAATTAAAGCAGAAGAATTAAAGTTTGGCCACAAAGCAGCCAATCTTCAATTTTTGCAAAATAATCAAACCACATAATAAATTTAATCTACCCTCGTGAAATTTTTGTGTACAAAAAAGTAAAAAACAAGTAAAATCATTTTCACAAAAATATAAAAACAAATGCAATTAATTACAAACAAAATTACAGAAAAGTACCACTTTTTTCTATTTTTCGGACGAATTTGGTACTTTTTTTATATTGTTGTATTTTATTGAAATTTTAATTTAATAAATTTTTTTCAAAGTGCAACTACAAGAATTTACGACTATAGGAATTTACGAAGATTTACAGGGTTTGCAGCGAATAAAGTTGTTATTTTTCGACAAGGGATAACAAATATTTAGAATATTTTAATGAGATAATTTTCAATTAAGATGCATACCTATTACATGATAGCTATAATAAAAAGATTCCACCTTTAAACTTTTTAATAATAAAATTCCTGAATTTAAAAAATCTTAAAGAATAAATTCCCGTATAATGAATTTCCCGAATTAGATAATTTCCTAACTGCTTATAATACTACCGAATTGGGAAAATACCAAATCATAAATTTTCCGAATAATAATTTTCCCGAAACTGATAATTCCCGAACAGTTTGAAAAATTTCCGAATAATAAAAGTTCGGAATAATAAAATTCTTCAATAATAAAATTTTGGAATAATAAAATTCTCGAATAATAAAATTTCCGAACAATAAAATTCCCGAATAATAAAATTCCCGAGTAATAAAATTCCCGAATAATGAATTTCCCGAATTTTAATATTTCCGAACTGTTTACTACCGATTTGGGAAATTTCCGAACAATTGGAAAATGAACAAATAATAAAATTCCGGAATAATAAAACTACGAAATAATTAAAGTCCCGAATAATAAATTTCCCGAATTAGAAAATTTCCGAAATATTTGTCATTTTACCGAATAGGAAAATTTCTGTATTATAAAATTGCCGATTAATAAATTTCCCGAAACAAAAAATTCTCGAACAGTTTGTAAAATTTCCAAATAATAAAACTCGGTAATAATAATATTTTAGAATAATAAAATTCCCGAATAATGAATTTCCCGAATTATAATATTTACGACCTGTTTATTATACTACCAATTTGGGAAATTTCCGAACAAGAAATTTCTAGGAATAGAAAATTCCTGAACAGTTTGGGAAATTTCGAAACAATTGGAACATTAACAAATAATAAAATTCCGGAATAATAAAACTTCGAAATAATTAGTCCCGAATAATAAATTTCCCGAATTATAAAATTCCCGAACTGTGTATAATACTACCGAATTGGAAAATTTCCGAATAATAAAATTTTCCAAATAATAATTTTTCCAACTCAGAAAATTCCCGAATAGTTTATCGTATTGCCGATTTAGAAAATTTCCGAATAATAAATTCCCCCCATTAGAAAATTCCCAAACAATTTATCATATTATCGGATTGGAAAATTTGTATATTATAAAATTTCCGAATAATAAATTTCCCGAAACAAAAAATTACCGAACAGTGTCTAAAATTTCCGAGTAATAAAAAATTGGAATAACATTTCAGAATAATAAATTTCCTGAATTAGAAAAGTCCCGAAATGATTATAATACTACCCAAATGGGAAATTTTCGAACAATAAAATGTTTTAAATAATAAAATTTCCGAATAATAATTTTCCCAACCTAGAAAATTCCCGAACAGTTTATCGTATTATCGAATTGGAAAATTTCCGAATAATAAAATTTCCGAATAATAATTTTTCCGAACTATTTATCATTTCACCGAGTTAGGGAAATTTCCGTATTATAAAATTTTCGAATAATAAATTTCCCGAAACAAAAAATCTCGAACAGTTTGTAAAATTTCTGAATAATAAAACTTGGGAATAATAAAATTTTAGAATAATAAAATTCCGAAGAATAAATTTCCTCAATTAGAACATTCCCGAACTGTTTATAATACTACCGAATTGGAGAATTTCCGAATAACGATTCCAGATAATAAAATTTCCAAATAATAATTTTGCCAGCATAGAAAATTCGCGAACAGTTTATCGTATTACCGAATTGGAAAATTTCCGAATAATAATTTTCCCGAATTAGAAAATTCCCGAGAGTTTATAATAATACCGAATTAGGAAATTCCCAAATTATAAAATATTTTTTTTATTTGTACAATTAACTAAATTATTATAAATAAAATTATATTACATTAAAATTCTTTTTATTCATAAACAAAAAATTTTCATTGTTTATTTTCGGGAATTTAAAAATAAACTATTCGGAGTTTGATTATTCTGGACTTTATAATTCATAAATTTTATTATTCCGGAAATTTCACAATTCAGAAATTTTCTGTAATACCTTGTAGATTTTTTCAACAAAGTAAGAAAAATATTAATAAAATGTTATAAAAATTTTCAATTGTAGAAAATGATACTTTATTGTTATTCTTTTTACTTTTCTACAAGAAAATTCTAGAAAAAATTATCTATTTGCATTTAATTGTATTTTTTTAAAAACTTTGTACTATTTTTATAAAAAAGTACATTTTTTAGCAAAAAAAATCAGTTTTAGAAATTGTATACTTTCTTGTACAATTTTCTTCCATGAGGATCAATCATAGGGCCACTTAAAATGAACATTTTTTTAAAGAAATTAAATGTTTATTTACTTTAATGTTTAATTTTCTCTTACAAATTCTTGGAAATTTATTTATTAAAATAAATTTAAATTTCTAAGTAAGGCTCAAAAGAACAACTGCAGTTGTATAAAAATACATTTCTGAAAAGAAATAATCGTGAGAAGAGCGCTGAACAATGTTATCCGCTGCGGAAACGGAAAAATTTCCCAAGTGATTTAATCTTGATGCTCCTGACTTTAGAATTAATATTCTCGTTACGAAGGGTGTTTTGATGGTATTACTTCTTTCTTCGTCGCTTAGAAATTTCTTTTGTCTGATTCAAAGAAAATTTTTTGTACACATACTGGATATATTTTATTCAATACTAGCATGCGCATAGAGCGCGCGTTGACCAACTTAAATTTTTATTTCCTGGTATTAAAAACATAAATAATCTAATAGTCCATAATAGGAAATTTATATATCAATTTGAAACTTTTTAAATAAAAAAAATTCAAAAAAGCGGAAAAATCAATTTTTGATACGCACTTAACAGTTGAAAAAAAGATGTTTGTCAAAGATTTTATAGAACTTTAAAACCTGGGAAAAAATATTAATAATCATTATACGAGCTCCTTGAGCAGAGAATTTTTTTATTTTTGGTTAAATTTCTCATACAAAAATTTCAGTATGGCCTCCAAAACAAAATATACTTTCTAAGCTTTTCCTGTTTAACAATATTTTTTCAGATCTTAAAATTAAAAAATATATTAGCACCTTTGAATAATTGATCAGAATCAGTTTATAGAGTTCAGTGTTTATTTATAAAATTTTTTTAATTTTCGGACTTCAATTAAAAATAATAATGTACAATTTAATTAATTAATTAATTCACTTTCTACTTTAAATGTTTTGATACTCATTTTTTAATTATTAATTAAGCTCTTTAAATTCAAATATTAAAAAGCGTTAAACATAACAAATTCTCTCTTCGAATACAAAAAATTATAGTCCTTTTTTTGAACCTAATAAAAATTTTAAATATAAAAAATGTACTGTTTCCATTTTAGAAATCAAATTGAAAACAAAAAATATCTCTTCCACTTAAAAAAAAAAAATATATATACAACGATTTTCTTATTTTCAATTGAAAAAAAATGTTAAAAATAAAAAATTTCTTTTTTCTGATTTAGAAAAATATTGAAAATTAAAAATTCCTTTTCTTTATGAAACACCTCTTTCAATAAAAAAAATCGATACCAAATTTTCTGCCAATTGTACAAAAATTATGAGAACAAGAAATCCTTTCATCCAACTCAATAAAAATCTTGAAAATAGACTTTTAAAATAGAAAAAAAGCAAAATTACAAATTAAGCTTTGTAATTTGGACAGAAGGATATTAAAAATAAAGAACTTTAACACAATTAAAATGTAACTCAATATATAAAAAAAAATATTCTAAAAAATTTTTTTAAATGAAAAAATACCTCTGCAATTTAGAAAAAAAAATAAAATAACAACCAATATTTCCTTTCGCCCAACTAAATAAAATGTTGAAAATAAAATCTTAAACCAGAAAAAAATTAAAAATTAAGTTTTTTAAACTGGAAAGAAAAATGTTGATAATAAAGAATGTAGGACGTTTCATCACAATTAAAATGTTATTTGATAAATTAAAAAAAAAATCTACAAAGTGATTAAACTAAAAAAAATCCCTGTTTATTTCAGAAAAATAAAATAAAAACCAATTTTTCCTTTAATACAACTCAATAAAAATGTGAAAAATAGACTTTTAAACCAGGAAAAAATGGAAAATCACAAATTAAACTTTTGTAATTGGACAGAAGAATATGAAAAATAAAGAACTTTAAACCCATTAAAATTCAACTCAATATATTTAAAAAATATTGTAAAAAATGTTTAAAATACAAAAATCCCTGTTTAATTTAGTAAAATAAAATAAAAACCAATCTTTCGTTTCATACAATTCAATAAAAATGTTGTAAATAGTCTTTTAAAGCAGGAAAAAAATGTAAAATTACAAATTAAGCTTTTAAGATTGGACAGAAGAATATTAAAAATAAAGAACTTTAACCCAATCAAAATGTAACTCAATATATAAAAAAAAATATTGAAAAAAAATGTTTAAATTAAAAAAATCCCTGTGTAATTTAGAAAAAAATAAAATAAAACCCAATATTTTTTTCATCCAACTAAATTAAATGTTGAAAATAGACTTTTAAACTAGAACAAATTTGAAAATTACAAATTAAGCTTTTCAAATTGGAAAGAAAATGATTAAAATGAAAAATGTGCCCCACTTTAACTCAATTTTAGTATTCCACAAAATATATATTTTTTAATCCCTTTTTAATGCAGAAAGAAACAAAAATTTCCTCCCTTCAAACTCAATAGAAATTTTGAAAATATAAAAATCTCTTCTTCCAATCCACAAAAAATATAAAATTACAAATTAAGTTTTTCAAATTGGGAAGAAAAATGTTGAAAATAAAGAATGCTAAATCCAATTAAGATATAATATAATATTATTAAACTTGAAAATTAAAAATTCAGTTCTTGAAATTGGGAAGAGAAATGTCTAAATAAGAAATCTACCCCACTTCAACTCAATTAAAATATTCCAAAAAATTTTTAAAATTATTTTTAACTTAGAGACAAAATTTCTCTCTTCTAACTCAATTATTAATTTTTTAATGAAAAGGTCGCAATATAGAAATTCGAAAATAAAAAATTAGGCGTTTTAAACTAAAAAAAATGTTGAACATAAAGGATCTACCCCGTTAATTTTTAGAAATAATTCCACATAAATTGAGGGGCTTCTAATCTTTAAATTTTATATTCTGAACAATTTGATAAAGTAATTCAAATTTTTTAATTTTGATTTTGTAGTAAGAAATTGCTCATTTTTTAGATTTCAAACTTTTAATTATTTAATTTTAGTGATTCAAAAATTATTTCTTAAACGGAAAAAGTTCAAATTTTGTTTAGACCACCCTGAATATTTGGATTAAAAATGTAACCGAAAATAAAAAAAATCTTCTTATACTTGGAAAAAAAATTATTCGCAAAATAGCAATATTCTATTTTTATTTCACAATTGTTATTTTTTAAAGGTTTTGAAAATTTAGAAAACCAAATTTTTTCGGAAAATTGGTCAATTTACTAACTTTAATAATTATTTGTAATAAAAATCTCTGAAACAAAAATTGACAGAGAGGAAGTTTCATTTATTATTGTTTTTTTTTTAATAAATTATCTTGTAGCCGTCTTTTATCCGATTTTGTAAAATAATTTTGAATTAAAAAACAAGCTATTAAATTTCCATAATTATTATTAATTACTCCTTCGTTTTCCTAAAATTTCTTATCGAATCTCGTGATTCAATTTATGACCTGAAGTTTTATACCTATTGCGTGTATTAGAGCTATCGAGTGTAGAAACTTTCAAATAATTTCCTTTTCGAGTGAGATAAAATGTTAATTTTTCGCAGGAAGTCTGTATGGAAACCGTTCTCTATTTATGTCAGTCACTCGGGAGAGATAGTTGAGATTTTCTCCATTTTACCGTTATTGTCACGATAAAAAATGAGTCCCTCAATGAAAGACTTACATACACGCTTCTAGTGTCATTGGCCACTAGGGTGGTTAATTTTTTTTATCTCGGTTCCAAAAAAGGCCCCAAAATTTTAAAAAATTCTACAGATCGTTCAATTTCAAAAATAATCGTAAATGCTTCACGAGAGTGATGATAAATAATTTTATGTTTATTGTATAATTTTTGTGACAATTTTTTTTTAAAGATTTCAAAATTCTATTTACGGCTAAAACAAATAAATCAAAAGTTGTTCACCCAAAAATGATTAAAAAATTGTTCAATAATAATTTTTTGATGGATCGCGTAGTTTCTGTTTTAAACGCAAAAAATGAATTTAAAATGAAAAAAATTAATTTTTTGACATACGACACCAGCTATGAAGAAAATGATAATACAGAAGTTGCGGATCCAAAAATGAGCTACAAATTTATCATGAATAATTTCTTGATAGGATGCGTAGTTTTGGTTTTAATCGTAAATAAAAAAATTGAAAGAAAAAAATCGAAAGAAACCAATTCTGTGGTTCGATTCCCAGCAGGGCAAAGGAGAAGATCTTTTTTCAAACAAAATTTATTTAAAAAAAAACATTTTAATTCATAATTTCATCTAGTCTGAAAAGACGATAAGAATTTCTGTTATTCTCTGATGATAATGCAGATTCCTTGAAAAAAAATTGGACTACCCTAATGTGGACGCTCCCAAATGGCACAAATTTGACATAAAAATAAAAAATAAATTTTTTGAGCGACCCTATTGGACTCTGGTAGTAATTATCTTATTTATTTCTTAACTTTAAGGGAGGTTAATGACGTTTTCAATTGACGTCAAGAAACTTCTTCAAAGCACGCGATATTGCGTGAGCGAATGAGGCATACCGTCTTTCTCCTGGGGCCAGTAACATTTAGTAGGTGTAAAGTTTGTTTTTTACCTATTTCTACCCGTTTCTTGTAACTCTGGTCGAAAATAGAAGTACGATAATCTCCTTTTAATAGGCTTTGTAATGTTCAGTGCAAAAAAAACTTTTATGGAAAGAACAGCTACTACTAATTGTAAAAAAAAATTTTAGTGATGCAGAAACTAAATTTGGATTTCCATTATAAAGCAAGGACGATAACAGCATATTCAGGATGACAAAAATTTCTTCGTTTTTAATTTTTGTTATGTAATTTTCTTAATTGACATTTTTTTAAGTTTTAAATTGGATTTTTTCGGTTTAATACTCATTGGACTCGTCAATAAGGCAATCTGAGGTTCTGCGTTAGTAAAATTTTACATTTTATAACTTAATTGGCCTAAACTTCCGTTAAAATGAATATTTTCCGAAAATTCTTATGCAGATAATATTATAATTTACTCGAACCACGGATAGGGGCTGAAAATTAATATAATTTTTTAAAATAAATTTTAATTTTATGTAGAAGTTCACAAAAATGAAGGTTGTTCCGGCCACAGAAAGGGCCAAAACTTAAATTTGAAGATTAAAAAGTTATTAAGTTGGTAACTTATAAATCACAAATTAGTAAGTTGGGAACTTAATAATTTTTTATACATTTTATTTTTAAATTTACAAAAAACGATGTTTGAGCCACAGTTAAGGGCGAAAACATAAATTAAAAGATCAACAATTATTAATTTAATTACTTATTAATAAAAAATGATTAATTTCTTCCTTAATAAACAACAATTAATAATTTGATTACTTAAAAATAAAAAATTATTAGGTTGGTAACTTAAGAATAAAAAATCACGAAGATGGTAAGTTAGAATTTTCTTCATAAATTTTTTAAAATTTTATTTTTAAATTCTCAAAAATTAATGTTGCTCCTGCCACAGATCGGGACCAAAACTTAAATTTGAAGATCAAGAATTATTAAGTTGGTAACTTATTGATTTTTTATAAATGTTATTTTTATTTTTAAGGTTAAAAACATTAATGTTTTTTTCGGCCACAAGTAAAGGGCGATTAATTAAATTAAACGATCAGAAATGATATTTTGATAACTTAATAATCTTTTCTAAATTTGGTTTTATTTTTCTTTCACAAAAATTATGGTTGTTTCGGCCACAGATAGGGGAAAACTTAAATTAGAAGATCAATAATTATTAATTTATTAAGTTAATAATACAAAATTATTAATTTTTTAACTTAATAATCAAAAGTTATCAATTTAGTAACTTAATAATCAAAAATTAAACGATCAATAATTATTAATTTCTTAACTTATTAATCAAAAGTTATCAATTTAGTAACTTCATAATCAAAAATATTTCAGTTGGTAAATTAATAATAAAAAATCATGAAAAAGGTAAGTTCATAAATTTTTTTTAAATTAAAATTTTTTTAATTCACATAAATTGATATTTGGGTCGCAAATAAGGGTCGAAACTTAAATAAAAGATCGAAAAATATTAAAATGGTAACTTAGTGATCATAATTTATTAAGTTGGTTACTTAATAATTTTTAATAAATTTTAATTTTATTTTTAGGTTTACAAAAAGTAATGTTTCTTTTTGTCACAGCTAAGGGCGAAAACTTCAATTAAACGATCAAAAATTATTAATTTGGTAACTTAATAATCTTTTCTAAATTTTTATTTTATTTTTCGTTCACGAAAATTAATGTTGTTTCGGCCACAGATAGGAGAAAACTTAAATTGAAAGATCAATAACTATTAATTTATTAATTTAATAATAAAAAAATATTCATTTGTTAACTTAATAATCAAAAGGTATTAATTTAGTAACTTCGCAATCAAAAATTTTTCATTTGGTAAATTAATAATAAAAAATCATGAAGATGGTAAGTTAATATTTTTTTATAAATTATTTTTTTTAATTTACAAAAATTGATATTTAGGTCACAAATAAGAGCCGAAACTTAAAATAAAAGATAAAAAATTATTAAGTTGGTAACTTAGTGATGATAAATTATTAAGTTGGTTACTTAATAATTTTTATTTTATTTTTAGGTTTTCAAAATTTAATGTTTTTTCGGTCACAGATCAGGGCGAAAACTTAAATTAACTTATCAAAAATGATTAAGTTGGTAACTTAATAATATTTTCTAAATTTTTATTTTATTTTTCGTTCACAAACATTAATGTTGTTCCGGCCACATATAGGGGAAAACCTTAAATTCAAAGATCAACAATTCTTAATTTATTAACTTAATAATAAAAATTATTAATTTGTTAACTTAATAATAAAAAATTATTAAGTTGGTAACTTATTGATTTTTTAGAAATTTTAATTTTATTTTTAAGGTTACAAAAATGAACGTTTTTTTCTGCCACAGTAAAGAGCGATTAATTAAATTAAACGATCAAAAATGATTATTTTTGTAGCTTAATAATCTTTTCTAAATTTTGATTTTATTTTTCGTTCATAAAAATTAATGTTGTTTCGGCCGGAGATAGGGGAAAACTTAAATTATAAGATCAATAATTATTAATTTGTTAACTTAATAATGAAAAATGATTAATTTGTTAACTTAATAATCAAAAGTTATCAATTTAGTAACTAATAATCAAAATTTTTTCAGTTGGTAAATAATTGTTATATAAATTAAATTTTTTTTTAATTTACAAAAATTGATATTTGGGTCAAAAATAAGAGCCGAAACTTAAAATAAAAAATAAAAAATTATTAAGTTGGTCACTAATAATTTTAAATAAATTTTAATTTTATTTTTAGGTTTACAAAAATTAATGTTCTTTCGGTCACAGATAAGGGCGAAAACTTAAGTTAAACGATGAACAATTATTAATTTGGTAACTTAATAAACTTTTCCAAATTTTGATTTTATTTTTTGTTGACAAAAATTATTGTTGTTTTGGCCACAAATAGGGAAAAAACTTGAATTAAAAGATCAATCATTAGTAATTTATTAACTTAATGATCAACAATTATTAACTTGTTAACATAGTAATCAAATTTATCACTTTAGTGAATTTATAATCAAAGTTTCAAAGATCAATAATTATTAATTTATTAAGTTAATGTTCAACAATTATTCATTTGTTATCATATTAATAAAAAATTATCAATTTAGTATCTTAATAATTAAAAATTATTCAGTTGGTAACGTAATATTAAAAAAATCATGAAGATGATAAGTTAATAATTTTTTTTTAATTTACAAAAAGTGATATTTGGGTCGCAAATAAGAGCCGAAACTTAAAATAAAAGATCAAAAATTATTAAGTTGGTAACATAATAATCAAAAATTTGAAGACGGTAAGTTAATACTTTTTTATACATTTTAATTTTAATTTTAATTTTAAATTTACAAAAATTAATGTTTCGGCCACATATAGAAGTCAAAACTTAAATTAAAAGATAAAAAATTATTAAGTTGTTAAAAGAGATAGTTCATTTTTTTTATTAAGTTGATACAAATTTTTTATCTTTTATCTTTTAATTCAGATTTTAGCCACTATCCGTAGTTTAAACACAATATAATATTATCTGCAAAATCTACAAAATTTACAAATAAACGTAAGAATCAAAGTCAAAATAAACGTAAAAATAAGAAGAAAAATAAACGTAAAAATAAGAAAAAAAAATAAACGTGAAAATCAAATTTTGACCTTCAAAATAAAATTTGTGCATATTTTTAATATAATACTCGTAATCAGAATCTCAAAATACATATTTATAGTGAGTTTCAAATTAATCGAAGGTATTCCCTTTTCGGAACTCTACCCGATTTTATTATCTAACTAGTTTACAAATTTGCTTAAACTCCCAATATTGGCAAAAATTTCATTATTGATTTTCAAATTGATTATATTTTTGATATTATTAAGCAATGAATTTTATCTGTGAAAAAGGATTCCTCTCCTTAGCTCCGCTGGGAATCGAACCACAGGTCTACCTATTGCCGGTCGGATGGTCTTACCACGAAGCTACTTAATGTAGAGATCTAAAAAGAATCCTTTTTAACAGATATTAAAATTTTATAAAAGCAAAAAATTCTGAATTTGAGGGATCATTACCATCCCTGATGATAATACTGATTTTTTCAATCTTATGACGATATTACAGAAAACCTGGCCGTTTGGCATATCTGTAAAAAAGGATTCTTCTTTATATCTCTTCAGTAGCTTGATGGTAAGAGCAGCCGACCGGTAATCAGTAGAGCTGTGGTTCGATTCCCAGCAGAGCGAAGGCGAGGGATCTTTTTTCATCGATACAATTGAGTACTAGAAACTCATACGCGCGCTCGGCGCGCGACTAACTGTTTTCCTTGTAATTATTTTATTCGGAACTGAAATTAATGAAAATGAAAGTATTTACCATTTTAAAGTTTTAATTCTTTTTTAATTCGTATTAAATTTATAG
>JAWWLR010000054.1:61173810-61190472 GCA_035041075.1 Acraspis erinacei | reverse complement strand
GGTACACCACACTTAACTTCCCCGCAATCAGAACGCTCACCATTGCTTATTTGTACTCTTTCAGAGCGATTACTCAGATACGATTGAAACCACTTGACCACCATATCAGAGAGGTGAAGAGATTTAAGTCTAGTCAAAAGTAGATTATGGTTAACGGTGTCAAACGCCTTAGAAAAATCAAACAGGACTACAACAGTTATCTCCCTTCTATCAATTGCCAGTTTCAGGTCGGAAGTTACCTTAAGTGAAGCCGTAAGCGTACTATGCCTAGCCCTGAATCCGGACTGCAGTGGGTCAATTAAATTGTTAGTTTCAAGGTGTGCAGTAAGCTGTAGATGGACAATACGCTCGAAGGGTTTAGATAAGGCACACAGACTAAGATGCGTTTGCGTTCTCATTCTCTCTCTCTCTCTCTCTCGCTTGAACTTGCATTCTCGCTTTCGACCGCTCGCTCGCTCAATCGTTTCCTAAAAAGTCCTAAATTGCGCTATCAGAGGAAATAGAGTTAAGAAAATAGATATAAGAATTTATGTACATAGTTGTAAATACTTGTAAATATTAAGGTTGAGACTTTGTGTTTTGTTTGTTTGTTTGATATTTAAGCGGAAAAAATGTAAGGAATGGAAGTCATGTAAACCCTTAGGGGCTATGACAAAATGGCATAGCTTCTGCTGAAAGCAACTTCAAGCGTGTCTGTAGTCGCTTAAGTAGTACAGTACGAGTCCGATAACTTTCCAACTTCGGGGCTGTAGGGGCGGAAAATTCCAGGAATTTCGGACTTATCGGATGCCCGCTCTAGTAGCACGATATTAGGTGCGCGCATGCCTAAATCATGGGCGCCAATCATAAGCAAAATAGCACACGTAGTGGGAGCACCACAATTAATGTACGTGCCGTACGTGTGATGACGTGTGAAGGGGAGTGTACACTTATCGGACTTGTACTGTAATCCAGGGTAATCCGGAGTAATCTACCACCACTGGACTATATTTTAAGGGATAAAATACTACCAAAAAAATAAATAAAACAAAAATCATTTACATTTTAGGATACGAGGTGGGTCGTGAGGAAAGAATTAGTATTGAGTGGTTCAACCAGCATGTCAACGTTGACAGTGTCAGTTTTATTCTATCCTGTCAAGAGTGTTCAGCAAGTAGTCACAAGTAGAAGAAACAGTGTTATTCCTCCATCCATAGACGAAGAACCAAAGTCCAAAAGAAATAGTATTCCTTGGATGCAGCAAGCAGTAAGTCATCCCAAAAATGTAATATGAATTTATATTTATAACAATAATTCTGAAATTACGATATATCAACGCCTCCATTCCATACTGCTCCACGTCGCGTTTAGGCGGTGTACAGACAATGGTGTATTGAAAAGCCTACTGTCTTATTTTTGGATCGGAATACAAATATATTGTTAAAAAGTAATCTTTTTTATCATAAATTCGTTCGTTAGCCAGACATTTTGGATAAAAATTCCAAAAGTGGGCACATTTGGAATATTTTTGAGACCACTTTTTGTCAAACTTAAAAAATTCTCTATACGGTTATTCACAGTTTTCCAAAATTTGAACAATTTATCCTAATGACTTTTTCCAAAACACCAAAAATTATAACCAGAGTTACAGCATTTACAAAATTCCAAACAACACACGAAAATGAACATTTTATACTTGTTCGTAGTACTTTAAAGAAAAATACTGATTTTCGATAGCCCTGCAAGATTACCATAACAACTTTTTGAAACTTTTTCGAAAAATTCAAATTTCGACCACACAAAAAATAATCAAAAATTGCATTTGGGGTCAAACTATACAAGATATGAAAAAAGTCTCTCCACACCAGACGCTTTGAGAGACTCTTTTAAACAATTATTAGGAGTTAAAGCAATAGGGCACCACAAATGCGATGTAGAACACGATGCGGTAGAAAATTCAATTAACAAAGTCTGGGTCACTCAGGTTAGTCACATAATTTAGAAGTTAAAAAACGGTAAGGCTGTTCAGCAGACCAGGCATAAACTCGAGAGCGAAGCACTATATACGTGATGAGAATTTTTTCATTAAAGCTGAAGGAGCTTTAACAAAAGAGAATTCACAATCATCAAATTACTGTCGTCGATGCTTTGACTTTTAGTTTTCAAAAGGCTGTGCACAAACACCGAGCGCCTAGAGCGAGGTAAATACAGTTTCGAGCGCGAGAACCAATATTCGCGTGTCCTAGGCGCGCTCAAAGATACGAGCCGCGCGCAGGCGTGCGATGAAAATGTGCTCGCAAAGCGGGCTTACTTTTTTATCAAAAATTCAACTATTTTATTAAAAAATCTTTTCTTTAGTATAAGTTTTATCTCTGTTTGAAAATTTCACTATTTTTATTAAAATTCGTTTAACTTTAAACTGAAAAATAAATGTACCATTTCCGGTGAATAATTTAACTAATTGGTTAAAAATTGGAATTTTTTTGTTAAAAGTTCAACTTTGAAGTCGAAAATTTATGTATACTAGTTTGGTAAACTAGTTTGGTAAAAATTGATTTTATTACTTAAAGTTTCATCTCTTTGTTTGAAAATTTAACTACTTTTATGAAAATTTGTTTCATGTTTGGCTAAAAATAAATATTTTAAACTGACAATTAAGTATTTCATTTCCGGATAAAAATTTAACTAATTGGTTAAAAATTATCATTATTAGGGAGAAGTTCTATTTTTTTTGTTAAGATATTATTTATTTTGTTGAAAATTCGTCTTTCTTGGTAGAAATTTAAACTTCTTGGTTAAAACTTTACCCATTTTGTATACAAATACAATTGTTTGTTTTAAAATTAATTATTTTATTAAAAATACAACGATATTGTTAAAGTCATATTTTTTATCAAAAATTCAACTAGTTAGATAAAATCTCATTTTTTAGCTAAACCTTTATATCTTTATTTTGAAAATTTCACTGTTTTATTAAAAATTCGTTTCATGGTTGATTGAAAATAAATTTTTTAAATTGAAAATTAAATATTTCATTTCCAGATAAAATTTAACTATATGCTTAAAAATTTATCATTTTTAGTTCAAAGTTCAACTTTTTGGTTCAAAATTCGTCTTTCTTGGTAGGAATGTAATTCTCTTGGTTAAAAATTTATCCATTTTGGTTAGAAATACAATTGTTTTTTTAAATGAATTATTTTATTGAAAACACAACTATACTGTTAAAAAGTCATTTTTTGAAATCAAAAATTCAACTAGTTAGATAAAAATTCATTTTTAGTTAAACCTTTATTTCTTTATTTGAAAATTTCACTGTTTTATTGAAAATTCCTTTCACGGTTGTATGAAAATAAATTTTTTAAATTAAAAATTAAATATTTCATTTCCGGATAAAAATGTAACTACTTGATGAAAAATTTATCACTTTTATTTGAAAGTTCAACTTTTTGGTTAAAAATTTATTTATTCTGTGAAAAATAATCTCTTGAAAATCTTTTTATAGTAGAACGTTCATCTCTGGTTGAAAATTTCACTTTAAACTGAAAATTAAATATTCCATTTGCCTTTTTTTGTTGAAAGTTCAGCTTTTAGGTCGAAAATTTATGTAATCTGTTGAAATATGATCTTTTTTGGTAGAAATTTAATCTTGTCGGTTTAAAATTTATTAATTTTAATTAAAATCTCAATTGTTTAGTTTCAAATTATTTATTTTGTTGAAAAGGCAACTACGTCGTTAAAAAGTAATCTTTCTGATAAAAAATTTAACTAGTTTGGTAAAAATCGATTTTCTTACTTAAAGTTTCATCTGTTTGTTTGAAAATTTGACTACTTTTATGGAAATTTGTTTCATGTTTGGCTGAAAAAAATTTTTTTAACTGTCAATTAAGTATTTCATTTCCGGATAAAAATTGAACTAATTAGTTAAAAATTTGTAATTATTAGTTAAAAGTTCTATTTTTTGGTTAAAAATTCATTTATTTTGTTAAAAATTCTCCTTTCTGTAGAAATTTAATCTTCTTGGTTAAAAATGGATCAATTTTGGTTACAAATACAATTGTTACTAGTTTGATAAAAATTATTTTCTTACTTAAAGTTTCATCACTTTGTTTGAAAATGTAACTACTTTCATGAGAATTCCTTTCATGTTTAGCTGAAAATAAATATTTTTAAGCTGACAATTAAATATTCCATTTTTTGTTAAAAATTTAACTAATTGGCTTAAAATTGATCTTTTTTATTTAAAAATCTTTTTAATTGAAAGTTTAACTTTCAAGTTGAAATTTATGTATTTTGTTAAAAAATACAACTTTATTGCTCAAAAGTCACCATTTTTGTCAAAAATTCAACTAGTTTGATAAGAATCCATTCTTTACTTGAACCTTCATTTCTTTGCTGGAAAATTGAACTATTTTAACTAAAATTCGATTCAAGTTTCGCTAAAAATAAATTTTTCAAACTAACAATTAAATCTTCCATTTTTTGATAAAAATTTAACTGATTTGTTAAAAATGTATCTTTTTTCATTGAAGCTTTATCTTCATGGTTCGAAATTGATGTATTTTGTTGAACATTCGTCTTTCTTGGTTAAAATTTAATCTTCTTGGCGGGAAGTTTAGTAATTTTTATTTAAAATCCTACTATTTGGTTCAAAATTTATTTATTTTATGAAAACGCAAATATTTTGTTCAAAATTCAATTTTGTATAAAAAATTCTACTACTTTGTTAAAAATTCCTTTTTTTAGATAAAGCTTCATCTTTTTGTTTGAAAGATAAACTTTTTTGATGAAAATTCGTTTCATGTTTCTTAGAAAAAAAATTTTTTAAGCTGACAATTAAATATTCCATTTTCGGTTAAAAACGTATCTTTCCTAGTTGAAAGTTCAACTTTTCGGTTGAAAATTTATGTATTTTGTTGAAAAATCGTCTTTCTTGGTAAAAATTTAGTCTTTTTGGTTAAAAATGTTTTGGTTAATAAATGCTATTGTTTGCTGTAAAATAAATTATTTTGTTGAAAATGCAACTATAATTTTTAAAATTGTATATTTTTATCAACAATTTAACTACTTTGATAAAAATGTCTTTCTTAGTAAAAGGTTCATCTCTTTATCCGAAAAATTAAATGTTTGGTTAAAAATAGATTTTTTAAGCTGACAATTATATATTCCAATATTATTATTTCACTTAAATTGCAACTATTTTGTAAATTATTTTTTTTATTAAAAATTCATAATTATAGTTGGAAATTTATTAGTGCAACTTTTTGGTTCAAAAATATAGTTAATGTTTATTTATTTTTGAATTTGTCCTTTTAACTTAAAAATTTTACAACTTGGTTAAATTTTTAAATATTTTTCGTGAAATTCGTCTCTTTTACTAGAAAGCTAATTTATTAAATTTTGTATGCAAAAGTTTGGGTGAAAATTGTTTTTTGTTCTTTAAAAATTTGCCTTCTTATGTTGAAAATTCATCTCTTCGGGTAAAAAATCTTTTTTGGATTGAAAATTCAACTATTTTGTTCTACAGTAATCTAATTTAAATCTACATTAATTTTATTTAAAATAATTTATAAACCTAATCCAATGACTACGTTATATTTAGGGAAGGGAGGAGACAAAAAAAGCCTGAAGTTGTGACGTATTTATAAATGGCCCATAACTGGACAATTTTCCAACAGGACCTGGAGCGGTACACCGCCCAGATGCGGCGTGGAGCGGTATGAACTGGAGGCGTCGATATATTCTAAAAAAATTATATTGCTGATTATTTCTACTTTCAGAAGCTGCTTTTGTCTCACAGAGATGTAGACCCTGCGTCTTCCGACATTTCCAGTTTACTTTCAACCGGAAGTGGTTTAATGGAAGTTACACTCTTGAGAGCAAAAGATTTAGTCGCCAAGGATTTAAATGGATTTAGCGATCCATATTGCGAACTGAAATTAAACAATGAAACAAAGTACAAAAGTAGCATAAAAAAGAAGACATTAAATCCTTCCTGGGATGAAAGCTCTATTATGGGTTTGCCTAGAAATGGTGAAACTTTAGATGTGGTAGGAAAATATTTTTTATTATATTTTTGGGGTTCTACAATAGAGAGGGTAAAAAATTTGAAATAAAAGACAGCTTAACACTGGAATGTTTAATTTTAGAGATCGGTCAGTATCCTCAAATTCTTCGGCGCTAAAAAAAAGTTAAAAAATTTACCAATTCTGAGAATCTTGCTAAAATAAAAAAATTAATTTTCTCCGTGAACTAAATCATATGCCTTATTTTAAAAATTCTTGCGAGTTTTCAATATTTTCAGTTTTTTTCAGAACAAAATCTAATTATTGTAAACCTTTCAAAACTGTCTTGCTTAAAATTTTTACTATTTTGTTAAATTTTTCTTTAACAAAATATATCCCTTTTTAGTTGAATATTTATCTTTTTTAGATAAAAATTCATGTTTAACTAAAACTATTTTTTGCAGATTAATTTTTTATTCATTTTTTTAACTTTAAATATTTAATTGTATTCCATTATTTGATTGAAATTTTATTAAAGTTAAGAATTCGACTAGTAAGTTAAAAATTTAATTATTTTGTTAAAAGATTTTCTTTATTCTTTGAAAATTAATCGGGATTGAAAATTAATATTTTTGGTTAAAAATTCGTTTTGTTTTTGGTAGAATATCTATTGTTTTTCAACTATTATTTTGAAACTGAAAATTTATCCTTTTCCTTTTTTATTGTAATTTTTTTAGTTAAAAAAACGACTATTAAGTTGAAAATTCATGTATTTTGTTGAGAAAATGGTCTTTCTTTGGTGAACAATTAATCCTGCTTGAAAATTCGTTTTCTTTTTGGTAGAAAATCTATTTTTCTTAAATTAATTTCTTTAATTGAAAATTTAACTGTATTTTATTTTTGTTTGTAATTTTCTTTTTGTTAAAAATTATACTTTTAAGTTGAAAATTCATTTATTTTGTTAAAAAATTGTCTCTCTTGATGAAAAATTAATCAAACTTGAAAATTCAACTATTTGGTTGAAAATTCGTCTTTCGGGTAAAAATTAACCTTCTTGTCTGAAAATTCATGTTTTTGCTTGAAAATTAAATTATTTAGTTAAAAAAACAATAATATTAAGTAAAAATAATTGTTTGAATCAAAAATCGTATTTTCTTTGTAGTAAATTAATTTTCTTGAATAATTTTGTTAGATTTTGCTAAAAATTTGTGTTTCGATTGAAAATTAAATTTTCTTCTCTGAAAGTTCTTTTTTTCTTAATTTATTATTTTGTTTGTTGTTAAGAATTATTTTTTAAACCAAAACTTGTTTTTGCAGATTAATTTTTTTATTCATTTTTTTAACTGAAAATATTTAAGTGTATTCCATTATTTGATTTTCATTTTTTTAAAGTTGAGATTTCGACTAATAAGATGACAATTTGATTATTTTGTTAAACAAAATTTCGTTTTTCTTTGAAAATTAATCCTGATTGAAAACTGATCTATTTGGTTGAAAATTCGTTTTCTTTTTGGTAGAAAATCTATTGTTTTTTAACTATTTTTTGAAACGGAAAATTTATCCTATTCCATTTTTATTGAAATTGTTTTAGTTAAAAAATCGACTATTATGTTGAAAATGCATCTATTTTGTTGAAAAAATTGTCTTTCCTTGGTGAAAAATTAAGCCTGTTTGAAAATTCGTTTTTTTTGTGTGTAGAAAATCGGCTTTTTGTTTGAAAATTAATTTCTTTAACTGAAAATTTAAGAGTATTCCATTTTTATTTCTATTTTTTTAGTTTGAAATTCAACTATTAATTTGATAATTCGTTTTTTTGAGTAGAAAATCTATTTTTTGTTTGCAAATTAATTTTTTTTTTAAATGCAAATTTCAACTATGCCTTTCTTGATAGTAAATGCTTGAAAATTAATTTCTTTAAATAAAAATATAACTAGATTAATTTTTGCGAAAATTTGGCTTTCTTATTTAAAAATCGTTGTATTTTGTTGAAATTCCGTTTGTTTTTTAGAAAATTAAGATTCTTGCTTGAAAATTAATATACATGATTAAAAACTGAACAATTTTTGTTTAAATTCAACTATTTGGTTGAAAGTCAAACTACTGTGTTAATAAATAAATATTTTTTTAAACTAAATTTCTTTTACTTGAAATAAAAATCCTTTCTCGTTGTATTATCGACTATTAAATTTTTCGTTGAAAATTAATGTCCTTTAGTAAAAGTCATTTTTTGGTTGAACATTCCGGCTGAAGATTCTTGATTTTTGTTGAAATTTATTTCTTTGAACATCGAACTATTTTTTGGAAAATTCATTATTTTTGGTGAAGAATTAATTTTTAGAAAATTGAACTAGTTTTTTAAAATTTAACTATTTTGTTGAGAATTTATTTTTTCTACTGAAAATATAACTCGTTAAATTTATCGAAATTAGGTTTTATCCTAGATAAAATGAAAATATCCAAAAAAATTTGAATCGGTCATATTATGTAGTTTCAGAAAAAAAATAATATTCAAGATTTTTGGGGAAAAAAAATTCTTTAATGAAATGATGTAAAGAGTTTCAAATTTCCATAAATTTGAAATTGAAATAAAAATATTGGACATCATTTGAAGTTAAAATTTTAATATAAAAAAAAGTTTGAATTAGAACAACAAATACTTTAAGAATTCTAAATACTTTGAAATTGATGGGATCTTAAAATTAAAACGCATTTCAGGAGGAGCGTCAATTTTGGGGCACTTTTTAAAGCATTTAAAAAACTTTTAAGGTTCATTACGTTTATGAAAATGAGATTTCGTCTTGAAAAAAATTAAAGTTTAAGAAAAAAAATTATATAAGCATAATGAGGGACACAAAGTGCAACTTTTTAGTGCCAGGATTTTTCAGATTTTCTAATTTTTTTCTTTTTTCACTAAATTTATTCCTCAAGTTTACCGAAAATACTTTTAAAAAAAATTGCTTTGTCAGTTAAGGAAATTGTTTAGTTTCATAAATTTTGGAAATAAAATTTTCAGATATTATGGGATCACGACACTTTCTGCATGAAAGATTACTTAGGGAAAGTGTCTTTGACTCTCGAAGATATCAGAAGGCTTTCGAACAGCGATCAGTCCCACTGGTTTTCTTTAAGAGGAACCAAGTCGGGATCTGTTGAGCTAAAAGTGAAAGTTCTAACTGAAGAGTGTGAAGTAAGTTAACCAGATTTTAAATTGACCAAGAAAATTAATACATATTAGACAAAGTAGGCGCTAAGCGCCTAAAAAAAGGCTTTCCTAGCCTATTAAGACGTTAAATAAGTCTTTCAAATTTCACCTTCCATACTGCGTTTCCCCTACTCCACCTCCTCTCTCCTACTTCTTCTCAAAACTCATAATTCCCCTCCTATCAATTATTATCTTTCCCATCACTTTCCTACTTCTCTCTTCTCTAAAGACCCTCTTTTAATCACTTTCAGTTCCGTATTACCACTCCATTTCTTCTCCTACTACCTTCTCTTACTCATCCTACTTTCATCATATACCCTCTCTCTTACTCCCCCTCCCCACGCATCTCACAATTCCCCTCCTCTCATTTCCTACATTATGCTTTTTCTTACTTCCCTTCACTTACCCTACACCCCTTTTTGTCTACTTCCGGCTCCCATCCCATAGTTCCCATACTGCAAGTTCCCATACTGCAACTTCCCTTAATTTCCCTCGCTTCCCTTACTTTTCCCATCTCGTATTCTCCTCTTCTCACCTAATTCTCCTGCTTTACCCCTCTACTTCCGTCTTCTATCCACCCTCACTTTCCGCCTACACCTTCCCTTCCTTCCCTAATATCCTTCTCTTACCTTCTCCTCGATTACCGCTTTACTTCTTCCATCAATTCACATATTTCCTCTTACTTCCTCATTCAAACTTCCCCTCCTTTCACCTACTTTCACCTCCTTCTTCTACTCCTTCCGCTTCTTACCTATACTTTCTCTTTTATCCCTTTCTTATTATCCCTCTCTTCTCCTACACCTTCTTTACTTCCCCTTCTCTACTCGCCCTGCTTCTTTATTCCTTTATCTCATAATTCTACTAATTCTACTAATTCTCTTATTGTTTCTCACCTCAATTCCCCTTTTCCACCTTCCATCACTTCTCATGTTTCTCCTCACTTCCCGTCGTTTGGACTGCTTCCCTCCCAACTGATAATTCCCCTTCTCACACTTCCCTTGTTACATGATTTTTTATTTAATTAAATAAATTTTATTAATAAACAGAGATTTTCGTTCCATTTTTAACCAGAAGATTTCGATTTTTCAATGAAAATAACTCTACATCTGAATAATTGGCAGTTGATTTCTTAAAAAAATGACATCCATTTGTAAACAGGTAGATAAGTTGGAAATTTGTTCATAAAATTGTTTATAAAATAAAGAAATATTGTTCTTTATTCAAATGTCATAATGGAAGCATTTGTCAAGTAATTTATCATTGCTTCGATTGAAAGCACGCAATCTGCTGGTTGAAAAACGATAAAAATCTGTACTTGTTTATAAAATTTCTTTAAATAAAGAAATAAAATATAGCCTGGAAAAGTATCCTGAAAAACATCCTAATAAACGTCCTTTTTGAGTCCTTTGCAATCGATATTGTATAAAAAAACATTCATTTATGGAAAATTAGTCAAGTTGTCAATTTGTTTATAAAGGTATTTATAAAAAATCATTGTTGGTAGATAAATTATGATAATCGAAGGATTTTTCCAAATAATTTAACATTTATTCCTATAAAGAAACGAAATCTGGCGTTCGAAATTTGACGAAAATCTGTACATATTTGTTTATAAAATTTAATTAAACAGTTAACAATTTTTATAAAGTATTAAAAAAGCGTGATATGCATTTTTTAATTAAATTAGTTTATAAAATTACCAATTACTTTAAATTTTTTAAACAATGGTTACCAATTTGAGATAAAAAAAACTCTATAAATAAAACTAAATAAAAAATTACAGACGCAAAGTACATACGCTGCAAGTAACATCAGTGAAGCTTCCACTCGACCAAGTGCAGAACCAGAAACGATATCAAATATATCAAGTATAGTTCGGAGGCCGTCGATGGAAAAGTCGAAAATGAGGCTGCATTTGGAACCAGTTGTTCCTCCACCACCTCCACCTCGAACTGTTACCTTATTGAAACCACCTTCTTCTAATCACTCTGGTATTACGATCAATCTATTATCACCCCCAACAGCACGCATTATTGCAGCTAAGTTGCTGCAATATATGAATTTCCTCTCCCAATTAATATTTCTTTTCAATCTTGCTAATATATTGCTGAAAAGTTGATTCAATGTTAGTTCAAAGTTGCTGAAATATTGCTGCAAATTTGATCAAATGTAGGTGTAATAATGCTGAAATATTGCTTCAATGTTGGTGAAATCATGATGCAATGTTGCTGAAATGTTAGTTCGACGTTGCTGAAGTATTGCTGCAATGTTCCTGCAATGTTGATGCACTTTTGGTATACAATGTTTGTGAAATATTGCTGCTAAGTTAGTACCACGTTGCTGTAATATTGCTGAAATGTTGATTCAATGTTGATTCAATGTTGATTCAATGTTGCTGACATATTGATGCAATGTAAGTACAACGTTGCCGAAATATTGCTGAAATGTTGATTCATTGTTAGTGCAATGTTGGTTCAATGTCGGTGCCAGGTTGGTATAATATTGCTGATATACTTCTGCAATATTAGTACAACGTTGCTGAAATATTGCTGAAATGTGGACGCAATGTTGGTTCAATGTTGCTGAAATATTGATGAAAATGTTGATTCAATGTTAGTTCAAAGTTTCTGAAACATTTCTGCAAAGTTGATGCAGTGTTAGTGTAATAATGCTGAAATATCACTGCAATTTTGTTCAAATCTTGATGCAATGTTGCTGAAATATTTATTTATTGTTGATGAAATGTTAGTGCAACGTTGTTGAAACATTGCTGCAATGTTCCTCCAATGTTTATACACTGTTGTTGCTATGTTGGTACAATGTTTCTGAAATATTGCTGCTAATTTAGTTAAACGTTGTGAAAACATTGCTGAAATGTTGGTGCAATTTTGGTGCAATATTGCTGACATATTAATGCAATGTTAGTACAATATTGCCGAATTATTGCTGAAATGTTGATGCAAGTTTCATTCAATGTTAGTGCAATGTTGGTGCAAGGTTGGTATAATGTTGGTGAAATATTGCTGCAATGTTATTACAACGTTGCTATAATATTGCTGAAATGTTGATGCAATGTTGGTTCAATTTTGCCGAATATTGATGCAAATGTTGATTCAATGTTAGTTCAAAGTTTCTTAAATATTGCTGCAAAGTTGATGCAATGTTGATGAAATGTTAGTGTAATGTTTCTGAGAAGTTGCAGAAATATTGCTGCAATGTTAGTACAACTTTGCTAAAATATTGCTGCAATGTTAGTACAACTTTGCTAAAATATTGCTGAAATGTTGATCCAATCTTTGTGCAATGTTACTGAAATATTGATGCAAATTTTGATGCAATGATAGTTCAAAGTTGCTGAAATATTCCTACTAAGTTAATGAAATGTTGTTGTAATAATGCTGAAATATTGTTGCAATGTTGATGCAATGTTGCTGACATATTTTAGCAAGTTTACACAGAAATATTCCCAATTCTATGGTGCAAAATTGCAGCAGCACTTCTGTAATATTGCGTGCTGTTGGGGTATCTTTTAAAATGAAAATAAAGAACGAAAACGATTAATTTAAAGTATGCAGAGATTTATTTTTGTCCTGTAGACAAAGCGAGCACAACCAGCAAAGATTCTAATGAAGTTAATGGAGGAACGAATTCCTGGACTCCCAGAGTCATGACAGAAAATATTCCTGATGCTCTCGATGAAGCTGATTCGACTCCAAAATTAATAGAACGGAGGTCTTCTCATCATAGCTTAACTCCGAGTCCTGAGCAAAGCTTTGGGAAGAAGATGCCTCAGTATAATAGTTTTAGAGTCATGAAGCAGAAGGTCAGTCTTTTGAAATTAATTTAAGAATTATTCATTCCTGGGCGTAGCGTAAAAAACAATTTTCAGTCAATAAAAAAGCCTAGTATGTGTTTATAATTGGTCATACCCCAAGTCGGAAAAATTGACCTCTTAAATACATACGTTTGACCCCATTTCCAGAATTCTAAAAAAACCACCCATTTATACTTGACGATACTCTAATTCAGAAAAATTTATCTCTTAATAATATTCAATCCCATTTCCAGTATTGAAAAGAAACAACTTGTCCATAGTTAGCCGTACGTCAATTCGGCAAAAAGTACCTCTCACTTTTATTTTACATAATTTTCTTCATTATATTTTACCCTCTTTCCAGTGTTTAAAAAATCTATCGTCTATAGCTGGTGAGACCCTAACTCGGCAAAATCTATTTTTCAATTATATTTAAACCTTTTTTCAGTATTATAAAAAATTTACCCTTTGTGGTTGGCTGTACCCCAATTCGGAAAAAATACCTCTTAATTATATTTGAACCACTTCCTAGTATTAAAAAAAAACTTCGTTACATTTAGCCATACTTCGATCCAGCAAATATTACCTTTAAAATTTATTTTACACAATTTTCTTAATTATATTTAATCCCTTTTCCAGTATTTAAAAATTCAGCTGTCTATAGTCGGTCAAACCCGAAGTCGGCAGAATCTATCTGTCAATTATGTTTTATCTCATTTCTAGTAGTTAAAAGAAAAACTTGCTTATAATTGGTCATTCTTTAGCTGGGCAAAATATACCTCTCAAATATATTTCAAGCCATTTCCAATATTTAAAAATATCCCGTTTGTAGTTGGCCATACCCCAATTCAGAAAAAAATACTTATAAATTCTGTTTGAACCCGTTTACAGTATTTGAAAAAAACAGTTTTTAATTCGACATATGCCAATTTGGCAAAATCTACCTTTTAATTATAACTTACCTCACTTCCTTAATTATATTTGACCCCATTTATAGTATTTGAAAAAAGAAAATCGTCTATATTTTTGTTCTATATTATATTTGACCTCATTTACGTAATTTTCACAAATTACCCGTTTATAGTTGGTCATACCCCAATTCAGTAAAATATATCTCTCAATTATAGTTGAGTTCACGTGCTCAATTATAATTTGGATTCATTTCCAGTATTTAAAAAACAACCCGTTTATAGCAGGTGATACCACAATTTGGCAAAATCAGCCCCTTAACTATGTTTTACCCCATTTCCGGCATTTATTAGAAAACCGCCCGTATATAGACGGCCATAACTCAACTTCAAAAAATCTAATTCTTAATTATATTTGACCGCATTCTCTGAATTATATTTGCACCCGATTCCAGTATTACACTTGCACCCGTTTTTAGTATTTGGAGGAGAAAAAAAGACATTTATAGTTAGCCATACCCCAATTCAGAAAAATCTACCTTTAATGATATTTCCCCCATTTATTTAATTATATTTTACCCCATTTCCAGTATTTAAAAAAGGCCACGCATTTGTATTTGGTAATATCCTTACCCGGCAAAATCTATCTCTCAATTACATTTGACCCCATTTCTAGAATTTCAAGAATAAGCACCCGTTTGTAGTTGTCCACAACAAATTGGGCAATATCTAGCTATCAATTATATTTGACCCCTTATCCAGTACGAAAAAAAAACATTTATATTCAGTCATATCCTAGTTCAGGAAAATCTATCTCTCAATTATATTTGACATCATTTCCTCAATTATGTTTGACCTCATTTCCGGAATTTAAAAAAATCATAGGTCAACTGAGTAAAATATAATTCTCAATTATATTTGACCCCATTAGCTGAATTATATTTGCACCCATTTCTAGTAATTAAAATACAAACCCTTTATAGTTATCCATACCCAAAAAACGGCAAAATCTACCTCTTAATTATCTTTTACTCAATTTCCGGTCTTCAAACAACAAAAAAACACCCGTTTTTAATTGACCATACCTCAACTGAGCAAAATCTAATTCTCAATAATATTCATTTGCTGAATTATATTTGCACCCGTTTTCAGTATTTAAAAAAAAAACCGTTTATAGTTAGACATACCCCAATTCGATATTTTTAATAAACCTATCAGTTACAGTTGGTCATATCCCAACTTGCAAAATCTCGTTATTAATTTTTTAAAGCCCAATGCAGGGTAATTGAAGGCCCAGAAAGCAGAACCGAACGAGCGCTCTACCAGTAGGTAGGAGTGGGGATGACGCGCAGAAAACGCGACGAAAGACCGTTATCTGTTTCGTTGCGTTTTCTGCGCGTCATTCCCACTCCTGCCTACTACTCGAGCGCTCATTCGATTTAGAAAAATTAATTGTACATTTGTTGATCGCAAACAAACGTTATACTGTGGCTTTTTATGTAAAAAGCAAGAAAAAAAACAAGAGAACAGGATCTTCAATTTTCTGAAATTTGTATTTCACGCCACTCCCTAGGACACTCAACTTCCGATATAAGAACGGTTTCGGGAATGGCTTGCACTGCCCTTGATCTTAAATCGTAGGAATCCAAACGCAAACAGACAGGGCCACGTGAATAATTTCTGTTTGATTGAACGAATGACGTAACCTGATTCCGAGACCTCAAGTTCTAGGATTATCGTAAACCGGAGGTTCATATATCGGGAGTCGAGTGTAATTAATCATAATGTAATTATAGTATAAATTAATTTTTTTCTAAAGATGAAGAGGGGTCTAAAACTTCGAAGGTTTCGTTCTGAAGTTAATATTGAAGACAAGTGTGATAGCAAAGGCGTTACCTTAAGTTTGGAACCAAGAGGAGGTGGCGAAGCAGATGCCACCGAACTTTTGCGAGGAGCTTTATCGCATGCTGTATCCCAACCAGACATGCTTGGTAGGGTAAGACAACCTAGTCCTCGATTAAGGATGAGGCCAAATGGTTAGTTTAAAATACAAAAACACTTTTCTGAATTACTTTAAATATTTCTTAGCTACTGGGCATTTAGCTAAGCTAAAACTTCTTGCAGATTTGAAAATTCTGAATGGAACGAGGGAGAAGTATTCTGGAGTTGAAGGAAAAGTTCTTCAAGCACAGGGTCTTCATGTGGCTCATATCGCACAACTCTATGTTCGAGTCAAGTTCCAAACGTAAGTATGAACCTTATGGTGTCCATTTAAAAACTAAATCTTTTTATGAATGTCTTAGCCTCTATACCCTTTGAGGAAAATAAGTAAACTTCCTTTTTGCTGTAATTAGCTTTGAATTCACGAAAGGCGCTTAAGGTTATGTAATGTGTGAAAGATAAAAAATTAGTCAAAGTAGGCACCGAATGTCTACAAAATAGGGCATCGCAACTTTTAAGACGTTAATTAAGTTTTTTAAATTTCGCCCCCTCCCCTATCTCCTCTCAACGCCTATTTTATTCTATCCTTTCCTATCACACTCTATCTGATCCTATCCTATCATCCTGTCCCTTACTTCCCCCTCAAGTGTCCCGCTGCTACTCATTCCATACATCCTCTCCTTCCCATAACCCAGCAACTTTAACGCATCATCCCTTAAATTTCCCCTACTTCGCCCTCCCGACACTCCCCTTCCTAGTTCATCTCTTTACCATCTCAACCACTAGTTCTCCTCTCCTCTCATTTTCCACTTCCAC
>JAWWLR010000054.1:61151471-61162504 GCA_035041075.1 Acraspis erinacei | reverse complement strand
TATGGAAATTTGTGGTTTTAAGTTAGAAAAAAAATAATAATTCTTATTAAATTCATAATTTAAAAATTAATTTATTAATTCATAATACATCCGAGAATAAATCTAATAAATAAAAATATGGACGACTGAAAAAGCTAGAAAAATAAAATTCCCACGCTGAAAAATTCCCGAATCTGAAAATTCCAGAATAATAAGGTTCCTGAATTATAAAATTCCCGACAGAAAATAGCTGAATTATACATATATCCGAACAAGGAAATTGGCGAATTTAAACAATTACATTTTTTTTAAATAAATTTTATTTCTTGTATAGAGATTTAAAACTAAATGAAAATATTTCTAAAGAGTTCAAAGATTTCAAAAGATTTTAAGATATTCCCAGAGATTTAAAAGATTTCACAAATATTTAGACGATCTCTAATTTTATAAAAAAAAAAAAAAACTATTAACATTTTTAACATTTTTTTTTAATTTTCCACAATATTAAGTTTCTTTATTCATTGTAATCTGTAGTTTTAATAAAGAAAAAATGAAAAAATCTTTTTTAATTCATAATTTAATAAAACCAAGAATAAATATGAATGAATAGATCAATAAATTGTTAAATCAATTCTAATTGAAGCTATCAAAATATTTTTTTATAGAAACTTCAAATATTGTGAACTTGAATATATAGATTCCATATTTCAAAATAATAAAAATTTCAAAATATTTTAAACGTTTCACAAAAATGTAAAAAAATGCAAAGGATGTCTAGAGATTAAAAAAATACTTAAAAGATTTCACAGTTATTCAGAATATTTATATTTTTATTTTAAAAAACATTAAATATTCCTTTTAATTATTTCGCGTAATTTGTAATTTTAATTTAGAAAAAATGAAAAAAAATTCAATTCATAATTAAATAAAACTGAGAACAAACATGAATGAATAGATAAATAAATAAGTAAATAAATTATAATTGAATCTTTTAAAATGTATTTTTTAATAGAAACTTAAAATATTTCACAAAAATGTCAAAAGATTTCAAAGGACGTCTAGAGTATAACTCTAAATAATTCGATATACAAATTTTTACTTTTCAATAATAAATTTTGATTGAAACTATAAAAATATATTTTTATTTTACAACTTAAAATATGATAAACTTGAATATATATATTCAACATTTTGTAACGATTAAAAAAGAATTAAAATTTCGAAAGATTTCTAACAATTTATGCCATTTCTATTTTATATAAATAAAGAAAAAATATTAAAATTCTTAAAATACCTATTTATTTTCTCAAATATTTACATTGTTTATTCATGGTATTTTACAGTTTTTTTATAAGACAGTATTCGATCCTATTCAATTCAACATTTTCAAAATATGGAAATAATACAAAAGTAATTTAAAAAAAAATTCAATCAATTTCAAGCGATGTCCAAATATTTCATTAGATTTGCAAAAATTTCAAAATTTATTAGAGGTCCTAAAATAGTTCTAGTGATTTACAATTTTTCACAGTTAAAATTCTTGTTATTTTTACATAAAAAAAGAAGATAAACGATCTTGGAACTTCAAATTCATCTAAACATGCAGTTAAACTATACTCAAAAGAATTATGTTAAATTAAAAATTAAAATTATATATTTTATTTAATACTTGTAGTTTCTAGAAAAATATTAGCATCAATAATCAGATTAATTATCGATAATTATTCTGATTCATATTATTTAAATTTTATCTTATTTATCTACTTTTCAAGATTAAAATTTTTTTTTAATAACAAATAGATTCAACATTTTAAAAATCAATGAAAATAATAAAAGTTCTAAAAAAATGCAAGAGATTCCTCAATATTTCCAAAATATTACAGAGATTTAATAGATTTCACAGTTAAAATGCTTATTATTTTTACTAAAAAAGAAGAGAAACGATCTTAGAAGTTGAAATTCTCAAAATTATAATTTGCTTTCTATTATAATTAGTTTGCTTATTTTAATTCTAGTAATTATACAACCATTTAAAGATTCAATTAAACCATTCTCAAAAGAATTATTTTTAATTAAAAATGTAAATGACATATTTTATTATAATGATTCCATGTTGAAATTTTAATTTATACAAAAAACATTGTTAATCCTCTGGAACAGATTTTTATTATTCGAAGGGCGTAAGGCTATTTGACCTCGTGTGACCTCCGCCCTCATTTCGCTCGGGCGGCAAGTACATTCTCGTCAAAATATCCTTCTTTACGCCCTTGATACACACTATACTTTTTGTACTACCCTCGTTGAAAACAAGCATGTGAAACCAATCCCCTTTACCGTTTTCCTTTCTCCTTTTAACTTTTCCCTTTTCACCCTTTCCCCTTCCCTTTTACCCATTCTCCTTTAACGTTTCCCAATTCCACCATTTCCGTTTCCTTTATTTCTCCTTTCCATTACCTTTTTTCTTTTCCCTATTCTCCCCATTCCCCTTTTATTTCTGCCATTTCCGACTTTTCCTTTCTCATTTCCCGTTTCCTTTATCACCCTTTCCGGTTTCTAATGTTTTCGTTCCCTTTTTCTTTCCACCATTCCCTTTTACTGTTTAGCTTTCCCCTTCTTCTTTTATCCTTTTTCTTTACATCCTTTCCCGATCCCCTTCAACCTCTCTCCCATTTCCCCTTTCCTATTTTATTTCCCCTTTCCATTTTCATTCTTCCCCCTTTCCTATTTTTCACATTCCCTTTTCACCCTTTCGGCTTTCCGAAAGGGTGAATTCCCTTTAACATTGTTCTTTTTTCAGTTCTCCAATTTTCTTGTTTATTTTCCTCTTTTCCCCATTTCCCCTTTTTTCTTTTCGCCCTTTCCGTTTTGTCATTTTCTTCTCCCTTAAACTGTTCCCTTTTTCTGTTTCCCTTTCACCTTCCCCTATTAAACCTTTCCCCGTTCCCTTCACGCTGCTTCTCTTTTTTTTTCATTTTCCCCTTTCCTTTTCAAATATGATGTAAATTGAAGTGCTTTTTCTGTTCACCCTTTCATCATAAAATATTTACGAAAGGGGAAAATAGTCAAGGGAAAAGGGGGAAAGGAAAACAAGAAATAGGAAAAAGAGAAGAAGCGTGAGGGGAACGGGGAAAGGTTAAAAGGGGAAGGGGAAACAGAAAAAGGGAATAGCTTTCAGGAAAAGAAAAGAAGAAAAAAAGAAGCCGCAAAGCGTGAAAAGAAAAATGAAAAAGGGTAAATCGTAAAAGGGAAAATGAAAGAAGAAAAAAGAGCAAGGGTAAAGGGAATGGAGAAAGGGTGAAAAGGGAAAGGTTAAAGGTGAATGGGGAAAATAAGGAAGGGAAAGGGGGAAAATGGAAAGGGGAAAAGAAAAAGGGAAAGGGGAAATGGAAAAAAGAGAAAAAGGTTGAAGGGAACTGGGAAAGAATGCAAAGAGAAAGGTTAAAACGGAAAGGGGAAATGCAAACAGTAAAAGGGAATGGGGGAAAGAAAAAAAATGAGAAACCGGAAAGGGCGATAAGGGAAACGGGAAATGAGAAAGGAAAATGTCGGAAATGGGAAAACGGAAAAAATAAAAGGGGAAAGGGGAGAATATTAAAAAATTAAAAGGGTAAAGGGAATCTTTCACTTTCCCAGTCAAACCTTTCCCCATTCCCTTCACGCTGCTTCTCTTTTTTTCATTTCCGCCTTTCCTTTCCCAATATGATGTAACTTGAAGTGCTTTTTCTTTTCACCCTTTCATCATAAAATATTTACGAAAGGGAAAAATAGTCCAGGGAAAAGGCGAGAAGGAAATGTGAAACAAGAAAAGCGTAAGGGGAACGGGGAAAGGTTAAAAGGGGAAACAGAAAAAGTGGATAGCTTTAAGTAAAAGAAAAGAAGAAAATGAGAAACTGCAAAGGGTGAAAAGAAAAATGAAAAGGGGTGAATCGTAAAAGGGGAAATGGAAGAAGAAAAAAGAGAAAGGGTAAAGGGAACGGGAAATGGGGAAAATCGAAAGGGTAAAGGGGAAAATAAGGAAGGGAAAGAGTGAAAATGGAAAGGGAAAAAGAAAAAAGGAAAGGGGGAAAAAGAAAAAAGAGTTGAAGGTTTAAGGAAACTGGGAAAGAATGCAAAGAGAAAGGTTAAAAGGGGAAGGGGAAAGCGAAACAGAAAGAAGAAATGGGGCAAAGAAAAGGGAAGGAAAACATGAGAAACCGGAAAGGGGGATAAGGGAAACGGGAAATGAGAAAGGAAAATGTCGGAAATAGGAAAACGGAAAAAATAAAAGCGCAAAGGGGAGAATAGCACAAATAAAAGGGGTAAAAGAGAAAGGAGAAAAGGGAAGGGGAAAGTATGAATTAAAAAGGAGAAAGAAAAACGGTAAAGGAGATTGGGAAAGGGGAATGAAAAATGCAAAGGGAAAATGAAAAACGGGTAAAGGGGTAAAGGGGAAGGGAAATGGTAAATAGGGAGACGAGAATGAGGAAAAGGGAATTCCGGCAAAGGGGAAATGGAAGAAGAAAAAAGAGCGAGGGTAAAGGGAATGGGGAAAGTCGAAAGGGTGAAAAGGGAAAACGGTAAAGGGGAATGGGGAAAATAAGGAAGGGAAAGGGCGAAAATGGAAAAGGTGAAAATGGAAAGGGGACCAGAAAAAAGGAAATGGGGGAAATGGAAAAAGGAGAAAAAGGTTGAAGGGAACTGGGAAAGAATGCAAAGAGAAAGGTTAAAAGGGGAAGGGGAAAGCAAAACATTAAGAGGGAATGGGGCAAAGAAAAAGGGAAGGAAAACATGAGAAACCGGAAAGGGCGATAAGGGAAAAGGGAAATGATAAAGGAAATGTCGGAAATGGGAAAACGGAAAAATAAAAGGGGAAAGGGGAGAATATTGAAAATAAAAAGGGTAAAAGAGAAAAGGGAAGGGGAAAAGGTGAAAAGGGGAAAGTGAAAAGAAGAAAGAAAGACGGTAAAGGAGATTGGGAAAGGGGAAAGAAAAATGCAATGGGAAAATGAAAAAGGGGTAAAGGGGAAAGGAAATGGTGAAAAGGGAAATGAGAAAAGGGAAAGGAAAATGGGAAAGAAAAAATGGTGTAAAGGAGAACTATGTGTATAATGTACTATTTAATAACTTTTAAAAAAACTTTTAGGTGAAATAGGGGACAGGCTGTGAAAAATGAGATAAGAAAAAATTGTATAATTAAGAGTAATCGTTTATACACACATTTACATCAATATAGTAATCAGCTAATAAATATCCAGACAGTTTATATTATAATATTGTAACATTATGAATATTGAATATAAATTCTAATAACATAATAGATTATTCAATAATAAATTATTCATTAATAATTTATACACCATTTTCGATGAAATCGAAGACGCTTAAAAAAGCGATTTGTAAAACTATTCACAAATAAAGCAGAGTAAATATTCTCGAGTCGCTCTGCAGGTACGAATAATCTTAATACAAATGGTAATTTAATTAAACAGTGGCTGTGCCTTATGGAATATGCTATTAACAGTCAAGAAGGATTTCTAATCATTTTCTAATCTTTATTTCCTGAAAGAAAATTGCAGAGATAACTAAATTTTGATTGTAAAAATCGTAAATATAATTTTTTAGTAATTTTCTTAGTTTGATCGGCAATTATATAAAATTCAAATGTAAAAAAGGGATTGTAGAAAATTTATATAAACCAGCCACAAGAATGTTTACAGGTTTTTTCTTGAAATAATACTTCCCTCGGACGAATGCATAACTTTTTAAGGTTTTAATTTTCTCACTCCATTTGCCACTGAAAATAAGATAAATTAATCAAAATTAAATATTGCTAAATACGAATTCCAGGACTCGGTCATATTTTTTTGGTTAAAAATTCAATTACTTAGTTTAAAGTTGAACCAGTTTGTTAAAATTAATTTTTTCGGGTGAAGATTCATCTCTCTGTTGTCTTTTTTGCTGCTAAGAATTAATTTTTTAAAGAAAAATAAACTTTTTGTTGGAGCATAATATTCTTTATTAAAAAGTGATCTTTTTTAGTAGAAAAATCGACAATTTGACTGGGAATTCATATATGTGTATCAGAATTAAAGTATTTTAAATATCAATTTTAGATTTTTTTGAAAAACTTTGTTCTTTGGTGGGAAATTTGAATTTTTTGGTAGAAAAGTCATTTTTCTGGGTTGAAAATGAACCTGTTTGTTGTTCAACCATTTGGCAGCAAATTAAACTATTTGCTTGAAAATTATCTTTTTTTGTTTAAAATTTTTTTTAAATTCCTTTTTTGGTAGAAAAGTCATCTTTCTTGGTTGAGTTGTTTTGGTTGAATATTCAACTTTTCAGGTTGAAAATTTGTTTTTTAATTATTAATAAGAATTATATTTTTAAACTAATACAGGAAATATTCCATTTTTATGTTAGAGCATATTTTTTGTAGTAATGCAATTTTTTAATGCCATAATTTATGCACAGTTTTAGTTGAAAGATGATTTTTTTTGGAGAAAATCAGTTTTTTGGCTTGAAAATTCTAACATTTGGCAGCAAATTAAAATATTTGCTTGAAAATGACCTTTTTTTGTTAAAAAAATCAAATTTTAAGTTGTAAATTAATCTATTTGGTTAAAAATTCGTTCGTTTAAAAATCGTATTTTTTTTAATTAATTTTTTTTTTAACTAGAACTCTTGACTTTCATTTTTGGTTAAAAAAAATATTTTCCATTTAAAAATTGAATTTTTTGTTACAAATTGGTCTTTTTTAGTTAAATTCAATACGCTGAAAATTCGCATTTTTTTAAATTAATTTTTTTTAACTAAAAATCTTGAATTTCATTTTTGGATTAAAAAAATCTTTTCCACTTAAAAATGCAACTATTTATTTTGTGAAAACATTGTCATTTGGTAGACATGTTTTTTTTTGTACAAGTCATTTTTTTGAGTTGAGAATGAACCTTTTAATAGAATATTCAACTTTTGAGCTCGAAAATTCATTTTTTAATTATTAATAAGAATTATTTTTTTAATCATAAAATATATACTCTACTTTTTATTAGAGCATAACATTTTTTAATTACAAATTTATCTTTTCTAGATGAAGATTCAACCATTTGACTGAAAATTCACTTTTTTTTTAATATGCGTATAGTTTGCAATAATTTTTTTTTAATTCTGTAACTCATGCATAATTTTACTTGAAAGTGTTGATCTGTTTTGACGAAAATCCATCTTCTTGGCTTGAAAGTTCAACAATTTGTCAGCAAATAAAACTATTTGCTTGAAAATGATCTTTTTTGTTAAAAAATCAAATTTTTGGTTGTTTATTAATCTATTTGGTTAAAAATTCGTATTTTTTAATAAAATCCAATACGTGTAAAATTCTTTTTTTTAAATTAATTTATAAAATAAAACTCTTGACTTTCATTTTCGCTTAGAAAAATCTTATCTCGTTAAAAATTCAAGTAATTGGTTTAAAATTCATCTTTGCCGATTGAAAACTCATATTTATGTATCAGAATTCAACTATTTATTTTGTGAAAATTGTGTCTTTTGGTAGAAAATTTTTTCCTTTTTTGGTAGAAAAGACATTTTTCTGGATTGAGAATGAACCCTTTTGTTGCATATTCAACTTTTCAGGTAAAAAATTAGTTGTTTTTTTATAATTAGGAATTTATTTTTTAAATAATAAAGGAGATATTATATTTTTTATTAGAGTATAATATTTTTTTATTGAAAATTGATCTTTTCTAGTCGAAAATGCATAAATTTGACTGGAAATTTATGTGTTTTGTTAAAAATACATCTTTTTTGTAGTAATTTAATTTTTTTATATTTGATATATACGTATATATGTATATAATATATTAACTTTAAATATTAACAAATATTATATAAATATAAAATTTAATTATTATAATTATTAATATATTTTATATTATAATAATTCTGAATATTAAAATTTAAACATTTGGCAGCAAATTAAACTATTTGCTTGAAAATTATATTTTTTTGTAAAAAATTAAAATTTTTGTTGTAAATTAAACTATTTGGTTAAAAATTCGTATTTTTTAGTTAAATAAAATACGTTGAAAATTCGTTTCTTTTTAATTATTTTTTTTAATTAAAAATTTTGACTCATTTTTGGTTAAAAAAAATATTTTCCAGATAAAAATTCAACTATTTGGTTTAAAATTCATCTTTCTCGATTGAAAATTCATACGTATGTATCAGAATTCAATTATTTTTTGGTGAAATCTTTGTCCTTTGGTAGACACTTTTTTCCTTTTTTTGGTAGAAGAGTCATTTTTCTTGGTTGAGTTGTTTTTGTTCCATATTCAACTTTTCAGGTCAAAAATTCGTTTTTTAATTATTATTAAGAATTTATTTTTTGAATAATAAAGGAGATATTCTATTTTTGGTTAGAGCATAATATTTTTTTAATTGAAAATTGATCTTTCATATTTGATATATATATATATATATATATATATTAATATAATATAATGATATATTTTTTATTAAAAATAGATCTTTTCTAGTTTAAAATTCAACAATTTGGTAAAAATTTTCTATTTTTGCAGAAAATTTGACATTTTTAGTAGAAAATCCGTTTTCTTATTATTATTTAGAATTTATTGTTAAATTCATAAAGAATATATTTCATTTTTTGTTAGATCATAATATTTTTTTATTAAAAATTGATCTTTTCTACTTTAAAATTCAATAATTTGACTCAAAATTCATGTTTTTTGTTGAAAATCAACATTTTGTTTGGCAGAAATTTAATCTTTAATCCTTTTCAGTTGTAAATTAAATTTTTTTTAAATTAAAATATTTTTCGTTGTGAATTAAAATATGTGCTTGAAAATTCATCTGCATGTATCAGAAGTCAACTATTTCGTTAAAAACATATTTTTTTATGAAAAATTCATCATTTATGTTGGAAAAATAATTTTTCTGGGTTAAAAATAAACTTTTTTGTTGAATTTTCATCTTGCAAATTTTGTTCGATTGAAAATTCAAATATTTTGTTAAAAATAATTGAATTTTCCAGAAGTCAAGACGATATTTATTGCAAAAAGGAAAACAAATCTGAAAAATTTCCAGCTTTTAAACCAATTTCAGGTTATTTACTGGTCAAAAATTATATATTTCCCAGTTAATTTAGAAGCGTTTACATGAATAATTATTAAATTCTATATTTTTTTTATTATATAGATTTTCAAAAGAATTAGAAAATTTTGTATTTGAATGTAAAATATATCATTTAAATTATTTTAATTGTGATGTCAGACTTCGTTGCCCAAACTGCTCTCAAAACAGGAGCAAAAAGAGAATTGTCAATAAAAGAGTTGAATTTTAAAAACAAAAAAAATTACCAAAAAAGATGAATTTTTAATCAGAAAGGAGTTATCTTCTATCCAAAAGGACCAATTAAAAAAATGGTTGAATTTTGACCGAAAAAAGATAAAGTTTTAAGAAAATAATGGAATTTCCATCTGGAATAAAAAAGAAAATGCATTTTCAACCAGAAAAAATGTCTGTTCTGTCAAAGGGTGAATTTTCAATCCAAAAGGACAAATTTTATTTCCAAAAAGACGAATGTTCCACAAAATAGTTGCATTTTATATTAAAAAAAAGGATAAATTTTCAAGAAGATAAATTAAATTTTCTACCAAACAGTCAAAATTTGGACTAAAAGATATAAATTCTGGACGAAAAATATAATTAGACTTTAAAAAAAAATTAACTGTCAACTATAAAATCTGAATTTTCAACTAGAAAAAAGACGAATTTTATACAAAATATTTGATTTTTAGACCAAATGAGATGAATTTTCTTTTAAAAATTACGAATTCTCTATCCAAAAAGACGAATATTTTATTAAAATAGTTAAATTTTGGGAGCAAGAGATGAATTTTTTAAAAAAATAATTGATTGTTCAACAACACAATTAATATTTTCACCAAATAATAGATTTTCTAACCAAAAGAGATAAATTCTGAGCCCAAAATATAATAATTGACTTTTTAAATAAAAAAATAACTTTCTATCAAGAAACGTGACTTTCCTAAAAAAATATGCATTTCCAAACCAAAAGGACTTATTTTCTATCCAAGAAGACGAATTTTCAATGAAAACAATTAAATTTTGGACCCAAAAAGATTACTTTTTACGAGAATAATTGAATTTTCAAACAGAAAGGACAAATTTTCTATACAAAAAATAAATTTTCAAAAAATAACTGAACTTTGGTCCAAAAAAATAAATAAATTGTTCAACAAATAGTAGAATTTGTAACAAAAAGAGATAAATTCTGAACTCAAAATAAAAAATAGTATAATTTTTAAGTAAAAGAAATAAATTATGAGCCTAAAATATATGTAAAAACAATTAACTTCCAAAAGAAAAAGGTGAATTTTTAACCAAATATGGCAATTTTCCATGAAATAATTGAATTTTCAACCAGAAAATTTTTTTTTAATCATAAAAGATCATTTCGGAATCCCAAGAATAAAAGTAAACTTTTTAATCAAAAATGATGAAGTATCAATTATAAAATCTGAATTTTTTAACCAGAAAGGATAAATTTTCTGACCAACTGACAAATTTCCTACAAAGTCGTTGAAATTTGGATAAAAAATGGTAAATTTTTTAACCAAAATTTTGAATTTCCAAGAAAATAATTAAATTTCCCACCAAAAAGACAAAAATTTTAATCATAAAACATCATTTCTGAACCCCAAATATAAAATTAAACTTTTTAATAAAAAATAAGTAACTATAAATTATAAAATATGAATTTTTATCCTGAAAGGATACATTTTTTGTCCAGCAGAAAAATGTCTTACAAAATCGTGGAAATTTAGATGAAAAAGGTAACTTTTTAAACCAAAATTTAGAATTTTCAACAAAATAATTGAATTTTCGACGAAAAAAGCAATTTTTAATCCAATAGGGTGAATTTTTTATCCAAAAAGCGGACCTTTCAAAAAAATAGTTTAATGCTCAACAAAATAATTAAATTTTTATCCAAATAGTCCAATTTTTAACCAACAACAGATGAATTCTGAACCTAAAAT
>JAWWLR010000054.1:61105113-61128537 GCA_035041075.1 Acraspis erinacei | reverse complement strand
AAATACTGTGATCTAAAAGAGATATTTTTTATAAAGTTTCATTCAAGCATTCCAAATACAAAGAATAAATATCCGAGTGCGAAGCGCGAGATTCAATATCCGCGCGCGTAGCGCGCTATCATAATGTGCCCGCGCAGCGGGCAGATTTTTCTCGTTAAAAGGGTCTCCCTGAATTCGGTGAATTTTATTTTTAGGGCCTTACATGTTTGGCCTTGGAGTCTCGACCTACCTCCTCTCCAAAGAAATCTACATTCTCGAGCACGAGTATTACTCCGGTTGCTCTCTCTTCCTAGTCCTCTGTGGAGGTTTTTACAAATTCAAGCCTCAAATCAGCGCCTTCCTCGACAAAGCAATTACCGATTACGAGAATCAGTGGAACGCCGGAAGGACCCAAGAGATCGAGACGAATGAGCAGCTCATCGAGAATCTGAAGAAGGAGCAGTGGCGAACGGAGGCGCAGAAAATGATTATGGATGTTAAAAAGGAGAATATCAAAATGCAGTTGGAGGCGGCATACCGAGAACGGGTCGCTCGTGTTTACAGCGAGGTAAAGTCACTTTTTTTCTTCTTCATTTTACATTTATTTTATTTATTTTAAAAATAATTTTTAGCTAGAAACGTTAAAGATTTAAAAATTCCATTTGTTTTTTAATTGAACTGAACGATTTTACTTGGGAATTAATCTTTTTTTCACAGAGAAAAATTAATATTGTAATGTTTACATGGAAAATCAAATATTTATAAATAATCGGCAATTGTTCATATATTTTTATAAATGAGGAAATTTCACATTTTGGGCTTAAACAATATTTTTAATATGACAAAAAGGCTTTAATTATGAATATATTATTTTGAAGTTATTTTGAAATAGAAAATAGTTTATAAAGTTGTTTTGAAACTGCATTTTAAAATTGATAAAATAATAAATGTGCGGTTAAAAATTAAAATCCAAAATAGAAAATTTGTAAATGAAAAAATGAATTTAATGTTAAAAAATAAATCTGTTTTATTTTTTTGTGTAAGAATAATTTTTTCTTAAACTGAAATGTTAACTATTCCATTTTTGTTTGAAAATTGATATTTTTTAGTTGAAAATTCACCTCTTTGATTAAAAATTAATGTATTTTTTTTTTAAATCGCCTTTTTGGCCCTAAATTTTAAAAGTACAATTAGATAAAATAAACATATGTTTGAATTTTTATTAAAATTCATCTACTTTCGAAACAAATTCTAGAAATGTTGATATTTTTAGCATTATTTAATTATTTATTTAATCTATCGCACAGAGTGACCGCTGGACCGGAAAACCGGGAAATGACCGGGAATTTTACAAATTTTCAGAATAAAAATCTGCCGAAGTTCGATTTTAACCATTTTTCAAATAATTAATTGAATTGATATCGTTTTCAATTATGATATCATTCAGTTTACAATGCGTAATTCAAAAATCTTTTACTTTAAAATGTCTTAATTTTAGATCTTAATTTTTGAGCGTTTATTTTTAATTTAAAGAATTTTAAAGTGCAGTCTTGCAGACTTACATAATTAAAAATTAAAAGCGTTTAGAATTGAAAATTTTTGATAAAAAAAGTATTATTTTATCAATTGTAAATATAAATAAATGAATAAATCATTTTTCAAATGGATCTGTACTTTAAGTATTAAAAACTGAACAATAATTTAGTTGATAAAACCATTCTAAATCCGTTCAAAGTTTAAGAATTTCCAGATTGTTACTGTTTCATTTCATTTAAAGGCTTTTATTAAATTAAAAATATTGCTTCAGTATAAATTATTCACTTTTTAACCGGTGTAATTTGAAATTGTGCAATTTAGAACAAGAATAAGTATTTAAAATGTATCAATAATTTAAAGTAAACAATTTGAAATTTAATTTTTTTACATAGAAACCTTTGAATCTCTAGAATTTCGAAGAGCTTTTAAACTTTTAACGTTACAATTTTTATTTTTATATTTAAAAAATATTAAATTTGTAAACGAAATTGTAATTTTAAGAGGTATTTAGAAGTTTTGAAAAGATTCAACGTTTATTGAAAACCTTAAATATTGATAATTAATTTCAACGAATTGTGTGAATTTTTTTCAGAACTTGTAAACATATTTTAAAATAAAGAGAATTTTTCCTACATTTTTGGAAATCGTTTAAAATCTTTTTAAATATTCGGTTAAAAATAATTTTTCAAAATGAAAAATCGTTTTCAATTTTCCTGCTAATATTAAGCACATTTTTTTATTCTTTTGGTGCCTTTCGCAATTCTTAAAAAGATCCTAAATTTTTTGTTTGAAATCTGGAAAAATCTAAATTTTATTTTAAATTATACACACTTCGTTTACATTATTTGATTATTATTTTAAGTTCTAAATTAATTTTAAATCTTTTTAAAAATTCGAAATATCTCTTGAGATTACTATAATTTTTCTACAAATAATCAGTGTTCAATTGTTATTTATAAATCTAAATTTGTAGGAAATTTGCTTAAATTCGCAGGATTATCTAGAAGTTTTAGGATAAATTCAAATAATTTTAAAACTTATTTAGAAGTTCTGAAATAATTTTTAATTTGAAAAAATTCAAAAAAAAACTTGTAGATTTGTCGAGATTTTGGAATAAAATTTGCAAGCTTTTCAAGGATGCTTAAACTATTTAAAATGCAAATAATTTAACTGCTAATTTAGAATTTTTAAGTTAAAACGAATTTTCATTAAAAAATGTAACCGTGGATTTATATTTTTGGAACTTAATCTTAAGTTTTTGAACTGTATAATTTGAACGCGGAAATTATGGAGCATTTGAATAAAAGATTTTTGCACTGAAAAACTTTTAAACTTCAATTACAATTTTTTTTAAATTAGCAGTTGCTCTTTGAGCTATTTAATTTGTTGTTTCTTTTTTATTACTTTAAATGGAAAAAGATTTAGTATAGAGTTCAATTTTTTAAATTTTATTGACCGGGAAAAATGTTTGCGAACCGGGGAAATACCAGGAAATGACCGGGAATTTTTTTCTTCGATTAAAACGGTCACCCTGATCGCAGCTAAAATATTAAAAAATAGCGTCTAATGTTAATTAAATTCCTATAAAATAATAAAAAAGGACATAATTTTTAATAAACTTGGAATTGTCAGGGAATTTTTTCCCCAGGATTTTTAGTAGAAACCCTTTAAAATCTCGTTTTTTTTTTAAATTTCAGGTGAAGAAACGACTGGACTACCAACTTCAGTTGGTGAGTGTGGAGAGGAAAATTGCCCAGAAACATATGGCGCAATGGATAATTAACAATGTGTTGAAAGCCGTGACTCCGGCTTTGGAGAAATCGACATTGCAGCAGTGTATTAAAGACCTGCAGGCTCTCGCTCCCAAGGCTTGAGGGCTTTTTATCAATAATTAGAAGATATAGCCTCTGGAGACGCGACTTCAATCTCAGTGTTTTCGAATTTATTCGAATTATTGGAAAATCTCTACGATATAATTGCTTTTGGTATTTCCGAAAATTGGCTTCTATCGACGGTGTGAATCGTTCCCACTGTTTCCAATAAAGTTCTGTTATTCTAAAGGATTTTTCATTTTTATCCGGCTTGATTTAGTTGTAAGATTTAGTTGAGAAATTAATTTATTGGAAAATTGACTTCTTAATTAAAAGAAGCGGAAAAAAGTGGAAAAATATGCAGATTTTTGACTCTATTTGAAATGCTTTAAATTCTCAAGGAGATATTTTATTTATAGGTAAAGTATTTACATTTAATTTAATTTAATTTAAAATATCTGTGTATATATAATTTTTTTATATTTTATATTTTGTTTATTTATTTTTTGGTCGGAAATTCAACTGTTTTGTAAAAAATTTACTTTTTTGTGGAAAATTCAAAATTGTTGTGTACAAAAATTGTTTTTTATTTTTTTTTTTTTAGTTAAACCTTAAAATATTTTATTAAAAGTTCGTCTTTTTGGGATGAATATTATACTATTTAGTTAAAAATTCCATTATTTTATTTGAAAATTTAACTATTCGTGGAAATTAATTAATTTTTTTTTGAAAATTCGCCCTTTTGGATTAAAAATAAAAAAAACTATTATAGTAAAAAATTCAACTATTTGGTTGATAATTAATTTTTTTATAATTCATGATTTTGACTTGAAAATTAGAATATTATAGTATAAAATTCAATTATTATGCTGAAAATAGAATGTTTTTTTTTGTTGAAATGTCATTTTTTTCAAATTGAAAGTGCAACTGTTTTGTGGAAAATTCGCCTTTTTTGGATCGAAAATTCAACTATTTGTAACTTTTGGGGTGAAAATTCATATTCTTTTTTATCGAAAATTCAACTTTTTGGTGGAAAATTAACTTTAATTCATATTTTCGGGTTGAAAAGAAAATTGTTTTGTAAGAAACGCACTTTTTTAAATTAAAAATTTAACAGTTTTGGTTGAAAATTCAACTACTTGATTGAAAAAGAAATCTTCTGTTGAAATGTTATATTTTTGAGTTGAAAATGTGCCTTTTTGTATTCAAAATTCAACTATTTTGTTGAAAATCAACTTTTTTTTTATATTGGTTTGAAAATTAAACTATTATGGTAGAAGATTAAATTATTTCATTGAATACATTTACTTTTGGGATGAAAATTAAAAAATTTCTTTTCAAATTCACCTATTTTGGTGGAAAATCGATTTTTTTGTTAAAATTTAATATTTTTTAGTTATAAAATCAATTGATTTTGTAGAAAATTCGCCTTTATGGATAAATATTAAAAAACTATAATGGTAAAAATTCAAATATTTGGTTGAAAATTACTTTTGTTTTAATTCAAGATTTTTTTTGAAAATTTAAGTATTACGGTATAAAAATCAATTATTAAATTTAAAACTCTTCCTTTCGAGATGAAAATTAAAAAGTTAGAATTGAATATCTTTCGAGTCGAAAATGCAACTGTTTTGAAGAAAATTTACGTTTTTGTGGAAAATTCAATTATTGTGTAAAAATTTTTTTTTTAATTAAACCTTAAAATATTTTATTAAAATTTCGTCCTTTTGGGATGAATATTATACTATTTTGTTGAAAATTCGCCTTTTTGGATTAAATTTTTTTTTTAAATCAACTATTTGGTTGATAAGAATTTTTTTTTTAATTCATGATTTTGACTTGAAAATTAGAATATTATGGTATAAAATTAAATTATTCAATTCAAAATTTTTCGTTTCGGAGTGAAAATTAAAATTCTTCTTTGAAAATTAAACTCTTTGGTGAAAAATGAACTTCTTTTAATTGAAAATTCATATTATCGGGTTAAAAATGCAACTGTTTTGTAGAGAATTCGCCTTTTTTGGATTGAAAATTCAACTATTTGTAACATTTGGGATGGAAATTCATATTTTTTATCGAAAAATCAACTTTTTGGTGAAAAATCGATTTTAATTAATATTTTCGGGTTGAAAATTCAATTGTTTTGTAAGAAATGCACTTTTTTAAATTAAAAATTCAACCATTTTATTGCAAATTCATCTTTTTGGGATGAATATTAAATTATTTTATTGAAAATTCAACAATTTTTGTTGAAAATTCTTCTATTTGATTGAAAAGAACTTTTTGTTGAAATGTTATATTTTCGAGTTGAAAATTTGCCTTTTTGTATTCAAAATTCCACTATTTGGTTGAAAATCAACTTTTTTTATGAGTTTGGTTTGAAAATACAACTATTAGGTATAAAATTAAATGATTATATTGAAAAATTTTGCTTTTGGGATGAAAATTAAAAAATTTCTTTTAAAATTCACCTATTTTGGTGGAAAATCGAATTTTTTTGTTAAAATTTAATATTTTTGAGTTAAAAATTTAACTGATTTTGTAGAAAATTCGCCTTTTTGGATAAATATTAAAAAACTATTATAGTACAAAATTCAACTATTTGGTTGATAAGTAGTTTTTTGTAATTCATGATTTTGACTTGAAAATTTAACTGTTATGGTATAAAAATCAATTATTTAATTGAAAATTTTTCGTTTCGGAGTGAAAATTAAAACTCTTCTTTGAAAATTTAACTCTTTGGTGAAAAAGTAACTTTTTAAAATTGAAAATTCATATTATCGGGTTAAAAATGCAACTTTTTTTGTAGAAAATTCGCCTTTTTGGATTGAAAATTCAACTATTTGTAACTTTTGGGTTAAAATTTCATATTTTTTTAATCGACAATTCAACTTTTTGGTGAAAAATTAACTTTAATTCATATTTTTGGGTTTAAAATTAAAACGTTTCTTTGAAAATTCAACTAATTTGGTTGAAAATATAATTTTTTTCTTAAAATTTTATATTTTCAAGTTAAAAATTCAACTGTTTTATAGAAAATTCGTATTTATGCCTTGAAAAATTTTTTTTAATTCATATTTTCGGGGTTAAAAATTCAATTATTGTGTGAAAAATTGGCTTTTTTGAATTAACAATTCAACTGTTTAATTAAAAATTCGCCCTTTTGGAAAGAATATTAATTTATTTTGCTGAAAATTCAACTATTGGGTTAAAAATAAACTTTTTGAATGAAAATTCATATTTTTTTGTTAAAAATTCACTTGTTGTGTAGAAAGTTCGTTTTTTTAAATTAAACATTCAACTATTTTATTAAAAGTTTGTCCATTTGGAATGAATATTATAGTATTTAGTTGAAAATGGTAGAAAATTCGCCTTTTTTATTAAACATTCAACTATTTGTATCTTTTGGGGTGTAAATTCATATTTTTTTCATCAAAAATTCAACTTTTTGGTGAAAAATTGATTTTGATTCATATTTTCTGTTTGAAAATTGAACTTTTTTGTAAAAAATGGACTTTTTAAAATTAAAAATTCAACAATTTTGATTGAAAATTCAACTACTTGATTGAAAAAGAACTCTTTTGTTGAAATGTTATATTTTCGAGTTGAAAATTTGCCTGTTTGTATTCAAAATTCCACTACTTGGTTGAAAATAAACTTTTTTTTTGGATTTTGGTTTGAAAATTCAACTATTATGGTATAAAATTAAATTATTTCAATGAAAGTTTTTCCTTTTGGGATGAAAATTACAAAATTTCTTTTAAAATTCAACTAGTTTGGTATAAAATCGAATTTTTTTGTTATAAGTTTATATTTTCGAGATAAAAATTCAGTTTATTTTGTAGGAAATTCGCCTTTTTGGATAAATATTAAAAAACTATTATAGTAAAAATTCAACTATTTGGTTGAAAATTACTTTTTTTTTTTAATGTCATGATTTTTGTTTAAACTATCACGGTATAAAAATCAATTATTAAATTTAAAATTCTTCCTTTCGGGATGAAAATTAAAAAGTTAAAATGGCAGATATTTCGTGTTTAAAATTCAACTGTTTTGTAGAAAATTCGCATTTTTTGTTTGAAAATTCAACTATTTGTAATTTTTGGGATAAAATTTCATATTTTTTTTATCGAAAATTCAACTTTTTGGTGAAAAATTAACTTTAACTCATATTTTCGGGTTGAAAATTCAATTGTTTTGTAAGAAATGCATTTTTTTAACTAAAAATTCATTAATTTTATCACAAATGTATCTGTTTGGGATGAATATTAAATTATTTTGGTTTGAAAATTCAAGTAAATTATTCTAAATTCATAATTTTGGATTGAAAAATCAATTATTATGGTATAAAATTAAATTATTTCGTTGAAAACTTTTCCTTTTGGGATGCAAATTAAAATGTTTCTTTGAAAATTCAACTTTTTGGTTGCAAATTAAATTTTTTTGTTAAAATGTTATATTTTCGAGCTGCAAATTTAACTTATTTGTAAAAAAATGAGTCTTTTTGGGATGAATATTAAATTATTTTGTTGAAAATTCAACTATTTCATTGAAAAAGATCTTTTTGGAATAAAATTCAATAGTTATTTACAAAATTCTCTTTTTTTGAATTAAACCCTTAACTTTTTTAGTAGATATTTGTCCTTTTGGGAAGAATATTGAAAATTCAAATAATTTGGTTGGAGAATCAACTATTTGCTTGAAAAAAGACTTTTTTGTTCTAATTTTATATTATCAAGTTAAAAATTCATCTGTTTTTGTAGAAAATTCGCCTTTTTTGGATTGAAAATTCAAGTATTTGTAACTTTTGGAATGAAAATTCATATTTTTGGTCGAAAATTCAACTTTTTGGCGAATAATTAACTTTAATTCATATTTTCCGGTTGTAAATTTAATTAATTTGTATTTAATGCACCTTCTTGAATTAAACATTCAACCGTTTTATTACAAATTCCTATTTTCGGGATGAGTATTAAATTATTTTGTTGAAAATTGAACTATTTGGTTGAAAATCAACTTTTATTTATTTTGGTTTGAAAATTCTTAAATTATTTCATTGAAAACTTTTTCTTTTAGGATGAAAATTAAAAAATTTCTTTTAAAATTCAACTATTTTAGTGGAAAGTTGAATTTTTTTTTAATTTTATATTTTCGAGATAAAAATTCAATTGGTTTTAAAGAAAATTCGCCTTTTTGGATAAATATTTAAAAAATATTATAGTATAAAATTCAACTATTTGGTTGAAAATTACTTTTTTTTTAGTCATGATTTTTTTTTGTGAAAATTGAACTATTATGGTATAAATTTCAATTATTTAATTGAAAACTCTTCCTTTCGAAATGAAAATTAAAATTTCTTTGAAAATTCCACTATTTGCTTGCAAATTAACATTTTTATTTTAAAATTCATATTATCGGGTTGAAAATTCAACTATTTTTGCTGAAAATATAATTTTTTTATGTTAAAATGTCATATTTTCGAGTTGAAAGTTCAACTGTTTTGTAGAAAATTCGCCTTTTTTAGATTGATAATGCAACTTTTTATAACTTTTGGGATGAAACTTCATATTTTTGGCCGAAAATTCAACTTTTTTTTGTGAAAAATGGACTTTAGATTGAAAGATTAAACTATTATAATAGAAAATTCAACTATTTGGTTGAAAATCAACTCTTTTTTTAAGATTTTAGTTTGAAAATTTAACTAATTGGATATAAAATGAAATTAGTTCATTGAAAGCTTTTCCCTTTGGAATGAAAATTAAAACATTTCTTTTAAAATTCTAGTATTTTGGCGCAAAGTCGAATTTTTGGTTAAAATTTTGTATTTTCGAGTTAAAAATTCAACTAGTTTGTAAATAAATTCGTCTTTTTGCCTTAAAAATTCAACTATTTTATTACAAATTCCTCCTTTTGCAGAAAAATTCAATTTTTTGATTGGAAAAAAATCTTTTCTTTTAATTCATATTTTCGAGGTTAAAAATTCAATTGTTCTGTAAAAAATTGGCTTTTTTGAATTAAAGATTCAACTGTTTTATTACAAATTCGTCATTTTGGGAAGAATATTAAATTATTTTGCTGAAAACTCAACTATTTGATTGACAAAGAACTTTTTTTGATTAAAATTCAACTATTTGGTTAAAAATAAACTTTTTAAATAAAAACTCATATTTTTTGGTTAAAAATTCAATTGTTGTGTAGAAAATTCGTTTTTTTCAATTAAAAATTAAACTATTTTATTAAAACTTCGTCCTTTTGGAATTAATATTATACTACTTAGTTAAAAATTGTAGAAAATTCGCCTATTTTTGGTAAAAAGTTCAAATCTTTGGTGAAAAATTAACTTTAAGGTATATTTTCGGGTTGAAAATTACAATTTTGGTTGAAAATTCATCTTTTTGGGATGAATATTAAATTATTTTGTTGACAATTCAACAATCCTATATTTGAAAGTTGCTCATCTATGCTCCGTGACGGTGTGACGGCGTGATGCCGTTATGGAGGTTCCCATTCATTGAGATAAGCACGTTCGAGAGATCTGTTTATATTATGGATGTAAACATTCCTAGCGAATAAATTACATCGAGCGGGCTGAGTTTGAGTGTTAACACGCCGCTAAAACAGGGACTCTATAGTCGTTAAAGCATCATTTTTAGTCCTAATTATGTTTAAAAAATAATAAAATATTCTATCAGAAAAAATATTAAATTTGAATTAAAGAAGATTCAATTCAAAAAAGAGACCAATTTTATGCAAAATTATTGAAATTAAATAATTTGAATAATTAATAAAATAATGAGCAAGTATTTCTCAGTCAAATTTTTAACTAATATTCTTTTACCTATTTAAATTTTCAGTGAAAAAATATCTTTTGACAAAAAAACGGTATTTTAATAAAACAGTTGAGTTTTCAACCAGATTATAAATTAATTTTCAACAAATTAGTTAAATAACTTACTAGGATGATTGAAAAAATAGAATAAGTCAAATTTCCAAACAAAAAATATTTCTCAGTCAAGAAAGATAACAATTGCCACCCAATTTTTTACTTTTCAAACCAAAAAATTTGCAATTAAAAATTAATTTTCATAAAAAAAATAATTTTAATTAAGTATTTCAAGTTTCCGCTAAAAAGAGAAATTTCCCACCAAATTAAACAAAAGAAATTAACAAAATTAATCATAACAAAAATTTTAATTTTCAACCAAATAGTGATTATTTGAAAACGACGAATTTTTAACCAAATTTTCATTTAAAATATAAATTAATTTTTAACAAATTATATACAAAAATTAAAATTTGACCAAAAACAAAAGGGTTAAATTTTTAACTTAAATATAATTTAATTTGTAACAAATCAGGTCATCTTTGAGCCAAAAAATAATGTTCAACCAAATTAATTAAATTAAAGAATTAAAAAATTATTATTCATCAAATTTAAATATTTTACATTATGATTGGAAAAATTAAACGAAATTAATTAAATGACTTTAGCGAAATTGATTATCAACCAAAGAGTTGAATTTTTAATACAACAAGATAAATTAACTTAATTTATTAATTAAAAAACCAATATTATTTAAAAAAGAATTAGAACAAAAAAGTTAATCTTCAACCAAAAATTGATTAGTTATATTTTAAGTTTATAAAATTAATTTTTTGACGAAAAAAGTCCAATTAAAAAAAAAGTTAAATTGAAACCAATTACAGATTAACTTTTAGCCGAAATATAAATTAATTCTAAGCAAATTAGGTTAAGTTTCAACTGAAAGAGGAATTTTAGTCAAAATTAATTAAGTTGAAAAAGTACAAAAAATATTAATTACAAAATTTAAATATTTAACCATGTGATTTAAAAAATGTAAAAAGCTAATTTTTAACAAAAAATCGATTAGTTACATTTTTAAATAAAATAAAAAATACATTAACTTTTGGACCAAAAACACCAATTTTTAATAAAAAAAGATCAATTAAATTAAATTCTTAATTGAAAAATCAATATTATAAAAAAAATATTAGCTACTACAAAAAACTAATTTTCAACCAAAAGTTGCTTAGTTTTTTCAATTAGAAAAATTAATTTTTGGACGAAAATGTATAATTTTCAACAAATAGTTGAATTCAAAACCATTAAAGATTAATTTTTAACCTATGTATAAGTAAATTTTAAGAAAATTAGGTTAATTTTAGACTAAAAATATGTTAATTTAAAATTAAAGAAAGTTGTTGAAAAAATAAAATTAGGGAAAAAAGTTGAATTTTAATCAAAATAATTAAATTAAAAAAAAAAGTACAAAAAAATAATTATGAAATTAAAATATTCAACAATATGATTTAAAAAATTGTAAACAAACATCAGTTAACTTAACGTAATTATTAAAAACAATGTTAAGTACAAAAAAAAATAATTTTCAACAAAAAATCGATTAGTTACATTTTCAAATAAAACAAAAAAATAATTTTTTGACTAAAAATCACAAAATTTTGAATAAAAATTATTTATTTATTTCTTAAAAAAGCTATATTAAAAAAAATATTAGCTACAACAAAAGTTAATTTTGAACCAAAAATTGATTAGTTAAATTTTCAAATTAAAAAATTTATTTATGGACGAAAAAATAAAAAATTTGGTAAAAATAGTTGAATTAAAAATCCTTAGAAATTAATTTTTAGCATAAATATAAAAAAGATGTTACTTTAAAAATAAAGACCGTTGAATTTAATCATTATTAATAAGAAAAAATGAATTTCAATAAAAATAAATTAAATTTAAAATGTACAACAAAATTAATTACAAAGTTTAAATATTTAACAATACGATTAAAAAAATGTAAACAAGATTAATTTAATTTAACGAAATTGATTTTAAACAAACATTTGAAATTTTATTCAAAAATTTTAATGTATATCAGTTTATTAATTATAAAAACAGTCTTATTAAAAACAATAATAAGTACTAAAAATTAAAAAAAAAAATTTTGGGCTAAAAACAAGAATTTTTAATAAAAAAAAGATCAATTAAATTTATTTATTAAAAATCAATATTATTAAAAACAATATTAGCAACAACATAAAAGTTAATTATTAACAAAAAATTCATTAGATAAATTTTCAATTTAAAAAATTAATTTTTGGACGAAAAAATACCAATTTTGTTCAAAATAGTTGAATTATAAACCATAAAAGATTAATTTTCACGCAACCAGTTGAATTCTGGTTGCATTTTTAACCAAAAAGAAGAAAATTCTAAAATAAACATAAATTTTTTATAATGAATTTGATTATTTAATTGAATAGCTTCTCGAAAATGAAGAATTAAAATACATTTATGAAGAAGAGGAATTTTTTTATAGTTATTAAAAAAAAAGTTTCGCCTAATCCAATTGGTATTATTGTTTGGCCCTCAGCGTGCAGACATCTGGGATTTCCCCCACCCAACCTGAAAGACCGAATAGCTTGATTGGTTTGTAAAGAGCGCATCATTCAAACTTTCCAGTAATTTTTTTATATTTGAAAAGTAAATATATTAAATTTTATTCAAAGTAATCCAGATTATAAGAAATTTATGTTGTATTAATAATAATCTTTTATTAAAACAGTAAGAAAGCGGTTGTTTTTTAAAGAAAGGAAATTAGATCTCTAACCTGTAAACACACGTATGCAAAATTTCGCTTTCGTAACCTTCACTCTTCGCAACATATGTCAGTGCCAGAGTGGATCAGCTGTTAAACGTCAATGGCTTATCTGCTTACCAAATTTTTTAAGGATTGGGAATAACTAAAATAGTGCAGTTTTGGAATAATTATGGCGTGGTTGTCAGGTCTTGCCGGAAAAGCGGAGCATTTATTAAATAAGATTGACAAAAATACCGCAGCAGTATTAAGTAAAGAGAAAAATGACCAACTCGCAGAGGTTATGTGGATGCCTCCGAGTGAAAGGTAAGGAATTTTAATCCAAATATTCTACGCATTGACCTTTTCACACTTTCTAAAGGCGGGCAAGTTATGAGATATAATTACCTGGGATTTAAATCATTTAAATCTGCGTTTTTAGTCTGTTTCATTGATATTTAAGAGGTTGGACTACCTTGACATTTCGAAGTGGAGTCTCTCCTCCTCTTTCTTTTCGATAATTATTCCAAGCTATCTTCCCTTTTTATGTATTTATCAATATAATTTATTATTTATAAACTATTCAGTAGATTAATTAAATAAAGTTTGCAATTTTGATCAAATATTTCGATAATTTCGATCTAATTCTAAGGTTTGGGGTTATGACAGTTTTAAATTCATGAAATATTTAATGTTTAGAATTCCATATTGTTCAGGGTAGGCAATTATTTATAAAATATTTAACATAATTAGTTTATTTTTATTCGCAATTAATCAAATATTTCGATAATTTCGATCTGATTCTAAGGTTTGAGGTTATGTTAGTTTAAAATTCTTCAAATCGTGCATTTTGCTCGAAAACCTTTTATTTATTTTATTTTTCTTTAAAAAGAATACAAGATTTTGAGAGATTTTGAATTTTGAAAGAATAATCATTTGAAATTAATAAAAAAGATTTCACAAATATTTTTAAGGATTTCATAGAAACTTAATAAAGATTTTTAAAAATACAAGATTTTCAGCGCTTTCAAATTTCTTTAGAAGACTTTAAAAAATTTCAAACATTTGACAGATTTCAAATTAATACAAAAGATTTCAGATTTTAAAAAGATTTAAAAAGAATACAAGATTTTTACAAATTTACAATTTTTTAAAAAGATTTTTAAAGTTTCCACCAAAAATTTAAGTATTTAAATGATTTTAAATTAGTACAAAAGATTTGAGAATTAAATTTTTTTAGAAGATTTCACAAAGATTTAAAATATTTTGATGTTTTTAAATTAATACAAAAGATTTTACAGATAATGCAAAAGTTTTACCAACATTTTGAAAAAATACAGTAATCTTAAACATTTCAAAAAGGACAGAGTTCACCAGATTTCAAATATTTGCAAATATTTCAAAGATTTTAAACAATTAAAAAAAAATTCAAATATTTTACTAATTTAAAATTAAAGAAAAATATTTCAGAAAGGTTTCACAATCATTTCAGATTTTAAAAAGATTTAAAAAGAATATAAGGATTTAAATATTAAAAATTTAATTAAATTTAATTAATTAATTTAATTTCATTAATTTAAATATTCAAATTATTTCAACTTAGTAAAAAATATTTCAGATTTTAAAAGAATACAAGCATTTCACCAATTTCGATTTTTTTTAAAGATTTTAAAAGTTTTCACCAAAAATTTAAATGATTTCAAAATAGTAAAAAATATTGCAGAATTAAAATTTTTTTAGAAGTATTAAAAAGATTTCACAAAGATTTACAATATTTTAATGATTTCAAATTAATACCAAAAGTTTCACAAAGATTTCAAATATTTTACTAATTTCAAATTAGTGAAAAAGATTTCAGAATTAAAATTTTGTAGAATATTTGAAAAGATTAAAAATATTTTGCTGCTTTCAAATTAATACAAAACATTTCACAAATATTTAAAATATTTTACTGATTTCAAATTAATGCAAAAGATTTTACAGATATTTCAAAGATTTCACCAAAATATTGAGAAATTACAGAAATCTTAAACATTTAAAAAAGGATACAGTTTACCAGATTTCAAATATTTGGAAATATTTTCGAGATTTTAAACGATTTGAATTTTTTTTTAAAGATTTCACAAAGATTTCAAATATTCTAATGATTTCAAATTAATACAAAAGATTTTACAGATATTTCAAAGAATTCACCAATTTACAATTTTTTAAAAAGATTTAAAAAGTTTTCACCAAAAATTTTAATATTTTATAAATTTAAATTAATACGAAAGATTTTACAGATATTTCAGATTTTTGAAAGATTTTTAAAGTTTCACCAAAATTAAAATATTTAAATGATTTAAAAAAAGTAAAGAAGATTTCAGAATTAAATTTTTTTTAGAAGATTTAAAAATATTTCACAAAGATTTAAAATATTTTAATCATTTTAAATTAATGAAAAAGATTTCAGAAAGGTTTCACAATCAGATACAACAGATTTCAAAATTTTAATTTTTTTGGAAGATTTAAAAATATTCCACAAGAATTTAAAATATGTTGTTGCTTTTAAATTAATAAAAAATATTTCCGAAATATTTTTAAAGATTCCTATACAAATTTCATAAAGATTTTAAAAGAATACAAGAGTTTCAACGATTTCACAATTTTGTTGAAGATTTTAAAAGTTTCACCCAAATTTAAATGTTTCAATAATTTCAAATTTTAAAAGAATACAAGAATTTCACCAATTTCAATTTTTTTGTTTGAAGATTTTAAAAGTTTTCATCAAAAATTTAAATGATTTCAAATTATTAAAAAAGATTTCAGAATTAAAATTATTTAGAAGATTTAAAAAGATTTTATAAAGATTTATAATATTTGAATGATTTCAAATTAATACCAAAGATTTTGCAGCCATTTCAAAGACTTCACCAAAATTTTGAAAAAATACAGAAATCTTTAACATTTCAAAAAGGATACAGTACACCAGATTTCAAATATTTTACTAATTTCAAATTAATGAAAAAGATTTCAGAAATGTTTCAAAATCATTTAAAATTTTAAAAAGATTTAAAAATAATACAAGAATTTCACCAATTAAAATTTTTTTTAAAGATTTTAAAAGTTTTCATAAAAAATTTAAATATTTAAATGATTTCAAGTGAGTAAAAAAGATTTCACAATTATTTCAGATTTTAAAAGAATTTCACCAATTTCGATTTTGTTTAGGATTTAAAAAGTTTTCATCAAAAATTTAAATGATTTCAAATTATTAAAAAATATTTCAGAATTACAATTTTTTAAGAATATTTTAAAAGAATACAAGGATTTCACCAATTAAAATCTTTTTTGAAGATTTTAAAAGTTTTCACAAAAAATTTAAATATTTAAATGTATTTTCAAAAGATTTCACAAAGATTTGAAATATTTTACTAATTTCAAATTATTGAAAAAGATTTCAGAAAGGTTTCACAATCATTTCAGATTTTAAAAGAATACAAGATTTTCACCAATTTCGAATTTTTTTGACGATTTTAAAAGTTTTCACCAAAAATTTCAATATTTTAATGATTTCAAATTAATACAAAAGATTTTACAGATATCTCAAAGATTTCACAACAATTTGGAAATAATACAGGAATCTTACACATTTCAAAAAGGATACTGGACACCAAATTTCAAATAATTGGAAATATTTTAAAGATTTCAAACAATTAAAAAAAATATTCGAAAGATTTCAAATATTTTACTGATTTCAAATTAACGAAAAGTATTTCAGAAAGGTTACACAATCATTTCAGATTTTAAAAAGATTAAAAAAGAATACAAGGATTTAAATATTAAAAATTTAATTAAATTCAATTAATTAATTTAATTTAAATATTTAAATCATTTCAAATTAGTAAAAAATATTTCAGATTTTAAAGGAATACAAGCATTTCACCAATTTCGATTTTTTTTGAAGATTTTAAAAGTTTTCATCGAAAATTTAAATGATTTCAAAATAGTAAAAAAGATTGCAGAATTAAAATTTTTCAGAAGATTTAAAAAGATTTAGCAAAGATCTAGAATATTTTACTAATTTCAAATTAGTGAAAAAGGTTTCAAAATCATTTCAAATTAGTACAAAAGATTTCAGAATTAAAATTTTTTATAAGATTTGAAAAGATTAAAAATATTTAGCTGCTTACAAATTAATACCGAAAATTTCACAAAGATTTAAAGTATTTTAATGATTTCAAATTAATACAAAAGATTTTACAGATATTTCAAAGATTTCAGCAAAATATTGAGATATTAGATAAATCTTAAACATTTAAAAAAGGATACAGTACATCAGATTTCAAATATTTGGAAATATTTTAAAGATTTTAAACGATTTGCAATTTTTTAAAAGATTTCACATAGATTTCAAATATTTTAATGATTTCAAATTAATACAAAAGCTTTTACCGTTATTTCAATGATTTCGCCAAAATTTAAAAAAATACAAGAATCTAAAACATTTTAAAAAGGATACTGCACACCAGATTTCAAGTATTTTAAAGATTTTAAACGATTTGAAGTTTTTTTTTAAGATTTCAAATATTTTACTAATTTCAAATTATTGAAAAAGATTTCAGAAAGGTTTCACCATTATTTCAAATTTTAAAAAGATTTAAAAAGAATACAAAAATTTCACCAATTTACAATTTTTTAAAAAGATTTTAAAAGTTTTCCCCAAAATTTTAATATTTTATGATTTTAAATTAATCTGAAAGATTTTACAGATATTTCAAAGATTTCACCAAAAATGTGAAAAAACAAAATAATCTAAAACATTTCAAAAAGGATACAGTTCACCAGATTTCAAATGTTTGGTAATATTTGGAAGATTTTAAACGATTAAACAAATTTTCAAAAGATTTAAAATATTTTACTGATTTCAAATTAATGAAAAAGATTTCACAATCATTTCAGATTTTAAAAAGATTTAAAAATAATACAAGGATTTCACCAATTTCAAATTTTCTTGGAGATTTAAAAAGTTTTCACCAAAAATTTAAATTTTTAAATGATTGCAGAATTAAAAATTTTTTATAAGATTTAAAAAGATTTCCCAAAGATTTAAAATATTTTGCTGCTTTCAAATTACTCCAGATTTCAAATATTTGAAAATATTAAAAAAAATTTTAACGATTTGAAAATTTTTCAAAAAAAATCAAATATTTCAAATATTTTACTAATTTCAAATTGTTGAAATAAATTTCACAAGGTTTTCACAATCATTTCAGATTTTAAAACGTCTTTAAAAGAATACAAGGATTTCACCAATTTCAAATTTTTTTGAAGATTTTAAAATTTTTCACAAAAAAATTAAATATTTAAATGATTTCAAATGAGTAAAAAGGATTTCACAATTATTTCAGATATTTAAAAGATTTTTAAAAAATACAAGAATTTCACCAATTTCCAAATTTTGTAAAAAGATTTTAAAAGTTTTCACCAAAAATTTAAATGATTTTAAATTAGAAAAAAAGATTTCACCAATTTCGATTTTTTTGTTGTTGAAGATTTTAGCAGTTTTCATCCAAAATTTAAATGATTTTAAATTATTAAAAAAGATTGCAGAATTAAAATTTGTTTAGAAGATTTAAAAAGATTTCACAAAGATTTACAATATTTTATTGATTTCAAATTAATACAAAAAATTTCACAAAGATTTCAAATATTTCACTAATTTCAAATTAGTGAAAAAGATTTCAGAAATGTTTCAAAATCATTTCAAATTTTAAAAAGATTTTAAAAGAATACAAGAATTTCACCAATTTCGATTTTTTTTAAGATTTAAAAAGTTTTCATCAAAAATTTAAATGATTTCAAATTATTTAAAATATTTCAGAATTAAAATTTTTTAACAAGATTTTAAAAGAATACAAGAATTTCACCAATTTAAAATGTTTTTGAAGATTTTAAAAGTTTTCAAAAAAAATTTAAATATTTAAATTATTTCAAAACAGTACAAAAGATATCAGAATTAAAATTTTTTAGAAGATTTTAAACGATTTGAAAAATTTTCAAAAGATTTCACAAAGATTTTTAAATATTTTACTAATTTCAAATTAATGAAAATGATTTCAGAAAGGTTTCAAAATCATTTCAAATTTTAATAACATTAAAAAAGAATACAAGAATTTCACCAATTACATTTTTTTTGAAGATTTTAAAAGTTTTCATCCAAAATTTAACTGATTTCAAATTATTAAAAAATATTACAGAATAAAATTTTTTAAAGAAGATTTAAAAAGATTTCACAAAGATTTAAAATATTTTAATGATTTCAATTTAATACAAAAGATTTCACAAAGATTTAAAGTATTTTAATGATTTGAAATAAATAAAATTTATTTATAAAAATTTCATACAAATTTAATAAAGAGTTAAAAGTAATACAAGAATTTCAACGCTTTCAAATTTGTTTAGAAGATTTAAAAAGATTAAAAATATTTGACTGAATTCAAATTAATACAAAAGATTTCACCATTTTCAATTTTTTTAGAAGATTATAAAATTTTTCACACAAAATTTAAATATTTAAATCATTTTAAATTAGTAAAAAAGATTTAACAATTATTTCCGATTTTTAAAATATTTTAAAAGAACACAAGAATTTAATAAATTTCAATATTTTTGGAAGATTTAAAAGGTTTCACAAAGATTTATAATATGTGGTTGCTTTTAAATTAATAAAAAATATTTCACAAATATTTTTAAGGATTTCGTACAAATTTCATAAAGATTTTAAAAGAATACAAGTGTTTCAACGATTTCAAATTATTAAGAAGATTAAAAAAATTTTTAGATAGATTTAAACTGTTTTGCTGCTTTCAAATTAATACCAAAAATTTCCCAAAGATTTCAAAGATTTCACCAAATTTGTTTAATGATTTCAAGAATTTGATAAGATTTCCGAACATTTTAAAGATTTTGAACAACTTCAAATTTTTTTAGAAGATTACACAAAAATTTTAAATATTACAGTGACTCCAAACAAATACAAAATAATCTGAAAGATTTCTCAAATATTCCAAAGATTTTAAGGATTTCAAAGATTCTACTAAATTTTTAAAATATTCCAAAAGATCTCTCAAAATTTTTTTAGAAATTATCAATTTTTTTAGCAATAAGCAATAATAATTTTTAGCAATAAGCAATCTGAATATTTTAGAATGCAAATTAAAAATTTTTTAATTTCCTCTGTATTTTCTCGGTTTGAGAAGAAAAATAATTGTGAATGCATAAATAAATATTTCGAATAACTATGTTTTTAGGTTTATTTGTTTTTAAGTTATATAAATTTATTTTTCCTAATATTCTTGAGAAAATTCCAAAAGATTTTTGAAAATTTCAGATATTTTAAAACAAAATTTCACCAAAAAAGTTCATCTTCTTCCAAATAGTGGAATTTATAATAAGAAAAAAAGATTCCTTCTCGACGAAAAATATAATAATTGATATTTTAATCCAAAAAGATTTTTATTTTTAATAATAGACAGGTAAAGTGATCCAAAAAAGTTGATCAATAACCACAAAACATTAATTTTTAACCAGTTGTATTTTTAACCAAAAAAGATGAAATATTTATTTAAAAATATGAATTTGCTACAAAACAGTTTACTTTTTTAACCCTGAAATGTGAATTTTTTACAAAAAAATTAATTTTTATCTAAATACTTTATTTTTCTACCAAGAAGATTAACTTTTTCACTAAAACAGATACAAAAATATGAAATTCGCACTAAAAGACATTAATTTTAAATCCAAAAGACGAATTTTCAACAAAATTGTTTAATTTTTAACCAAAAAAAATTTTTCAGTCAAGAAAGGCAAAAAAATGCAGGCAAAATTATAGTTTGAGGTGAAAAATAATGTTTGATACAAAATAAAAATTTCGAATAAATATTTATTTTTAAGTTTCTTTGTTTATTTGCTTTACAGTTATAAAAAAAAATTTTTTTCTAGATATCTCTAGAAAAGTCACAAAGATTTTTTAATTTTTCAGTTAAATCGAAAAAGTATCTACACAATTTCTAAGAAATAATTTTAAAATAATTTATAAATCTTAAGAACAAATTTTATTATCATAAAACCTTTCGAAATCGTAAAAAAAATTTCAAAATTTTATTTCATAATCCTAAAAAATCTGCATTTTGTTTGAAATGTTTTCAAAATTTAAATTATTTTTTGATTTTTATCTTTGGAAGTTTTTCCCAAAATTTAGAACGTAATTGTGAATTTTTTTAAATTTTCTCAAATTATTCCAGATTATTTTTTGAAATTTTTAGAATCTGGATTTTTTTAATACCTTTTTAAACATAATACAGATCGACCGATTTGAGTTAAAAATATGCAAGGATTTGCAACATTTTTAATTTACTTTTGGATACAAAATTCTAAATTTATTTAATTTTTTTTTGTTGGACTGGAAAATTCATCATTTTTGTAAAATAGTCTCTTTTTAAGAATTGAAAAAAATTGTTAAAAATATTTTTAGTAATAATTATAGTAATCAAACTAAATATTTTAGTAAAATAAATCACATTTTTACGACTTTCAAGTTCTAAAATAATTTTTTATATGTATATAAAAATAGAAAAAACCTAAAAAACTATAAAATTTTTGAAATCTCTTTTGAAAAAATTTTAATCTCTAGATTTTTTTTTCAATTTTTGGAGAATCTTTGAAATATTTTTTTATAATTATAATTTTTAAATATTTCCGAGTATTCAAATTTACAAAATTCTCAGTTTTTATTTAAAAATTGTATTTTTATAGCTTTTATTATGGTTTATTATCGACGAGTAAAGTCCATTTATTTTCGAATTTATTAAATAATTAATTTAATAGGGATTTTTCCATTATATTAACGTTTTCTTTCTTAGAAATTAAAACTTCAAAATACCCTAATTATGATAAGCAAAGTAAATAAAACTTGAAATTATTCAATGTCAACAGTTTAACAGTTTAAAATATGCAAAATGATTTTTTAAATAAATATTTTAATAAAACTAATCGTATTTAAAAAAAATGTCAGTTCTAATACAATTTTGATTTCATTTTTTTACATAAAAATATAAAAGTTCTAAATAAATGTAAAATATTTGAAATGTTTTTGCATTATTAGTATTTTCAGATATTAATTTTATAATATATTTATTTATTTTAATAAGAAAACTAAACATTTTAGAGAGTAATTCATCATTTATAGAGTTTCAACTTCTATTATAGTTTTCTTTTAAATTTCTTGAACTTTTTTGAAATCTCAAGAAGTCTTTTGGAACCTTTGAAACCTTTAAAAATATTTTCAAATGTCTCAAAAATGCATTTTTATTATTTTTAAATATTTCCAATATTTATGTTTCTTTAATTTTCTCACTTGATATTCACATGAAATTATGAAATGTTTTACGAGAATTATAATTATTTTTCTTCAAATTACTATGATTTTAATTTGGAATTGCACATTTTAAGAGCTTTAAACTTGAAATTATTCAATATCAACAGATTTTAGTTTAAAATATGTAATCTAGAACATTTTTAATTTAAAAGAATTTTAAAAAATTAATATTTTAGTAAAACTAATCGTATTTTTAAAATTTTCCAGTTATAATACAATTTTTATTTCATTTTTTTACATACAAATATAAAAGTTCTAAATAAATATAAAATCTTTGAAATATTTTTGCATTATTATTATTTTCAAATATTGACAATATTCACGTTTACAAAATTCTTGTTTTCTATTTAAAAATGTGTTTTTATATCTTCAATCATAATTTATTATTGACAATTAAAAACGAGAATAAAAACCGAATTATTTTCGGATTTTTCTAGTTTAATTTTATAATATATTTATTTATTTTAATAAGAAAACTAAATATTTATAGAGTTTCAACTTCTGTTATAGTTTTCGTTTTTTTCGTGAAAATAAAAATGGTCTGCTTGACTAAAATATTTTTAATATCTTGAACTTTTTTGAAATCTCTAAAAATATTTGGTAACCTTTGACAATATTTTCAAAAGTCTTCAAAATTTTCGAAACTAAATTTTGTCAATAGTTTGGTACTTTTATTATTTTTAAATATTTCCAATGTTTATGTTTCTTTAATTTTTTCCCCTTGATATTCACATTAAATTATGGAATATTTTACGGGATTGATATTTTTTTCAAATTGCTATGATTTGAGTTTAAAATATTAAATTTAAATATAATTTTTTAAAGAAAAATCTCGTTCTAACTTTAAATAAATAAAATCGGTTAGTGCGCGCCTCAAATTACGAATAAAAAAAAAACTTTTCGAGGACGAAATCGAGTGTCACATTAATTCTATATTTCAGCCCGGAGAACATTGTGCTCGATCCGTCGAATAATTTTTCATACACTGCCCTCTCGAGCATTGAAACACCCTCACATTCTAGTATAAATTCTGCGAGAGATGATGAATTAATGACGTATTTAAACACACCCG
>JAWWLR010000054.1:61047115-61057207 GCA_035041075.1 Acraspis erinacei | reverse complement strand
CGTAATTTATTTAACATGCTGAATTTTCAAGCCAAATTACAAGATTTCAACAAAACAGTTGAATTTATAACGAAAAAATTTAATTTTCAACCAAAATGTTCAATTTTTATCGAAAAAAATAACTTTGTATAAAAGGGACGAATTTTTTACAAAAACGTTACAACTGTCACCAAACAGTTTAACATTTTACTAAATTATTCTAAGAAATGTAAAGAAATAAATGAATTTTCAATTTAAAAAATTAACTTTTTTTCAAAAAAATAAAAAGAAAAACAAAAAAGAAACGAACGACAAAGAAGAACAAAAAAGAACGAATTTTCTGCAAGACAGTTGAATTAAACTGAAAGAGACGAATTTTCAAAAAACTAGTTGAATTCTCAAACAAAATATATTTTTTACCAAATTATTTAATCTTCAAATCAAATTGAATTTTAGTCCTCAAATAAATAAGTTACGCAATTTATCTAACATGCTGAATTTTCAAGCCAAAGTAAAAGATTGCTCAAAACAGTTAAAATTTTAACGAAATAATTCAATTTTCAACCAAAATCATTAATTTACATCGAAAAAAAATAATGTTCAATAAAAGGAACGAATTTTCTTTAAGAAAGTTGATTTTTTTCACTAAATGGTTTAACTTTTGACTAATTATTTAAAAAAAGTTTTTTCAACTAAAAACATTAATTTTCATTAAAAAAATGTACATTTCAATAAAAAGAACGAATTTTTGACAAAATAGTTAAATTTTCCACCAATTAATTCAACTTTTTAGAAAATTATAGAATTTTTAAGCCAAAAGACGAATTTCTAAAAAAAAAGAAAAAACAAGCTACCGAAAAAACAAACTTTTAAGAAAATAGTTTAAATTTCATCAAGAGATCAATTTTCTTCCTAAAAAGATGAATTTTAAACAAAAAATGTAATGGTTGATGTTTTTAACAAAAAATAATTTAGTTTTATATCAAATACATTTAAATTTAACTTAATTTAGATTAAATTTTTTAGTAAAATAATAAATCTTGAACTAAAAAAATTATTTTTAACAGTAATTATACCTACAACTAAATAGTTTATTTTTTGAAAAAGTAAGAATTTTCTTCAAAACAGACAAATTTTCAACCCTAAAATGTGAATTTTCAAGAAAATAGGTAATTTTTCGACCAAAACACGTTAATTTTCAATTGAAGAGTTATATTTTTATCCAAAAAATATCAAATTTCTATAAAAAAAGACTCACTGTCGATAAAAATAGAGTAGTTAAATTTTCAGTTTAAAAAATTAATTGTCAGCAAAAAACGAATTTTCAACCAAAGTAATGAATATTCAACTAAAATGATGAATGTTCAATTAAAAAATTAATCGAACGTTTCCAAAGCTTATGAAATTCGACATTGAATGACCTCTCGTTGAGATATATGTTTTTTTAAAGAAGATATATCACGTGAAAAGTTTGTAAATAAATTCAAGAATTTTATACCTCGATTTCAGTTTGTGTCATTTATGAAAGTTGTAGAAAAAATTTGAAATTTCCGGGACGCAATCTTTCACAATTTTTCTTAAATTTGAGTCATTTAAACTTAAATTTTTTAAAAGTGTTTCCGGGTCATGACTCAAAATGCCAAAGCATAACTGCGTCGAGTTCCGTCCGACAGCGATGATTGTCGATAATTTATCATATTTTGTACCGCAACTTTAACGCGTAATAAGACTTAGGAAAGTTATAGAAAAAAATTGAAATTTACAGGATGCCATCTTTGAACTCTTATCTTTAATTTGAGGCATTTAAACTTAAAAAATTTGTAAGGGTTCCTGGGCTATGACTAAAAATGTCCAAGCGTATCTGCGCCGAGTTCCGTTCGACAGCGAAGATTGCCGATAATTTTTTAAATTTCGTACCTCAATGAAAAAATTAAAATTTAACCACAATGAGTAATCTTCAATTAAAAAATTAATTGTATGGTTCCAAATCTCATAAAAGTCCACGTCGTATGACCTCCCGTAGAGATATTTCTAATTTTTTGAAGAGGATATGAAAAGTTTGTAAAAAAAAATTCAAGAACTTTGTACCTCGATTTCAATTCGTGTCATGATTTAGTGAAGTTGTAATAAAAATTTGACATTTACAGGACGCAATCTTTAAGATTTCATCTTTAATTTGAGCCCATAAAACTTTTAAAAATTGCAAGGGTTTTCCAGATATAAATAAAAATACCGAAACAGACACCTTTGGATGTTTTTAGTCATAACTCAGGAACCCGTAAAGATTTCAAAAGCTTTATTATCTCAAATTTAAGATAAGATTTTAAATATTACAACCTGTAAATTTCAAATTTTTCTACTAATTTCCTAGGTCATGGTGCGAGTTGAAAAAAATGTACACAATGATACTTTTCTGCGTCGATTCAAAAAGAAATTGATGGACGCTGTATCTTTCGAAGTTATAAATTTTTTAATTATTCAAAAAGACAATATTTTTCGAAAATGTGTAAGAATTAAACCACAGAAAATATTTTGGCGTCATTTAAAATGATTAAAAAGAAGAAAAAATAAAGACGATTCAAAGAAAATAAGGATGAGAATTCAAAGGTCGCTTCCTGTTTCTTTCCTCTTTTCTTGTTTGGGATTTTTTTGTGAGTAAAAATATTTGAATTTGAGATGGTCTAATATTAGAATAGTTATGAAATTCGAATAGGATTCTTAAATTAGATGGAAAAACCAACTTTTAATACAAAATAACCAACAAATAATTACGTTTAAATGAATAGCTGTTAAACTCATTCAAAAAAGATCTATTTTCAACAAATAGTATCATTAATAAATATAAAAAAAATTTTATTTTAAACCAACGAGATTAATTTTTAATCAAAGACTATAATTGGCAAATAAAATAAAATAAATTCTTTGAAATAAGTCTTTATTTTAAATTGTTCAAGGAATCTTAGGAAAGTTTTTATTCTATTGAAACCTTTTCAAATTCTCACAAACCTTTCTACGAAATCTTCAAAAGTGTAGATTTTGTTTTAATTAATTTCAAATCTTATCAAGAATTAAATTAGTATTTAATTTTTTCACACCATCTTATTATCTTTTGAAATAAATTGAAGTTTAAACATTTTTTGTAAATATTGCAAAATTATAAAAATGGTTTTAAAATCTTCCAGATGCTTTTTCTACCTGTTTTAAAATCCTGAAATTAGTTTTTGAAGATAAAATCTAACTAAATACAAATTATAATTGTTTACAAATATCAAAGAAATTCTAATTTTATAACTTTATCTTTAATAAAAAAATTGGTTAGAAACATTTAGAATTACATTTATAACCAAGTAGTTAAATTTTAACCAAAAAGGTTGATTTTCTACCAAAAAAGGCGAATTTTCTTGATTTTTGTAGACAATATAAAATCTGCAAAACTTAAAAATAAATCTAAATAAGTGAAAACAGAATTATTTCCAAACATTAAAAAGTATTTATAATGTGGAAATTACTCTTTAATAAAAAATTTACTAGAAAATTTAGAAACAAATCTTTTCATGAAATAAAACTACTTATTTAAAGGGCTTCAGTACAGAACTAGAGAACGAAAGTTTTTCTAAAAGTGTATTCTTACATAAAATTTGTTTGAAAAAATAAAATACGCATTACGGCAAAAGTATTTTATTCAAAATATGATTTTGTCATACAATATTAAAAAATTTTTTGTTTAAATTTTAGCTTTAACATTTCTTAAAATTATTATCTTTAATTAAATACAAATTATATATAGGTATATTCTTAATTTTTTCGGATTAGTAGAAAAAAATATGCCATATTCTGTTATCGAGAATTATTATTTTTGCTTGCGATTAAATATATTTTTATTTCGGTTAAAAAACGAACATTTAATTTTTTTAAAGTTCGTTTTTTAATCGCAATGCAAAATTGAATTTTAAAACCGATAAAAGATGTTTCTTAAAATCTTTGAACGATTTTCGTCTTTAAGTTAAAGGGTGTCAAGATATTAGTAGATCAACATATTTTTATTTTTTCTTAATTACTTATTTTATTTAAAACTTTAAAATACTGATAATTTTTTTCAAACTCTTAGGACTAATCTTTCTTGAAATTATTAACATGTAATAAACCAAATATTTTCTTATTGTCTCTGGATTTCTGGCGAAAAAAATTCTGTCATACTGCGATGTCGTATTCTTCAATTTGGATTTTGTCGTAAGAGAATAATTGTTTTTGATTGTTTTCTTCCTGCAAAAACCTGAAAATTAGATTTTGAGCCGCTACCGAAAGTCGGATAAAAAAATGAAATTTTTATCTTAAAATTCTCGTTCAATTTTCTTGTAACTGGCTACCCCTTTAATACCAAAATCTGTTTTCCAGATACTTAATATTTTGGGAGCAGGTTTTTATTTTTTATTTTAACTAAAAATTGAATTTTTTATCATAATCTGCAGCCGAGCCTGCTCGAATTTTAGATTAGAGCCCCTTTCAGATTGTCGTCTTCCACATCCATTTGCTCCAACCTGGATAATTTTTTTCATCAAACTTTTTTTTCTGAATTCAGCCAAAATTCCATTCTGGAGCATTATTTCATTTTGTCTTTGAATACGGATTTCGATTTTACTACCATTTTTTAAGAAACCAGTTAACTATGTAGTTATTCTATAATGAAAAATAATTCTTCGTTTTGATTTGAAATTTTTTAATTGGCAACCTTTCTAATATTAAAATTTATTTTCCGTATTCAGATACTTAATACCTCGGGAGCGTGCTCCGATTTTTTATTTTCGCTGAAAATTGAGCTTTTGAACGTAATCCGCAGTCGAGCCTGCTCAAATTTTAGATTAATGCCACTTTCAGATTGTCGTCTTCCACATCCATTTTCTCGAATCTAAATAAATTTTTTATCAAACTTTTTTGGCCTGAATTCCGCAAAACTTCCGTTCGGGAGTAGAATTTAATTTCGTCTTTGAATATTGATTTCAATTTTACTACGATTTTTTAAGAAGCGAGTTAATTTATGCAGTTATCCTATAATGAAAAATTATTTCTTTTGTTCTGATTAGCGATTTTTTAATTGGCTACCTTTCTAACCTTAATTTATTTCCATAATCAGATCTGAAAATTGAGCTTTTGATTGTAATTCGCAGCCGAGCCTGCTCAAATTTTAGATTAGTGCCACTTTCAGATTTTCCACTTCCACACCATTTTCTCGAATCTGGATAACTTTTTTGTATCAAACTTTTTTAGTCTGAATTCAGCGAAACTTCCGTTCTGGAGTATTATTTCATTTTGTCTTTGAATAGTGATTTCAATTTTACTACGATTATTTAAGAAACGGGTTAATTTATGTAGTTATTCTATGATGAAAAATAATTTTTTTCTTTAATTGGTGATTTTTTAAATTGGCTACCCTTATAACATCAGAATTTATTTGCCGTAATCAGATCTGAAAATTGAGTTTTTGATCTTAATCCGCAGCCGAGCCTGCTCAAATTTGAGATTAGTGCCACTTTCAGATTGTGGCTTCCAAATCCATTTTTTGAATCTCTATCACTTTTTTTTATCGAACTTTTTTGGCCTAAATTCAGCAAAACGTCCGTTCGGGAGTAGAATTTTATTTCGTCTTTGAATAGTGATTTCGATTTTACTACGATTTTTTAAGAAAATAGTTAATTTATGTAGTTATTCTATAATGAAAAATAATTTTTTTCTTTTGATGGGTGATTTTTTTATTGGCTAACCTTATAACATCAAAATTTATTTTCCGTAATCAGATCTAAAAATTGAGTTTGTGATCGTAATCCGCAGCCGAGCCTGCTCAAAACTGAGATTAGTGTCAATTTCAGATTGTGGTCTTGCAAATCCATTTTCTCGAATCTAGATAACTTTTTTTATCAAACTTTTTTGACCTGAATTCAGCAAAACTTCCATTTGGGAATACAATTTCATTTCTTCTTTACATAGTGACTTCAATTTGATTACGATTTTTTAAGAAGTGAATTAATTTATGTAGTTATTCTATAATGAAAAATAATTTTTTTGTTTTGATGGGTGATTTTTTAATTGGCTACCCTTATAACATCAAAATTTATTTTCCGTAATCGGAACTTAAAATTGAGTTTTTGATGGTAATCCACAGCCGAGCCTGCTCAAATTTTAGATTAGTGCCACATTCAGATTTCCAACTTCAACATCATTTTCTCGAAACTGGATCATTTTTTTATCAAACTTTTGTGGCCTGAATCCAGCAAAACTTCCGTTCGGCAGTACACTTTTCTTTCGTATTTGAATAGCGATTTAAATTTTATTACGATTTTTTAAGAAGCGAGTTAATTTATGTAGTAGTTATCCTATAATAAAAAATACATTTTTTGTTTTGATTGGTGATCTTTTAATTGGCTACCTTTTTAACATTACATATTTTTTCCATAATCAGATCTGAAAATTCAATTTCGAGCCGCTACCGAAAGTCGGATTAAAAAAATGAAATTTTTATCATAAAATTCTCGTTCAATTTTCTTGTAATTGGCTAGCCCTTTAACACTAAAATTTGTTTTCCGGATACATAATATTTTGTGAGCAGGTTTTTACTTTTTATTTTAACTAAAAATTGATTTTTTATCATAATCTGCAGCCCAGCCTGCTCGAATTTTAGATTAGAGCCCCTTTCAGATTGTTGTCTTCCACATCCGTTTTCTCTAACCTGGATAATTTTTTTTGTCAAACTTTTTTTCCTGAATTCAGCCAAACTTCCATTTGAAGGTAGAATTTCATTTCGTCTTTAAATAGTGATTTCAATTTTATTACGATTTTTTAAGAAGCGAATTAATTTATGTAGTTATTCTATACTGAAAAATAATTTTTTTGTTTTGAAGGGTGATTTTTTAATTGGCTACAGTTATAACATCAAAATTTATTTTCCGTAATCGGAACTTAAAATTGAGTTTTTGATGGTAATCCGCAGCCTAGCCTGCTCAAATTTGAGATTATTGCCACTTTCAGATTGTGGTATTGCAAATCCATTTTCTCGAATCTGGATAACTTTTTTATCAAACTTTTTTGGCCTGAACCCAGCAACTTTTTCGTTCGGGAGTAGACTTTTGTTTCGTTTTTGAATAGCAATTTCGATTTTACGACGATTTTTTAACAAAGGAATTAATTTATGAATGTATCCTAATGAATATTAATTTTTATTTTGATCTGTTATTTTTTAAATGAGAAAATTTCTGTGACGAATTTCCGACTTCAGTAACGATGTTGCTGATGCATATGAGTTGAATGACTCCCAGAGGCTTTAAAACGCACGTGGCAGTTCCAACGTGAAATTAACTTACTCGCCCCTTAATATATGCTTCGTTGCAAAAGTTTCAGTACGTCAAAGAATTGCTTGTCAAAGAAACACGTGTATGTCGTAATTTCTGCCTCATATGACAGCCCGTAAAAACCTATAATTTTGGGATATGACTTGAGAAGACAGCTTTTCCGATGTCTCATTATTCATTTGTGATTATTGCAATATTTCATCTATTTGAATTGAATAGAAAAATAAATTTTAAAAAATTTCTATCAAATGTTTAGGATAGGAATTTATTTATAACCAATCCTAATCATTTCGATTCAATCCACTTAACCCACAATCGGAAAATCTTCAAATTAGTAAATTCTCAACATTTTAAATTTACCAAAAAAAATTAAAATAATATTTTGTGCCTCTTCGAATAATATTTCATTTTATATCGTGCACACTACATTAATAAATATAATTTACGAAAATAAAACATTTTTTAAATAAAAAAATGTAGCACTGAATGTTTAGGTTACAATTAAAAAAGGAGACAAGAAGAAAAACTAAAAAAAATCTTTGTTTCAATCAAAATCAACTCAATCTTAAAAAATTTAATTTTTACTCATTTTCAAAAAATTTTGACTCAAACCAAAGCTAAATTTTTTAAATCAATTTTTTATTAGCATTTGAAACGAAAAATTGAATATAAAAAGTCACGAAAATTTTCGTTTCAATGAGGAAATTTTCCTTACATTTCAAAATTTAAAATTTGTTGATCTCATTGGGACTTTTATTTTTATTAAAACATACCAATTTTTTAGCACAAGCAAATAATTCAGAATATTTTCTAATGCTTTTAATCATTAAATTTGAAACCAAATTTTGTGGTCAAATAATTTTTAACCAAATTGTTGAATTTTTAACCAAAAAGATACATTTTTCAAACCAAAAAAACTAATGTTCTAAAAAGAAACGAATTTCCAAAAAAATACATAACTTTTCAGTCAAATAGTTGTATTTTCAACAACTTATAATTTTCAATAATTAACTTTCAACAAAAAGGACGAATTTTCAACCAATCAGTTGAATTTTCGACCGGAAAATGTGAGTTTTTAACAAAATAGTCGAATTTCGAACAAAATAATGTAAAACTCAAAAACAGTGAAAAATTCTTTTTTTTTGTAGAAAATTAATCTTCTTGGGTGAAAATTCGTCGTTTTGGTTAAAAATTTATCTTTTCAGTTTGAAAATTCCAATAATGGTTTACATCTTCAATTATTTTCTTGAAATTGTAATTTTTTTAAATTCAACTCTGTAGTTTGATTTTTTTTTTGAAAATTAATTTTTTTTTCTTGAAATATCGACTATTTAGTTTTTCCTGGAGTCCTTTTTTTAAATTATTAATTTGGCTGAAAATTAAACCTTTCGTGCAGAAAATGCAACTGTTTTTGCTTACATTTTTTTTAAATTTGAAAAGTGGTAGACAGTTAAACAAGTTCGTTAAAAATTGAACTATTTTGTTAAAAATTTAATTATATCACTGAAAATTGACCTTAAATTAGCTGAAAATTCGATAACTCAGTCAAACTTTTTTTTCAATCTTGAGTTTTGAATTCTCTTTTTTTCTTTGTAGATTTATTATTTTTATTCAAAATTGATCTCTTTAGTTGAAAAATAAGTGAATTTTGTTTACCATTCATCTTTTTGATATGAAGTGAATATTTGCGAGATGAAAATTGGACTGTTTTGTAGAAAAATTTTTTTTACTAAAAGTTGACGTACTTTTCTAAAAATTTATTTAAATATAAAAGTCCTGGAATATTCTTTCTCGGAAACTCTAAGCACCTTAAAAGGGGAAAATGTGGTTCAGAAATTCAGAAAAAAAGTTTACCTCATTTATGCACGGCCCCCAAACAGAAAAAGGGGAAGTTTTTAAGAAATAGGAGAAAAGAGGTAAATTAAAAAAAGGGGAAATGGTTTAAAATGGACCAAAAAAAATTTAATTAAATAATTTGTTTTTACGTCGAATCGCGATCGCCCACGCGGAATAACACGTGCGCATAGCATTAGGCGAGCAAGATTCTTATCCAAGATATTCGTCATTTCATCTGCCGTTAGTCGTTACAAATGTCGAAATAATCAGAGGCGCTTGCTTTCATTTATAGCGGACAGATCGTTTATACATGTTGGAAAGTTCCACTTATTATGTCATGTTTAAGGAGTTCCGGCCCGAGACCTCACTAGTTATGGAAGTATCAAATAGAACCAACCAGTTAGATGGTAATATGCTAATTTCTAATTCTAATCGCTAAACAATAAATTTACTATCATAGAATTCCCAAATTTAAATTCGCACTAAAACGTAGCTCCTTTTCAGAATTAGCCAACAATTTAGGATAGTTTGTAGATTAATGTTTACAAAAAAAATAACATTAAAAAAATACAAATTGAATTAAGAAGAATTAAGTTTTAACCGAAAGGACGATTGTTAAACAAGCCAGTTCCATTTTTGACAAAAATATGAAAAAAATTAGGTATTTATTTTTATACCCAGCAAAGAAGAAACAATCTTTTTATAAGAAGTGTTATAAGAAAAAAACGCATTAAAAAATTTTGAATTTTCAGGTCAACAAAATCGAATTTTTTTTGGAAAAAATTTACGGACATGTACATTAGGGTGGTCCAAAAATGCATTGGAAAATTCTTTTTTTGAATTTTTATGGGGACACCCCTGAAATTTGTTCGAATCTACACAAAAATAAATCCATTTTTTTTGTTTTGAAAAAAAATGATATTTAGAGGTGCCGCAA
>JAWWLR010000054.1:60991132-61004813 GCA_035041075.1 Acraspis erinacei | reverse complement strand
TTATCTTTTTATACACTTTATGTTAAAATTAGAAAAAAAATGAAATCTGGTTTTTTCAACGACTCTACTTCACTTCTAATAATATATTTGTACTTTTTTAATATATAAATATTATTGATAATTAGCTATTTTTAAATTTGATCATAAAGAATAATGTAACCGACCGATAACCAGTGTTTCCAATCTTGGGAACTTTTTGAACTACGCTTGCGTTGCACCGACAGCCCCATTGGTCATTGATAGCGCGCTCATTTTGAATTATATAAATATAAAATTTAATATTTAGGATAAATAATGATTGGAAAATGCATGCAAAGTAATTTCTTAGTCCTAACTTAGAGAATTAAGTTTTAAACTAAAATTTAATTATTTAACTTACAAATTTATCTGTTTAAATTTTGGTTGACAATTTATCTTTTTTAATTTAAAGTGTATGCATTTTATTAAGAATTCGTTTATAATATATAAATAAAGAATTTTTCAGAAATATGTACCTTTTTCCGTTCTATTTAATAAAATCTGGAAAGATTTTAAGTTTCTTAATTAAGAGGAGTTATGAAATTTGGTTATATTATTCAAGTGTCTTTTTGAAATTAGAATGCGCTCTGTAAGATAATTACTGATATCTGTCAGTCCAAAATCTTCTTTTAGGATTAGGAAAATTCTATTGGGGTATTTTTCAACCATTATTTATTATAAATATTAAATTTGAATATTTATATAATTCAAAATTTGCGCGCTACCAGTAACCAATCGGGTTGTCGGCGCAACGCAAGCGCAGTTTAAAAAGTTCCCAAGATTGGGAGCACTGCCGATGACTTACGACGAAAAATTTCTTGCATATGAATAAGCCTTTAAATTTACAAGTTTATTACATAACCTGAAAATGATATTTATCAATTCATTATATCTCTTTAATTACGGTAATATTTTGTACTTTCATTATCTTCATTAAGCTATGTCCATCAGAGTTCGATTACATGTGTGTTTTAAGGTAAATATTGTGTTATTAACTAAACATAATGTGCAAGTGGACAAAGAAAAAAATAGTTTCTTTGGAAATAGGCTCAGTAAGGATTGAGATCCTTTCGAAGCCCATGTTTGGTATCGTTTATAGCTCATTTATCGTTTTGGGTTCCTTTTCAGCAGGGTTCATTTTTATTGCAGCTCCTTTGGAACCAAAAATGGGTTCCAATGGAAACCTCAGTTTTTTCTGTGTGATTTTTCAGTTTCAAATTTTGAAAAAAATATGCGTGTCGACGATTCAATCAGATGCCAACGAATATTGGTGAAAATGGCTGAATCCGAATCTACTTTGGAAAAATGGTTAGTTGCGACAAGAAGCTCTTTATTAGTAGAGGTGGTATTACAAAGAAATTTGCTGTAACTCTGTGAAATTTTGATGTACAAAAAGAAGAAAACATACATTTCTACTTTTTTTCTATCCTTTATCAAAATAAGCAATAAAAAATTGATATAACTTCCCAATTCTTTGAAACTTTTTTTTCCACAAACATAGTTCATTTTTCAATTTCATTTTATCCCGGACGTGAGAGAGTACCAAAGAAAAATGGGCGTTGAAGGAAAAGTCCTGCTTTTATTGGATAAAGCCCCGTCACAACCTGTAAAACAAGTTTTCGATGCCGTTAAACCGAATTTTGAAGTCATGTATTTGCCGCCAAATACCACGGACCTCATTCAACCATGCGATCAAGGATTAATATCCACGACCAAGAAGAAGTATCGAAGAAAATTACTCAGTAAATTTCATAACAAAAATAAAGAAGGCCAAAGAATTATCGATATACTGAAGAATATCACCTTATACCCATCATTTCACTTGTTGAGCGCGGCCTGGACGAAATTCCATCCTCAACATTTAAAAAATCTGGAAACAATTACTTGGAGCTATGATTGAAAAAATTGACATTTCGAAGGTGGCAAATCTGGACTCAGACACTTTTAGGAATGAAGAGACAGACATGCAATTGATACAATTGATCTTGTGATGATATTGTCACGGTTTTCACTCAAGAGAATAACGGAAACTTTAAATCAATTGGTTATGAAAACATGTTTGATGACGGACAGCAACCTTCAAATTTATTTGATGGCAGTCAAAACCAAGATCTTGAAGAATTTTCAGCTGCAGCAGGCGACCATGTAAAAGGAGAAATTTCAGCAGCGAAAGCGATGGAAAGCTTAAAAATTGTGCAGCAATGGTTCAGACAGCAAAATGACCAGCCAGCGTTAAATATGATGCTGACATAAAAAGATAAAATAGAAAATAATTTAGATGATGACGACTTCGGAAGTAGATCTTATACAACCCTGTACATAAAGCGGTTTTGCAAATGTGAAAGCTAATTTTAAGATTTAAAGTTGATATTGCGATATTGTATCCCATGGATTTTACTGATAGAAACATCATTGATTCCCAGTCAGTAACATGTCAAACATTTTTAAAAATTTTCGCCGACATATTAGATATGCTATTTTGAATTTAGAAAGTATAACACTAGGTTCGTTTTCAGTGACTCTAAAAACCCATGTGCGGATAACTTCATCCACTTCCAAACATTTTTTTAAATTTTGGCCGCCATTTTGGATCTGCCATATTGCATTTCGAAACTATTTCCCTAGATTCAGATTCAGATAACCCAAAAGTGCCGCTAACGACAATTTAAACCTGTTCTAAACATTTCTCAACATTGTGGCCGCCATAGTCTTATCTTCTATTAAATTTTGAAAATATAGCACAAGATTCTGTTTTATCGACTCTAAAAACCTATGCACGGTCAATTTCATCCATTTCCAAACATTTTTCATCATTTTCGCTGCGATATTAGATTCGCCATATTGAATTTTGAAAATATGACATTATATTCGGATTCAGCGACCCCAAAAACCTATTTACGCAAAAATTCATTAAGTTCCAAACATTTATCAAAATTTCTGCTGTCATATTGGATCCTCCATCTTGAATTTCGAAAATCTGACACTAGATTTGGATTAAGCGACCCAAAAAACCTGGATAAGGACGATTTTATTCAGTTCTAAACATTTTTCAAAATTTTGTCAAGCATATTGGATCTTGAATTTCGACAATATGACATTATATACAGATTCAGCGACCCTAAATCCTAATATTCGTTGAAAACGGAGTGAAGCGTCCAGATACCTATTCTTTTTGAAAATTTTGCACTGAGGCTTGAAGAAAGTGTGAAGTTATTTGAATCTTGAGTTCAGACTCTGAAGGATCATACCTGCAAATAATAGATAGCAGGTGTTTTTTCATAAATTCCCACTTCTTAATTATAATCATGAGGCTAATTAACTGAATTCAATTAATTCGAAAATAAATTTAAAGAGATCACATTCAAAGGAATTGAATACTTATTTAAAAGGGAAGTTTTTGCGGAAGTATTTTATCTGAGATGTGCTTTTGATATGAACACAGAGGGAGTCGATGGTACCCTCCAATATTGTTTAACCGTAAAAAAATGCATAATAATTTTGTTTCAGAACCTCACAAAATGAGCCATTTCCCCAAATAATATTTGAAATTATTATTTTTCTGTTTGAACCACCATAGTAAATACTAAATGATTAATTTTTCATACTTGCAGACAACTCATCAAATAGTCACTTGCGCACAAAACGTATGGTTCGCCACACCCTCCGCGGACACGGAGACTGGATGATAACTGGTCTCATCCACATTGTGAAGATTTTTACTGGATCCTTACATACTTGTGCAGGTGTCACAGTGACACCTAAACACATCTTAACTCCTGACACCTGTATTTCTGAGGACCCAACGATAAACACAGTTCAATCTGGTGCAGAGCATAAGGGTCTTATGAATCATAGAATAATTGATATATTTCAGGAAGATCGTCTTTGCTTGCTTCTGATTAGTCCGGAAATCCCTAATGAAAACGTTTTTAGTCGGCCAATACTACCTGCTGAAGAAGACCTACCGGAAAACATATATCCTACTATTATTGTTTGGGGGTCCAATGGCCGCATACGAGCAATTAGGCAAGTGCAGATAGCCAACTTCTTTGATTGTCAAGGAATCTACAACCATCCAGATAATCCACGTCCTGTTGCAGGAGACAATATCTGCACTGTGCAAGCAAATCTAGAACACAATCGCCGTTTGCCTAAGGATCGCGGTTCTGCCCTGGTGGTGGGTGATAGACTCTTTGCTATTCTCGATCAGGCTGGAGACCCTAATCCTCTTCATCCTGATGTTTTTATACTCGTGAATAATAATAACGAATACTATCGCTGGCTTCTGGGACACATTCGACCATATTTACGATACCATCCACATCTGTACAATCCGGCGCGCTAAATATAAATAAGCGGGACGAAAATAAGTAAGGGAAGAATATACAATAAAACAGAATGTTTAGAAATTTGTAAGAATACGTATGTTTCTTGACTATTCAAATCTTTTTATCCCCTAGGAAAGATGGGCGAACTGGTCTCACTGTAGAACGGGGCTTTTTGCAGAACAATAGGTAATTTCAAACTTCTGATGATTGTTCAGATGTCGAGGTTTGAACATTTACTCTTGAGAGCTTGAATCTTTACTCTAGAGTCAAACGCTCAAGTGTAAGTACTCAAACCTTGATTATTATTATACGTTCAGTCAAACTCGGAGATAGTCGCGGTTTGGGGGCTGGCTATGAACAGCAAAAACAGTGACTCGAAAAAAATTGTATGAAGATTTCTGAGATAGAACCATGACCTGCTGGGGTTTTTGGAACCAGAATTTGGATTCAGCGACCCCAAAAACATATAATAAACATGATCTGACATACAGACCCGGCAAAATATACTAAAAAAAAGATTTATGGTTTTTTGAGGTTATGTCAGAACCCTGACGTGCTGGGGGTTTTTGGACCACGGATTTCGATTTAGCGACCCTAAAAACATATAGTAAACATGGTCTGACCTCCAGAACAGGAAAAAGATTTTTTGTGTGGCTGTGTAATTATTCCGAAAAGTATAAGATACACATAGCTTTTATGTTTCATTATACCCACAATCTAAATGAAGCTTGTTTCAAATATGAACATTTGTATGCACTTTTGTCTCAGTAGTTCGAAATAAATTTTATAATGTCCTCTACTTTTTGCACTCAGTAGTTTAATATTTTAATACTATTAATGTCTATAATTATTTTCCATAATGTTTCCTATAACAGGGGAAAAATTATATGAAAATCGTTATAGCTAGGCTTATAATAATTTTTCTATAATAATGTTCTCTGAAGGATACTATTGAAAATATATTTCACATTATTTGTAAAAAAATAAGACTACCATCAGGTATTGCTTTAATCAATTATCTCACCATCAACTGAGATGCCCTGAGAAAACTTAAATGAATAATTTTGTCATTTGTTTTTTACATTTCACGTTTTTTAATTATTATTTATTTATGAATCCTATTTTTTATTCCTTATTACGACCATACACAAATGGATTTTATATTACAGGCGACTGGAACACGTATACTGATATACGCATTATTTTTTCATATCTTTCAAAGTCTTAATAGATTTTGCACATTTAAAATAATGTTTATATAGCTCCTCTGCAAAATTCGGTTCGGTCGGATAGGGCTGGTGGCGTCGCAGTTTACGAAAGCCGCCATTTTGGATGCTCGTATTGTGAAAAGATATTTTACCTAGATGCGGCAAGGGTCAGGAGTGGGGAGGCCGATATCTATATGTCACGTGCGCCGAAGAATGGGGGCTTACTCTAAAAAAATCGAAACCGAGGTTTTTACATATTTCGATAGGTTCTGAGTTGCTCTTTTTAATAAAACCATCGAAAAAAATTCTGAGCGTTATTATTGGTAATAATTGAGTTGTTAAGATACTCGAGAAATCGGGCTTTTGCTCGAGATCCTGTGACACACCTCCCACCACTCACTACTACAGCTCCGCGTCTCATCTATACTTTGTCCATGAGCCACGTCTACGGCCTATCTGTATCCGTGGGAATGTAAGTGGAGAGGGAAGATTTCTTGAGTCTCCCCCCCTCACACACACACACACACGCGCGCGCGCGCGCGTGGCAGCTGCGTCCTCCGACCATGTCAACAGGTGGGGGGGGGCACACTGAAAGTTGTTGATTTCCAAATCGAACGTTATTTTCTGTTTCTCGCGTTCGCCTTCGCCATTACTATAGCAATATTTGCTCTGTCTGTATGTAAAAAATGTTTAGGACACGAAATTACCTAATTATATTAAAATTCAAGAGAGCCTTAATTTCTCTTACAGTTGGTTTGAAAAGAGAAATTTTCGAGATAATAATTTAATAAATTCAAAAAAAAATTCGTTTCGTACTTTCGAATTTTAGTGAAATTTCAAAAATTATTTTTTAAAACTAAACTTAAAATTTATATAAAATTTAGATAATTTTAAAATTAAAAAAGAAAATTAGTTAAATTCCAAATTTAAATAAAATTTAGTTGAATTTAAAATTTAAATGAAATATAGCTAAGTGCAAGATTTAATTAAAATTTATGCGAATTTAAAAATTAAATAAAGTTTCGTTATATTAACGCAATTTCTCGTCTGTTTTCTTTTAAAAGAGAAATTTTCGAAATACTAATTAAATAAGTTCAAAACAAATTCTATTCGTACTTTAGATTTATATTGTAGTGTAATGTTAAAAATTATTTTTTAAAACTGAATTTAAAGATTGAATACAATTTACATAATTTCAAAAAGTAAATACAATTTAGTTAAATTCAAAATTGAAAGTGCATCCATATTGAAATATAATATTTCAAAAATTAAGAAATCTGCAATTGTCAGGGTGGATACTGGGCGAAAAACAGGAAATAATAGTGTCTTTATTTATGGAAAAGTATTTTTCTATCCCTTGATTTTAAATTAGTATTTTGCAGTTGAAAGTATTTCATGTATTGAATTCCTAAATTTTTGGAAAACTTTCGCTTGAAATTGTATAGTGGGATCTTTTAAAATGGAAAGTGTAAAGCCAGGATTAAATTAATACTAAATTTTTTCAATCTCAAATTCGATATTATGTAATAGAGCGGAGTGATAATGATCAAATTAGTTCGAATCGTTTGAGCTGAACTAAACAAATTTTTTGGTTTAACATCCGAAAAAAGTAAAAAAAAGTTTGTAATCGGTTAATATCTTCTGTTCCCTTTTTTATTATAATATTATTATTAATATATATTTATTATTATAATTTATTATTATATTTCAAAATTATGTCATATTTTTTCTACGTAAAGCATTTTCAATAAAAAAAAACGTGAAACTGACCATTTTTGAATACTTCAAACATCACTAAATTTTTTTGTCGAAAAAACAAAATAATGGAATGTTTCTTTGATTCAAGCTAATAAAAATTAACTATTCATACGCACCTGCTTGCAAAAATTGACTTTTAATTTTGTTAATAATATTATTAATTGAATAATTAATTAATGAATTGGCTGAATATTATATTTAGGTATTTTTAGTTTTCTATCTTTTAAATAGAAATATTAAAATACACTGTATATTTTTTCTGCGCATACAAAGAACTCTTTAAATTGTTCGGAATGTTCAAGTAAAAAGTCGAATTATTATACTTTTCTCGAACAAAATAGTAAAAGAAAACATTTTTTGAAATTATATTAAAGTTTTTTTTAGTTTTCACAAGTTTTCATGATAAAAATAAAAAGATGGAATTTCAAAGTTAGGATTTACAATCAATAACATCAATTACTTTCATTCTAATATTATTATTATTATTATTGATTTATGTACAACCAACAGTAAAATTTATTATGCAATAGTAAATCTATCCTACACTTTCTAGATCTAGATTTTATATCAAATTATCATTATCGTCTTTTCAGTGACTTGTTCATTCTTTATTTATATAATAATATATTCTACTTTTTTAGGAAATACGAATAAATACATATACTAGGAATATGTACAAATGGGGAAAAGTTACTTTTATTCCGCGAGAAGAAATAAATAATCCATAATAATGAAAAAATTTCAAATTCCCGCTCGAACAAAGCAGAGGTTATTGCGCTGCCTCGTGGCATGTGGTCAAAATATTCCATTTAAACCAGCCCTATGCATCGATCGTGTATGTGTATGTGGTAGTTGTTATTTTAGGTTCCGGAGGGGTTTCGTAGTTCAAATAAATCCAATAGATGGCGCTCCGATCAGGTAAGCCTGTCTTTACATTGTTATGTATGGCAAAAATACTAAAATTCATTAAAAAATTGATACTTTTTATGAATATAAAAAGAAGAACAAAGTTTTCAGTTACACGAAGAGAAGCTGTAATTCGTAATCCAAAAAAATTAATGAAAATATGTAATTTAATATCAGGAAAATTGAATATAAAGATGAGTATTTTGAAAGCAGTTTGAATTGTACTGATATTGTTCTACTACTTGTTTTCTTAAGGTAATTAATTAATTGTATAAAAAATTGTAATTTTGACAAATATAAAATATTGATTGATAATATTACATGATTAATAATAGTAGTAATAATAATAATAATAATATTTGAACATTAATAATTAGCCGCGAAAGATCCGAGAAAAAACTCGAAATTACCGGGAATTGAATTAATTTTTACTTTATCTACAGTTGCAGGGCATATAAATGAAAATAATTATCGTTTTTATTTTATAAAAGAGAGTTGGTAAAGAAATAAATTTTCCGTTGGGACAAGGAATTTTTTACATGGAACGGGAACTTTTTAAAATTAAAACTGCGATATAGAAGAAAGTTGTTTAAAAAACCCTGTTCCAAGTTAAAATTCATTACAATTTAAAACTTCCTTCTTTCGAAATTTAATGAAAAAGAGTTTTTTTAATTATCATAATAGGGTAAAAATGTGTAGCTCCGTGCTATACTTCAGAGTATAAGACAACCAGCTCATTTTGGAACCAAAGAAATGAATTTTTATTCAAAATGAGGAATCTTGAATTAAAAAAAAGAATAATTTTCAACAGGCGAGTTTATTTTTCAACCAAGTAAATTTATTTCTAACCTAAAAGATTAATTTTCATGGAAAATGAATGATATTTAAATGAAATACTTGAATTTTGTACCAAAAAGATGAATTTTTAAATAAGGAGATTATCTTTAAAAGAACAAATTTTCTACAAAAAAGGCGTTTTTCTACTAAAAATTTCGATTTTTAACAACATACGTGAATTTTCAACGAAATAAATGAACTTTCAATTTAAAAAGACAAATGTACATCCAAATTGTTCAACTTTTAAATGGGAAAGGTCAATTATCCACCCGAAATAGTTATACTTTCTATTTGAATATTTAAATTTGTAGCTAAAAAATTGATTTTAAATCAACTAGTTACATGTTTAAAAAAATATGAATTTGCAATTAATAATCTAAATCTTCCATCAATAAAATTAATTTTTTTACAAAAGAGTTTAGCTTTTAACCTTAAGTAGTTGAATTAAAAAAAAAGTAAAATTCTAAACTAAAAATTAAAAAGAAATTATATTACTATTTAGAAATATTTCCTTTTCACAACAATGAATTGTTTATATAATTAATTAATTACGTTAGAAAAATGAATAATAGAAAAATATTAATAGAAAGCAAACTTTTTTCAAAATACTCGTCTTTAAATTCAACTCTACTAATATTAAATTTTATGGTTTAATGACTTTTTTTTGGATTACTAATATCAGCTGCTCTTATTGTTACTGAAAACTTTGTTCTTTCTTTTATATTCATAAAAAGTATCAAGTTTTAAATAAATTTTCGTATTTTTTCTATAAATAACAATGCAAAGACAGGCCTACCTGATCGGAGCGCCATCTATTGAATTTATTTGAACTACGATACCCCTGCGGTTTCTAAAATAACAACTACCCCATACACATACACGGGCAATGCATGGGAGTGATTAAAAATATCATTTGCAGGTTATGTAACAAACTTGTAAACATAAAGGCTTATTCACATGCAAGAAAATTTTCGTTGTAAGTCGTCGGCAGTGTTCCCAATCTTGGGAACTTTTTAAACTGCGCTTACGTCGCGCCAAGAACCCAATTGGTCACTTTTATCTCGCAGATTTGGAATTATATAAATATTCAGATTTCATATTTATAATAAATAATGATTGAGAAATTAATATAAATCATCATTTTCAACCAAAAATTTGCATTTTTATTTAATGACGATAAAAGTTCTTTTAAATTAGCTGAAATTTTATTAAATTTTTTTTTAAATGGTGAATTTTCACCCAGAAAAGATTTCAGTTCTTTTTTCAACGCCAAAATATTGAATTTAAAAAAAAGTTTGACTTTTTTTGTACGCAAACTAATTTAAACAAAAATGATGAATTTTCAACAAAATTGTTGACTTTTCAACTAAATAGTTTCATTTTTATCCAGGAAAGATGTAATTTCTGCTGTAGCTGGTGAATTTTAATATCAAAAAGACAAAGTTAAAAAAAAAGGTTGAATTTTCAACCGAAGAATCGAATTTTTATTCAAGATAGATTAAATTTCTTCTAGAATAGATGAATTTAAAAAACGTCAAAAAATAGTTAAATTTTGATCCGAAGAAGATTCCAGTTCACTTTTTAACCCCAAAATAAGAATTTTAAACAATGAGTTAATTTTCTGCCAAATAGTCGATTTTTCAGCCAAAAAGTACGAATTTTTAATAATATTGTTAATTTTTCAACCGAACAGTTGCATTTTTGTCCAAGTAAAAATGAAAATTCTAATCAGACAGGTGAATTTTTAAATCAAAAAGACAAATTCTCAGAAAAGTAGTTTTCATAAAAAAAAAATTTCAGTTGACATTTCAGCAACAAAATATGAATTTTAAACAAAAGTTAAATGTTCTACAAAAAGATCTATATTTTTTACCCGAAAAGATTCATTTTTAACAAGACAGTTGAACTTGAAACTAAAAAGGATTTCTTTTGTCAACCAAAATTTAAATAGATAAATTTGTAAGTTAATAAAAATTAAGTTTAGTTGAAAAATTGATTCTCAACAGGAGATGAATTTTGAACTAAAATAATTGAATATTTAACTGGGATAGTTGAGTAATAACCAAAAAGATAAATTTACAACTAAAATTTTGAATTTTCATAAAAAATAATTCTTTTTTCACCCGTTATTCCAAAATTCTAATGTAGAATTAAGAAATTAGTTTGGATACATTTTACAATCATTATTTATCACAAATATTACATTTTAATATTTATATAATTCAAAATCAGCGCGCTGGCAGTGACCAATGGGCCTGTCAACACGACGCAAGCGCATTTCAAAAAGTTCCCAAGATGGGGAACACTGGTCATCGGTCGGTAACTTTATTCTTTATGCTCAAATTAAAAAAAAGGTAATTATCAAAAATATTTATTCACTAAAAAGGAATCTTACATTAACCCTTTTGAACTCCTTTCGTAATATTTTTGCTGTTATGTAAAAATTTTCAATTAGATATCTTACTTTTTAAAAGTACAAATATATTATTAGAAGGTTGTATGTCACATTTTCTATCAACAATGTAAAGGGTAGATAATTTATTATTTTACAATATCATTTTTCCAAAGATAATATTAAAAAAAGATTTTGTAAATGCAATCAAATGTAATTATTTTATTCTGTGTTCTATTTTTTTTAAGCATGAAAACTGCAAAAGCCTTCTTATGCAATACAAATAACACCCTTCTCAATTCCAAGATAAGGAATGAATTTGTAGAAGAAAGTGATAAATAATTACGAATAATTAATTAATTGTTCAATATTAGTTATTTTTATAAGGCGATTGGGTATTTTTATAATAACGAATTTAAAAATCCCGCCCATACCAACGCGACTTTGCAAGCGGTTGGTTTGTGAATTCGCCTGCATGCTGTTATTTTCAAGTGCGCTCGAAACGAACCCATTTGTCTCTCTAGCTTATATTTATGGTCCTGTCAATTTTGGGCCTTATTTCCATATTGGGTCCTTGTTCAATTTTGAGTCAGGTCAATTTTGGGCCCTATGTCAATTTTAGGCCCTATACCAGTTTTGGATTCAATGTTAATTTTGAGCTCTATGTCAGTTTTGGTTAAAATTTTGATTTTAGCCTATGCCAAATTTGGGTCCCATATCAGTATTGGGTCCTATCTAAAATTTGGGTCATATGTCTAAGTTGCGTCCTTGGTCAATTTTGTTTCATATGCAAATTTTTGGCCATATGCCAGGTTAAGCCATATATCCATATTAGGTCCTATGCCAATTTTAGGTCCTATAATAATTTTGGGCCCTATATAAGTTTTTGGTACTATGCCAATTTTAGGCTTGATGTCAGTTTTGGTCTCCATTTCCAGTTCAGTTTAAGGCCACATACACATATTAGGCCCTATGTCAATTTTAGGTCTTATATTATTTTTGGGCCCTATGTCAGTTTTGGGTCGTAGGTCAATTTCATGCTCTATGTTCATTTTTTTCACCATATCGATTTTAAACTCTATGACAAATGTGGGCCCTATATCAGTTTTGACCTTATGTAAAATTATGGCCCTATATCAACTTTGGGCCGTACTTATATTTTGGATCCTATGTCAAAACTCAACCTTATATCAATTTTAAACCCTACGTCAATTTTAGTTCCCCTATGTCTATTTTATGCTCTATGCCAAATTTATGTCTTATGTCAATTTTGAGCGCTATTTCAATTTTGAGATCTATCATATTTGGGCCCTATGTCTATTTAAGACCCTATACAAAATTTGGTTCATATATCAATGTTGGGTCCTACTTCAATTTTAAACCCTTTTTCAACGTCGAGTCCATATGTATTTTGGGCCCTATGTCTATTTTGAAGCCCTACGCTAAATTTAGGCCCTTGGGTCCTATTTAAAAAATAATGGCCCTATATAAATCTTTGGCAATGTTTATATTTTGGATCCTATGTCAAAAATTAACCTATTCTCAATTTTGAACCCTATGTCAGTTGTTGGTTCCTGTATCTATTTGGACCCAATATCAGTTTTGGGTCCTATACTAAAGTAGGCTCTATATATGTTTTTGTCCCGATGTCTATTTTTAGAATCTATAACCAATTTGGGGCCTTTATCAGTTTTGGGCCCTATGTCAGTTTAGGGCCGTATTTAAATTTTGAAACCTATTTCAATTTTGACATCTATGTGAAACTTGGGTCCTATGCCTATTTTATACTCTATACAAAATTTAGGTCATATATCAGTATTAGTTGCTATGCCACCAGTTATTAACTTTAAGCCAATCTTGGGTCCCTTATATATTAGACCCTCTTCCTATTTAGAAATATTATGTCAAATCTAGGCCCCATAATAAATTTGGGCCCTATGCCAACATTGGACGTTATGCCAAATTTGGGTCCTATATCCATATTGGGTCCACTATCAGTTTTTGGCCTTATGTAAAATTATGGCCCTATATCAATTTTATGCCGTATTTATATTTTGAATCCTATGTCAAAATTGAGCCTTATATCAATTTTGGGCTCTATATCAGCTTTGGGTCCTATAACAAATTTGGCTCTATATCAGTTTTTGTCTCTATGTCTATTTGAGACTTTATGAAAAATATATGCCTTAGATCAATTTCGAATCCCATGTCAATGTTAGGTCATATTTTTGTTT
>JAWWLR010000054.1:60943618-60958785 GCA_035041075.1 Acraspis erinacei | reverse complement strand
GGTACAAAAACATCACGTTACAAGCCTTATAAAAAATGTAGCCCAGTTAAAGTAAGAGAGAACGATGATCATCTTCTTTACTGGGACAGGAATGTTCTGATAGACCATCTATTCAGGCACAGTCGTCCAGATGTTGTAACTTCTAACCAAGTATTCATCTTGTTTTCGAAACATCTTGCGGTTTATATTAACTGTGCTTATTGTGCCTATTATTCATTTTTCATTATTATGATCACCTATCCACAGACATTACTAACTTTGTCGAGTAAATTGCGAAGCTAAGAGAGATATAATGTATTCTATTATATTCCTGAAGAATTCAAGATTTAAAATTATATTTTGGAACGACATTTTAGAAATAGAAGAATTATTTTGAATTTTTGTTTTGTTTTATACAGGTTTATTTAACGTCGCACCTACATCAAGGTTATTAGCGACGAACGATAGGTCTTATTCGTATGGAGAGATATTAGGTGCTTGAGACAAAATGAAAATAAAATTAATAATTACATTATCTAAATAAGAGAAGTTAAGGCACTACAAGATATAATGTTTCACTTTGAGTTGAATTACTGATTAATTAACTATATTAGGGGGAACAAGTTTGTTTCTTTGAGATACTTAATTGTTTTTTTTATTTGCGTAGGTTTTCCTAGAATTTCTTGCAGTGAGTAAGGTAGTTTTAATTTAATTCTGTTATCACTGAACTTAGTACACTCAAGGATAAGGTGTTTAAAATTTATTGGGACGTTGCACTGATCACATTTCGGGGGTTCCGTCTTCTCGATGACATGTTTATGCGTGATTTTCGTGTGGCCTATCCGGAGTCTTGTCAGGGCTGCTTGATCTTTTCTGTTGAGGGTTTTCCATGCAGGGCGGTTCAGGTTCATTTGGGGGATATGGAAATCTTCATTTGGTATATTTCGTGGAGGTATGTTACATTTACTTGAGATTTTTTGTTTTATTAACTTTTTTGCATCATTTAACGGTAGTTTGGAATTTTCTTCTTCAATTGGTAACGATGTAGCGAATTTAGCTAGCAAGTCTGCTTGTTCATTTCCTTTAATGTTTTTGTGGGAAGGGATCCAGATTGCTGTGATTTTCTTGTTTAATTGTAAGCAATCATTGTAAGTTTTTTGGATAATATTTTGAATTATCATAATAAGGGAAGTATTTTTACAGGGCTTAAGATCGTTATTTTATAAAACTATACTCAGAGCAAAAAAGTTTATTCACGTAAAAAAGTGAAGGGCTAAATTTGCCATTTGATCCTGCTTAATTTAAAATTTGAACGCATTTTTCCTGGAATTTAGTCAATTTTAACATTTCACATTGCAAAAAGATACATTTCTGAACACAGTTCAAAATTATTCTTTAGAGGTGTATCCATAATTCCATAGATTAAAACAATTCTAAAGATATAAAAGAGTTTAAAAAAATGCAAGTGAATTCTAAGATTTCAGAACAATTTATAAAATTCAAATGATCTGAGGAATTTCAAACTAAATAAAAATATATTCTAATCATTTCAAGATAATTGTAAATAATGATAAAAGTTCACTCTTCTCATGAAAATTCAGAAAATTCATAACATTTTAAAGAGTTCAGAGAAATTCAAAAGAATTCAGAGAAATCAAAATATTTAACAGAATTCTAAGAATTTTTTTTAATTGTACGGAGTTAAAAATACTGCAAGGAAGCTAAAGTAATTTTACGTATATTATAAAGGAAATTATTATTTCTAAAATATATAACTCGTCGTGCAGGCTATCTATTAGAAATAATTTTAACAATATTTAATTTACTTATGATAGTTGCTAAGATCTTTCACAATATTTTTCTCAATCATTTTTAACGAAAAATTAGCATAGTTTAATATTTATTGTTTTTATAAACAATTCGATTAAAAAATTCACAATGAATGAGGTTTTCTCAGAACTAAAATGATTTTTCTGACCAAAAAAGATTCACAAATTTCTTTTAATAAGCGCAGATGTAATAGAGCTATAACTTAAAGATTATTTTTAATTTATTTTAAATTAATTACATTTTTTGTTAGCAAACAGATCTTTTTCTTTCGATTCACTGGGAATAGAACCACATAACGTCCGACTGCCTGTCGGGTGCTTTCCCATTAAGCTACTGTAGAAATAGAAAAAAGAATCCTTTTTCAGAAAGGAGAAGATCTTTTTCCAGAAAAAATTTCATACCTCCATCTAGCTTGTAATTATAATAAAAAATTATGCTATTCTCCGATGATAATACAAATTCCTTTAAAAATTTAACTTGTAACACCTGGTACAATAATGCGCAAATTTCTGAAAAAGGATTATTCTCTCGATCTCTCTGGTAGCTTAATGGGAAGCACCCGATTGGTTATAAAAAATTCTGTTCTTCAGTTCCCAGCGGAGCCAAAGACGAAGATCTTTTTTCAAACTAAATTTTAATTTAACTAATTTATAGATTATTTCCTAATTCTTAGTTTTAATTGTCCTTTCAAGGACATATAGTATTACATAAAAGACATCCTTCAAATCCCATATGAAAAATTTCCTAGATGTGATTTTACATGCAAATTATTTACGAACACGGAAAAACTGAACAATTTATTTTCTGCATTAAGAATTCTAACTCGTTAAGATTTTTTACCTTTATTAAAACAATTATAAAGTGATAATGTGAAACTGTAAAAAGGTCAGATCATCTCGAAAAACATGACATATTTACAAGCCCGTTTCGCTCACGTTAAGAATCATCTTTCTCAAAAGTATATGTGTAAAAAGTTATTATTTTGTTAAGAAATGAGGTTAATAAGGTAAACTTTTAAACTAATATTCTCAAAAAGTCTCGTTTTGTGAGATTATTAACTTATAAAAAAGTACATAATGATAAAAAGAAATTTAATTTTAAAATTCTCAGGATTAATAAGAAAATTTTGTTTATCAGCTTGAAATCTTTGAAAATCTTTCTTTAAAAAAAGCTTAAATGTTTTAGTTTGGCATTTTCAAAGATTTACATTTTGTCTGAAGTCTTTTCAATTTTTTAATCTTTACAAATAATTAAAAATTTTCCTAAATCACAAAAACATTCTGAAATTTTTTTTAACTTGCTGACAAATCTTCCAAATTCTGGTTAAATATTCACTTGAAATAAATGCTGTTGAATCAGAAATTATTGGAAATTTTCCGAGAAATCTTAAAATAATAGTTTGATTTTCTTGAAAACTTTAAAAATTCCCATATGAAAAATTTCCTAGATCTGAATGGTTTTTGAAAAGTCTTCAAATATTGATATTTTAGTTAGAATAAAATTATTTTTTATCATTTCAAAAATTCTAAATATCTCTTAAACTTTTTCCAATTTTTCGAAATCTTTGTGATCTTCCAAAATTGAAAAATTTTGCTTCGAAATCTTGTACATTATTTTGCGAATTTTAGAAAATAATTTGAAATATTTTTTAATCTTTTTAAATATCTTTAAGTATTACAAACAAGTTTTATGATTTTATCCTTTTAAATTATAAACCTTAAAAATTGACCAATCTTCAGACGTAAGCCTTAAAACTTCAAAAAATTCGAATTCCAAATTGTAAAAATTGAAGAATATTACATTTTAATTCCTCAATATTGAACTATTACAAAAGTTGAATATTATATTCCATTTAAATAGGAAACTTGAGAAGGGCCGAATTTTCAATTTCATGTTTTCAGAATTGAAGAATTTTCAACTTTGAAAATTAACCGTTGAGAATTATGCAATAATTTTCAAATGTAAATCTTTACACTTGGACTATTAAAAAAAAACATTAAAAATTAAAAAACTTTCAATTAAGTTTCGTAATTGAATTAAAGCGCCTTCAATTTTTATCTGCAAAATCATTTAAATTAAAGAACTTTTATTTTTAGAACTTTCAAACTTTCCTGGAATAAAATCTTATTTTTAAATAAAAATAATCTCCATGCAGGCTAGTGCAAATTGATTAAAATTAAAATCAAACTAAAATTTCATGAATGCCGATGTAGCTATTTTAATTGGTCTCAAATTATTTATTAATTAATTACCAGCACACATCTGCAATTATATAATATGCCTAATTTTGCTGAAATTCATTTTTAAATTAAAATTTTGCATTTGTATGCAGAATTTTTCTTACTTATTATTTTTGTACTAATTAGATGATAGTTTTACTTCTTTGATTGAGAAAAATTTCTTTTTATTTGAAGAAACGATCGTTTGTTGAAATAAATTTTTGTCTTTGTTTTACAATAACAATCTCAATTTTGCATTCTTTTTTACTTCATAAAAAGGGTTATGTTTACGAAACAGTTTCTTTCATTTGAGACAAATATTTATCTTTCTGGAATTGAGAAATGAATGTTGAAAAGGTTGATAACAGTCAGTAGGTTCTCCAAATAAGGTTGGAAGTAAACATTTGTAAGTAGTAGAATTTCATCGTCTGGAACATCTAATTTCGTGCTCGAAATGTCGAAAAAAATACATTTGAGTCTCTTAATTTTTGTTGCAATTCTGTTTCAAGAGATTAATGGGAGTTTTTTGGAAGATAATTATGGTAAGTGAACTGAGATTTGTAATGTATATTAGCGGCTTCACGATAACATATTATATTGTGCTAAAAGTGAATAAAAATTACGACCCTGTATTTGTTCTTTCTTTGGTTTACGAAATAATGGTAAAATTTTATTTAGTTTAAGCAGGGATAGTTTTTTTAATTTTTAGAATTTTTCCAATTCGTATAATTCTCCCAATTCCCTAAATTCTATCTATCTCCAAGACCCTTGAATACCCTAAAATTCTGAGAAATTAAAATGATCTAAATTCCTTGAATCCTCTGAACTTTCTTGAATTTTAATTTAATTTTAATTTTAATTTTAAATTAATTTTAATTTTAATTTAAATTCTCTAAATTGAATGAACTCCCTAAATTCCATGAAATCTCTCAATTCTCTGAAATCCATAAATTTGTTAAATTCCGGATTCATCTGCACTTTTCAAAATCTCTGAATTGCTTGAATTCTCTGAATTACATGAATGATCTGAATTCCATGAATTCTCTAAATTTAATATATTCTCTCAGTTCCATCAATTCACTGAATTCCATGAATTCCCCGAATGCCATGAATTCTCTGAACTTCGTGAATTCTTTAAATTCCATGAATTCTCTGATCTCAATGAATTCTCTGATTCCTTTTTTTGTTTGAATCACCATAGTAAATACTAAATGGTTATTTTTTCGTACTTGCAGAGAACTCATCGAATCTTCACTTTCGCACAAAACGTACGGTTAACCACACCCACCGCGGACTCGGAGACTGGCTGGTTACTGGTCTTATCCACATTGTGAAGATTTTTAAAGGTGACAATCATGTTTGCACAGGTACTATAGTTACGCCTGACCATATCTTAACTCCTAGTACATGTATTTCTGGACTGTCAACGAGTTACAGAGTTGAATCTTGTGCACTGGGCGGGGATCATATTAAAACTCACCATATACAACATATATTTTTCCAAAATCTTCTTTACTTGCTTCTGATTTATCCACCTATTACTTACGAACGTCAATTAAGTCGACCGATACTACCGGCTGCACAAGCTCTACCGTTAGGCATACATCCTACTATTATTGCTTGGGGACACACTGGCCTACTACGACCAATTATGCAAGTCGAGGTAGTCGACCTGGAGGATTGTGCCGGTATCTACCACTTTCTACAGCCTCCACGTCCCATTACAGACAACAATATCTGCACTGTTCCATCACATTTAGTAGAAAATAGCTGTTTTCCTAGGGATCGCGGTTCTGCCTTGGTGGTTGGTGATAGAGTCTTTGCTGTTCTTGATCATGCTGGAAGCTATGCTAACATTCATCCAGATGTTTTTATACTCGTGAATAATAATAACGAATACTATATGTGGCTCATGAATCACATTCAAATATACTTACAGGAGCATCCATATTTGTACAATCCGGAGCGCTGAATATTAGTAATTTAACTCAATAGCGAGTAAGGAAAGAAGTTAAAATAAAGCAGAATGTGTCAAAATTGGCGCAAAAACATGTTTTTTCCTATCCAGAATCTATTTTTTCCCTGGTCAAGATTAGGTTCTCTGCACATCTGCCTTTGGTTGAACAATGCGCCAGGATAATTATTTCTATTTATCTGTTTATACTATTACTTTTACTAACAGCTCTAACTTACCATATCTACTTAACAATGACTTAGCTATTTGGTACGTACGAATTGTCATTATGCTTGATACGTAAAGTACGTTTGGTTATTTTATCATTATTATCATTGCGATAATCATTATGATTATCTTTACGCGTGTTCTGGTGCGGCCAATATATTGTACTATATTCTACCAGATAAATGAGAAAATAGTCTCACATATAAGTTCATGGCGCCACCGCAATGCTATGTTATAATAAACTAATGTACTTCTTTGAGTGTGATTAACTCTTGATAGAAAAGAGCGTTACAATCATTTTTCCAAATTTATTTGATTTGTAAGTTTTGAGTTTTTAATATACGTAAAATATGTTAAGTAATATTTCTACATTTATGCGATTTATATTAATGCAACGCGTCACAATTAACGTGGCACTGCAAGTACCTGTATTAATTTTTGAATGTATTTTGATAAGCTAATTAAAATGAAATATGTTTTAATTATTTACCGATTGTTTTTACGCCCTGTTACTTTACTATTAATACTTGAATTTTCTAGAATAATTTAGAATTTGAAAAGGGTATTAATAAATCCAATTTCCAGACATTAAAGTCCAAATATAAATCAAATATAAAATAAGAACTATTTGAATATTTCAAAGGAATAATTTTTTAATACTTTCTCCTATGCGCAAACATCCATTACCCCAGCGCTTCGAACGGGGCCAGACATTTTACCTACCCCGTCGACGCACAAACGGCAGTTGGACGGATGCGGCGAACCGAGGAACATCGGGCAGCTCACACCTGGTGAAACTCCTCTGATCGGTATACAATTGCAGTAGCGACCAGGCGACCTTTCCTACCTCCTAGTGAAAACCCTTTTCTCTGCTGCCGTGGTCGACTCAATCGTTGGTGGACAGGCCCTCCTGTGGTCGGCCTTCGAATCCAGGGTACTCCGGCCTTAGGTGTTCCTGAAAAGCCTACCCGCGGCAAAGCACCTGCTCCCCCTTTTCTGCTCCCGTAACCGCCTCGTTCGTTTTTGATCAAGGCATCCTACCATCCCATACCAGGCCTGAACACAACGTAAGCAGGGAGCTTTGGGCCACATCCTGCACCTCGCCGTCGTCTTAATAGTTTAATGAACGCCACTGCGCTTTTTTGATGCGACACCACTATGTATAATTGCAGGAAACGGCTCAAGGGCAGAGAGAGAACCTCCGCTCCAAACAGTTCACCGACCACGATTCTCCAGGGTACGATTTACTATATTGATCTGCAGTAGAACACCTCACGTTTCGTTAGCCGCGTAGACACAAAACAAACACACTTCACATTGTCCATACAAACAAACGCAACACATCACGCTTTCACTAATCGTACACTTCCGACAAGCGCAATAGATATATACCCAATAGGAGCAATACACAGCTTACTTTGTTTAAATTCAACACCCGTGTCTTTTACTCGTAAACTTTGTCCCAACTCCTTAAACCTAGCTAGGCTGAAGCATTCGGTGGGATAGCATTTAACTAGGGTAAAACGAAACGTCACATTGCACCCGAACCGGTTTTCTACTTTCTTCTTTTATAAATCAAATCTTTGTTGCACGACAAGAGTGGAGGTTTCCCCTTACATGTTTTTTCCTTCCACACTTCCCCCTTCGAAATCTTCCCCTCCCCATATTTGAAGATCGCCTTTCGCACGTCCGAGGAATATAAAGAGAGAAGAGTTCTCGAGTCGAAAACAGTTGAGCAAGCTCATATATAGAGCAAGCATCGCATTAGAAACCGCTAATTGATCACCGAACCATTCAAACACGAGAACCAGAGACACGAGATCGACGCCACGGGCTCCCCAGCAGTCCTTCGAAATGGCTGGTAACTTTTTTCAGAGCCAATCCAGCCCTCTCCGAAGACAAACTGTGAGATATCCCAGAGTATAAATAAGACATCCAGAGCTCCCAGAACCCGGAAGCCATGCAGGCAGAGCTGGGTAAACCTAGAAACCGAAAAATGTCCTTACCTCGCGCCACATCAAATACGGCCACAACCGGGTATTCAAGCCATAAAACTTCACCATGATAAAACAGTCACGAGGGCTTACATAACATAGAAGAAGACCCAGATAACGCCCCAACACCGAACAAAATGTTTGACCAGATGCGGAAATGGAACTGCCACTTTGATGGCAAACACGTCTATGCATTTCGCGAAAGACTAAAGGAATGCCAGAGGGACTACATTTTCTTTATCCATCAAATCTATGAAGGATTTCACGGAACTTCTCAAGGGGATGCACAACTCTGTTCCTGCAACGGCGCAGACGATCTAACCTCTTTAAACGACTTATAACAGAGCTTGAGTAGATTTTATATGGCCCTGCATGAATTAAGGCAACTAGAACAACAGACTTACAATCGACATTAAGAGGCCAGCGAAGAAATCCGCAACTACATGACAGCCCTGCTAACACTAACAAGACTACGAAGAGGATTTACGCCTGAAAATCCAATGGAACCGTTGTACTGCAATATGAAACTAGTATTATGGCTACATAACTGGCTCTCGGAGGTTAACACTCCCGACGCCTTAATTCAAATAGGTCGAAGAAATAGAGGAAGCTTATGAACACCAAATGAGAAACACTCTAGGGGACCATTGCCCAGCATCTAAACCTTCAAGACAATCAACCTCTACCATAGAACACACTTGCAATCACAGCGAGATCTGCTGGCGCTGTAAGTAACGAGGCCACGTCTGTGAAGGCTGTCGAAGAAAACCCTAAAAAACGCGCTAGTAGATCCAGGATCAATCTGCTCAAATGTCAACGCCAACACAGCACAGTGTTGCATAAAACAGGCTTGGAACAGAAAGAAAATAACACTACAGCTGTCATGGCAGACGGTATCAAGACCACGTTGACGAAGTTCTTTCCGCAAACCTACACGCTTTGGAAAAGCAAATCTAAGCCGAGGTTTCCATATTTCACAATCTCGGCCACAGCGTGCTCCTAGGGATCGCCCTTCCATCACAACTGGGTCTAGACGTCCGCATCAATGAGTAAAAGTACTCTTACTAATCAGAAACAAAAAGATGGAAGATCTGCGTAGCTAAATAAGAAAAAGAAAGTTTTAAGGGCAGTCCATAACGATCAGAAGATGAAAACTCTTGTCTGTTTGGCTTGACAGCACTATTGGACGGAAAGGCTTAGGATAGGGGTACGATATGTTGGAAATTGTCCAAGCTGCATTTCAAATTCCAAATCTTCTATATTATTCTCCAGCAATTCGCAATTTTCTACAAAATCCTATTAAGGTTATGAAAAATGAAACTTTCATCATGGAGTTGTAGATTTTCTTATTTCTTCGTGGAAAATTATGGCTTTCCTAATTGACCCTTCAAATTCAAATTGGCCAAATTAATTTTTGTTTTAAACAAGCTTGTATAGAGTAACAAAATGGAATTTTACTAATATGTAAACTTTTATGGTGTCTGATATCACTTTTAATAATTTATTACCGTTAAAATTCTTTTTACTTAAAAAAACAAAAATACGTTTAGTGTCTACATTAGTCAGTTTTTATCACTTTAAAGCAATTAATTGTGCGACTATAGCCTTTTTATTGTTTAAATAATTTTAAAAATATAACACATTCTCGGGCTACACGTGCGCGTCGTTTCTCGAAAAGATGAATTTTCCAAACAAAACAAATAAAGAATTATCAAGACAAATTTGATAATGGATATTTCAGCCCAAAAATAAATTTATTTTAAATGGATAAACAGTTGAATTTACAAAAAAAACACACAAATGAAAAAAAATTTCTCAACGTAAATATAATATTTGATAATTAAATTAGAATTCCAAATAAAAAGATCTGAATGCATCCCAAACAGAAATTATCAACAAAATATTTGAATCTTAAGCTAAAAAAGAGATTAATTTTTAACCAAGCATTTGCAACGTTGATAAAGAAGGTGAAATTTCGGCCAAAAAGATGGATTTTTTTACAAGTTATAATTCGAAAGAAGAAATAATGGAAAATAAAAATTTGGAATGACTATTTATTCAGATAGATTTTCAAAGATTTCAATATGTCGAAAAAGTTAAAAAAATATTTAAGAATTTTTGTTGCCTGGGAAAAATTAAGCAGATTATTTAAATTGTTTTTTCATGAAATTTTTTATTATTCATGAAAATTTTTCAAAATTTTACGTAGCTTCTGAAATAATTGAAAATTGCCTTCAAATCTTCAAGATTCTTTCTAAACGTTGCTTACAAATACATTTTTTATTGAAAAGTCATTAAATTTTTTTCGAGAAATCTTAAGAAAACTCATTTCTTCTCTGGAAACATTTCAAACTTCTTGAAAACCTCCTTAATTTTATGTTTGAAGTATCCAAAAATTTAAATCTTGCTGCAAATAAAATTATTTCAGAATTTTTTCATTCCCTGTAAATATCATTTAAACTTATGTAAAAGTTTGTCCAAAACTTCTAACCATTCAAAAGTGAAAATTTTGCATTCAAGTATTCTAAATTCGCTTTAGAAAATGTTTTAAATTATTTCAAATTCTTTTAAATGTCTTGTAACATGTTTCTCAAAATCATTTAAAATTGCAACATTTTTCACAATAACTAAACAAAATTGTAGAATTTTTAATCGCGAATCTTTAAAATGAAAGATTTTCCGATTTTAAACATTCCCCATTAAGAATTGTGCAAGTAGTATTAGCTTTATATTTAAAAATTAAGTTAATTACGGTTAAAAAAGATTCAAGTTAAAAAATCTTTGATTGATATAACTGTCAATTTTGAATTTATTTGGGCCCTAATAAGACGGGTAATGCTGAGGAAACATTTTTTTTTTATTTGAGACAAATATGTTTCTGTGTGAACTTAAATAAATATAGCTGAAATTGGCGATAAGAATCGGACGGCATTTATTAAATTATTTATTACCTTCTTCAGTGTAGCATGTGTATGGAATAGAATTTCATGATCTGTGGCACCTAATTTCGTGTCTGAAATGTCGGAAAAAATATATTTGAATCTCTTAATTTTTGGTGGAATTGTATTTCAAGGGATTCTCAGCTGTTTCTTGGAAAATAATCATCGTAAGTGAACTAACATTTCTAATAAATATTGGTGGTGTAGCGATAAAATATTGTATTGTGTTACAAGCCCGGAAAGGCGAGAATATCCAATAGTGCAAACTGTCTACTTTCAGTATCTCTTGCACATCAAATATTTTTTTTATCAACTGCAGGGAATTTTTTGTTTTAAAACGAATTCACGGAGTTCACGCAATTAACTGAGTTCATGGAATTCAAGAAATTCACGGAATTCATGGAATTTACGGAATCCAAGGAATGAATCAAAAATCCGAAATCAAGGAATGTAGGGAATGTAAGAAATTTACAGAATTCCATTACCGAAACACATATTATTACAAATAAATTTTGTTTACTTTTTGCCTCTGTATTCGGTTTTTGTTTGGCTCTAATATACTAGTTCTTGGATGATCATAGCACAACACGCAAGCCTTACCTCTAAACTGCCTATCCTAACCTCAAACATCGCCTTAAAACTGCGAAAAAAGGACTCGTCTGTGAGTTCGATAATGAGATTAGCTCCGATACTCAGAAAGACAAGATCAAGGCCGCTTCTTGTTTTCGAACTAACGAATCAGCGAGGTTCGCGCATTAAGGTGACCTTTGACCTTTTCTAGGTTAGCCGTGATTTGTGACAGAAAGGGATACGAGAAAAGATAGGATCAATTAATGTGACATGCAACCAAAAAAATGGAAATTTGGTCACTGTTCATATTAAAATTACAAAACGGACTATTTGGCAATTTTGGGAGGGTATATTTTGAGGTTAGGGATGGACTTGGACCTTTCCGAGAAAAAAGGCCGCGGGTCCACACTCAGCGACCCAATAAACATGAGATAACTTCCTTTGAGCTTATTTTGCTCGTACAACTGGAAGGTCGTTTATTCTGGCAAACTGGAAGCAGTTTTGAGGTTAGGTTTGACTGTTTTCAGGTTAGGAGCAAAAAGGCTTTGAACAGGCACTATTCAGCATTGTACTGAAATCGAGTGAACCGAAAAACCTGCAAAAATATGGCCGGGTTCAATTTGCTACGAACAAAAAGGGCTATTTTCGATATATTTGGGTGTTTTTTGAGGTTCGAAAAAAATCCTGACCAAATATGGTGGAACGGCTACCAGATTCTGATCCAGCGGCAACTTTTTTCTAGACAACTTTTTTTTGTGTGCCTGTGTCATTAATTGATTCAAAGATTTAAATTCAGGTCCAAAAATATAAATCCAAGTTTTACATTTTTAATCTAGAAGTATTAAGAATTGGCCGATTACATTTTTTTCTGAACAGAAGACTTCTTCAATTAAAGTTAAATAATTTTAATTTTAAATCGTTTTAAAATGCCTGAAATTCTTCAAAACCTTATTTCAAAATCTTAAAACATTTCATGGTTTAAAAATGGAATATTTTAGACTGAAATAATATTTGAAATTTAATAAAGGCCTCGAATTATGAACATATTATTTTAAAGTTAATTTAATATTGAAAATAGTTCATAAAGTCTTAATCGGGGGTTGCCTTTGTTTAACCAATAAGACATTTAAAGTGAAACAGTTTATTTTTAACGTAAAAATCTGGAAATTCTAAAATTGTAAACTGATTTCGATTCGTCTTGCGAAATAAATTATTATTCCCTTTTATAATTTGAAACTATGGTTCCATTTTTAAAATAATTAATTTACATTAACAGTTCATCGACTAAAAATGTTTTTATCCAAAATCCTCGATTTTAAACGCTCTTAATTTTTAATTGTTAAGTCTTCAAAACTGCATTTTAAAATCCTTTAAATTAAATGCACGCTTAAGAATTAACAATTTAAAAGGGAAAATTTGTGATATGAAAGATTTTTAAACTAGGCATTCTAAACTGAATGATACCATAATTGAAAAGGATAACAATTTCACTAATTATTTAAAAACGTTTTAAATCAAAGTTGGACCGATTTTTTTCCTAAAAATTTGTCCAGTTCTTGGTCAAGATATAAAGTCACTGTCCATTCCCGGTTTTTCCTGGTCTCATAAAATTCGGGGTCATTTCCCGAGTTTCCCGATTTGACGGTGCAGCGGCCAACCTGATAAATGTCCCGCGATGTCCTTATCGCTTGAATTTCTTGGGTTTTTAAATATCTTGAATTACCTGCATTTCTCATATTCCATGAATTGTCTCAAGTTATTTATTTCTCTTAATTTACTGAATTCTCTAAATTCCTTGAACTCTTGCCTTATTCAAGGAAATCCAAAAATTTTGTTTTAATTCCTCTAATATTTTTAACTTCTCGAATATCGGTCATCTCTGACCGTTGTAAAAACTACCTGAATGTCGAAATTTGAATGGCGTTTCATGCAGTATGCGAAAGTTGTGTTAATGACAAACCTTGAATAATAACAATAATATTAGATAGAATAATTTTGTCGGAACACTAGCACTCTGTCTAGAATTGCGATCCTGTATTTTTTTGTTTGTTTCTTTTATGAAATAATAATTAAATTCGATTAAATTTGAAATTCCATATTCGAAATTCTTTGAATTCACTAAATTCCTGAAAGTCTGAAAGTTGCTTGAATTCTCTGAAATTCTTACAATTTTCCAAATCCTGAAATATTCTGAATTCCTGGAATATACGGAATCCCCCGAATTCCTTGCAAATGCGGAATTCCTCCAATCTTCTGCATTTCTTGTATTTTTCTAAATTCCTTATATATTTTGAGTTCCTTGATTTCTCCGAATTCCACGAATCATCTAAATTCCACGAATTATGTAAATTCCATGATTTATACAAATTTCATTAATTATCTGAATTCTCTGAATCCATTGAATTCTCTAAACTCCTTGAACTCTAGAGTTCCTAGAATTATCTGAATCTTGAAGTCTCCAAATTTATAGAATTCTCCGAATTTCCATTATTATCCAAATTCCTACAATTCTACGTATTCCTAGAAGCCTCTGATTTCTTAAAATTCTGTACATTTTCAGAATTCTCTAAACCCTTTAAATTCTGTAAATAATTGTCTGAATTCTGGAGAATTCTCTGGATTCTGAAGAAGTAATTCGCTCCTTACTTAATGGGTGGTATTTTGCCGTGTAGCAGTAGGGACACTGAATTTATGACCACTAAGATAGAGTGAGGCAGAAGTATCTTTTGGGAAGAAGCGCAGGAATAGGCGAAGGTAACTCGCGGGATGTAGTGAGGGAGACACTGGTGAAGCTAGAGGAAGGGAATGATTTGTCTACCTCGTAAGATAGAAAGAGATAACGAGAGGAAGAGTGACCTGGAGGAAAGATTGCGCGGGAGGTAAAATAATGTATTAGTTGATCGGTTGTCTTTAATTTTTTCTTCTTTTTCCTGGGAAGAAACGGGTAAGCGTAGATTCGAATTGTTTGTAGACCGGGATGGACCGGGACTTGAGTCAGCGAGTCGGCTGAAAGGGCGTGTGCCAGCTGTTTCCGCTGAAACGGACTGGTTGGTATGCCAGCTGGCCCATTAGCGGAAGACCAAAAAGGGGGAAATCAATTGGACTGACCAAACTGTGAATTCTGTTATAGAAATAAATTTATTTCATTTAGAATAGTTTTACTATGATGTGCAAAGATGGGTAGGCGACGGCGATGCTGCTTCGTGAAACATAGGACTGGGAATCAGATGTAGGTTTAACGAAGAGAGAGAGAGAGAGAGATAGCATTCGAATTTTGGTTGGCGAGAGGGATGGCAATGGCTTACGCTCGCAATCAACAGGCTCTAACAACTCCTATGGGCGTTCGCGCAGAAGCATAGAAACTAAAAAAACCTGTATCACCGTCTGATGGCGCTGTATGTCGGTCCCTCCCCGCACTTCACGTCCCTCGACAAGGTTGCGTTAGTCTCCCTTC
>JAWWLR010000054.1:60889035-60902091 GCA_035041075.1 Acraspis erinacei | reverse complement strand
CTCACCTTTTGAATTTTAATCGAAATCGGCTGATTAACGAACCCGTCCTTCCTTTTGGGACCTCAAAAAAGTGTGCCGAAGATGGATTTGATCCGTTCATTTTTTCGAGAGTTATCGTGTTTACGGCCGGACAGACAGACAGATAGACAGACGTCATCGTGAAAAATTGATTTTCGGATTCAGGGGGTCACGAAACGTGGAGATCCGTTTAAACATGTTGGTGTCTAATTTCCGACAATTCTAATAATTTTTCAATCATAAATGATGAGAATGTAAAAGGGCTCGATTAGAGAAACTCTCTAGTTTCAAATATTGTTTCTTTAATTTTTTGGAGAATCTTACTCGATGTCGCTACAAGGTAAGGACATACAACATAGTCTGCATTCTAAGTTTATTAGGGCATAATAATGTGTACTTGAGAAAATTTGTGTCTCGTTCATTGGTGGCATTGTTACAGACTTTAAAATTATGTTCCTTGATTTTGACATTTCGAACGATATGGTAGAATTTACATAGTTTACTTGTAGAAGCAAGCAATCACGTGAAGTTTGACATGGCCTATCATTCTAAAAAAAACCGGTACCACCGGGAAACCAATCTTTACCAGAGGACAAAAACATTTCGGATGGTAAAAGAAAAAATACGTTTGCGAATTTGGATATATTCTGTTTTATTTTAACTCATTCCCTTATTTATTTTCCGTTACTTTATTTACATTCAGCGCTCCGGATTGTACAGAATTTGTTGGGTATGCAAATATGATCGAAGGTTTTCCATGATCCACGTATAGTAATCGTAAGATTATTGACTAGTATAAAAACATCATGATGAGCATGTTCAAAGATTCCAGACCGATCTAGAACACCAAAGATTTGATCACCCACAACTAAGGCAGAACCGACATACTTTTTTCTATAGATTTTTGGTTCTTCATCTGATCCAACAGTGCAGATATTGTTTTGTATAATAGGATAATTATGATGCATGTAGTCAATGGCAGAAGCCATCATATTGGATGTCTCTACTTACAAAATCGGTCGCACTTGACCAGTGAGCCCCCAAGAAATAATAAAAGGATGTATTTCTAACAGTAGGGTTTCACTAGCAGGTGATGTCGGTCGACTGAGTCGAATTTCCACAAAGATAGGTGGAATAATCAGAAGCAAGTAAAGTAGTTTGTGGTAGAATATACGATGTATTTTGTGAATTTTAATGAGACCAATACCCAGTGCACCGGAGTCAACTCTGTACCTCGTTGGTAGATTTGGAACATATTCTCAAGGAGTTAAGGTATGTTCAGACATAACGATGACCCAAGCATACATTCTTAAGTTATTTTTGAAAATCTTCACAATGTGGATAACATCATTAATCAGCCAGTCTTCGTGCCTGAGGCCGGTTCGACCATAAAGAAAAGCTCAAATATTGTTTGGAAAAATGGGTCCTTTTGTGAGGTATCCAAACAAAATTATTATATATTTTTCTTTTTATGATGAAACAATAAGCTCCCGCTATGTTTTGATGAGCAGAACATGAATAAAATGGGCATCTCTATGAATCCTAAACTATAGGGCGTAATTTTTAATGAATTGAGTAAAAATTACAGGATATTGTAGAAAAAAACAGTTCCCCAAATGTGAATTATTCCCTCTAAACGAGGATTATATCGATTCCTTCATGCTAAAAGAACGTCTCTTAGAGTTTAGATCTGAAAGTTAAAATTCTGTTTTGGTATATTATTCGGAGCTATTTTTAATTTACACAAATTACTTTATTTAAAAATAAAATCCCTTTGGATTCATTTGAATTTTCTTTTTTAATTCCTTAAGTTTCCTGAAAGCTTCGGAAATCGAAGATTTCATGGACTTCAGTGAGTTCGTGGAATTCAGCGGATTGCGAGAATTCACGAGATTCAGAGAATTTAAGGAATTCAGAGAACCGAAGTAGTTCAACGAATTGGAGGATTCAAAGAATTTATTTAATTAATAGATTTCAAAGAGTTTAAAGAATTTAGGGATGTCGAATATTCCAGTATTTCGAATTATTTAAGGAATATTGAAAGCATAAGAATTACCGACTATTATTGAAATTACGAAAACTAACATAATTTCAGGTACACTGAATAATTAGAAAATTTCGGGAATTAGGAATATTGAAGGAATTGGGCGCATTCCGTATATTAAAAGAATTCCAAATATTCCCGTATTCTCGAGAGCACGAGGATTTCAGAGAATTGAAGGCATTTCGAGATTTTCGGGAAATAGGAAAATTCAAGGAATTAGTTGAATTCCGAAAAATTCAAGGAATTCAGAGAATACAGACTGATAGGTCTGTGTTTCTGATGGTTGGTTGTCGGATGGTAGTTTCTGATGGTCTATCTGATCGTTCTGGAAATGAAGAGAATTCCGGGTATTTAGAGAATTAACAGAATTCTTGCAGTTGCCAGAATTCTGAGAATTAAAAGAATTGAGATAATTCTGAGAATTAAGAGAATTTTATGAATTCTATGAATTCAGCCAATTTAGGCAATTGAAGGAACTTAGTGAAATTGAAAAAATTTAAACAACCGGCAGCATTAAAGAGTTTTATATACGTACTCTTCGAGCGACTGCCGAAATCTGATCCTCACTAATTCCCGGAAAATTTGTTTTGTAATGATTCTCAAATCAGAATTTTCCTGCATTTGTTACAAAAAATAAATTGTGCGAGAGTTGCCGAAAGTAGGCAACTCACAATATACTATGCTATCAGTACGACACTAATATTGATTGAGAATGACTGTTCACTTACTATGCTTATTTTTCAAGAAACTTCCAAGATAGCCTTCAGAAAGAATGCAATTAAAGATTCAGAGATTAAAATAAATATTTTTTTCGACATGTCTAACACGAAATTAGATACTTCAGGTGATGAAATTCTGCTTCAAAGAAGTGTTAAACTCAAGGTTGGAATACATATTTTTAATACTATGAATAGGCCTCATATTTTATATCCAATTTTATTTGCAGAGCGTTAGCAGATTCTTATCAACCTTTTAACATTGTTCACTTAATTTCACACAGAAAGATGTGTGTTTTTATTAAAATAAACTATTTTTGCAACATACATTTTGATTAACTTACAAATAAATTTAAATTTGACAGAATCATTTCTTCGATTTAAAAAAAATATATTTTAATCAAAGAAGCTTTTCTTTGACCTTAGGACCTTTATTAATTTTTGTAAGATTTGAGCCATCCGTAAATTACGCATCAGCTTTTAAGGAATGGGGGTTTCGAAAAATATTACTACTTGTTACATACAAAGGAACCATTTACAATTTTATAATCTATTTACACAAGACCCGCGGTTTAGGATCAAGGCTATTGGCGGCCAACCCCCGACACAGTTCTTAAACCGAGGGTTTGGTGTGTATCCGAATCCGTGAATCGCAAGTCCAACGTTTGAGCCAACGTTTTACACTAAACAATTATAAATAAAAAGCTCATACATGAGATCTCATGCAATAGTTAAAGAAATGAAGAAGCTTACGACGAAGCTTATGGTTAAGTGGTGTCTTTATCCATAACATGAGATCTCATCGATGAGTTTTTTATAATAAACAATGCAGAGCAGTATCAACACTAATATCTCTACATCATTTATAATAGCTTAATTATGTTTACATTCTGAAAGGAGTTTTTGAATTTATTAGATAATTTATTGTTAGACTATCGTATTACCTCACACGAATAGTTAATTAAAACAATATAACCGCGGTTAAGTGTAAATATATTATGAAATTGTTGCGCAAGAGGCCAATTATAACCTGTACACCCTTTTACATCAAATATATTACAATAATTAAAGAATATAATAATATATTATTAAACAAACGAAATTAGGCAAATATTTATTCAAATTAAATGTAGCAGCATTTAAAATAATTTCAATAGAACAGAGAGCATTCATGTTCGCACGCATTTGATAGTCTAGTATTCAGTAAATGTTGCCCTCCTCTGTAACTGATAGTTATATTTTTTGAACCCCCTATTCCTTAAAAGCTATTACGTAATTTATAGATGGGTCATAGTTTACAAAAATTAAAAAAGTTCCTGAAGTCAAAGAAAAGCTTTTTTTGATTAAAATAATTTTTTTTTGAATCGAAAAAATTATTTTTGTTCCTATAAAAATGTTTCTTTAGTTTAAAATTATTTTGTCGCTTTCAAATTTATTTCATGCTTAATAAAAAAGTTATGTTGAAGAAAACTCTTGTTTTATTCGACACAGATATTTTTCTGTGTGGAATTGCGTAAATAATGTTAAAAAGTTTGATAAGAATCTGCTAACGCTCTGCAAATAAAATTGGATATAAAATATGAGCCCTATCCATAGTCTGAAAAATATTTATACCGATCTTCAGTTTAACACTTGTAAGAAGCAGAATTTCTTCATCTAAAGTATCGAATTTCGTGTTTGACATGTCAGAGAAAAAATATTTGAATCTCTTAATCTTTTATTGCAGTCTGTCTCAACTAAGTCTTGGGATTTTCATCGAAAATCATCGTAGTAAGTGAACTGACATTCTCAATAAATATTATTGTCGTACCGATATCAGAGTTTTTACTTCTTCGTCGTCAGAAATAGATTTCCAGTGACACCATGCCAAAGTACGTTTTACAAAATACTTTCTATTTTCAAAGCCTCAAACAGTTACAATTTAATAACTGAGAATCAGAATGCGGTAAAACTTATATTAAATGTTTCTGACGGGTAGACATAAAAAAATACAAATTGCAACGATACCGTTTTCTCGAGGGCACACCTTTCATTCTCTGGAAGACAAGAATACCCTCTTCTTCTCCCAGTCTCATGCTTGTTATTAAATGTTCCAGAGTCCTATACTCAATCTTTACGATTTTTGCGCCACCACAAAACGTAAGCACAAAGAAAACTTCCAAGTAGTTTTCAACGAAAATAAGCGTATAGATAATCAATCATTATAATAAGTTCAAATGAACCACCGTATTTTCCCCCTCCTGTACTCCGAGTACGTACATAGGAATAACTTACAACACATTTAGAGGGCACAAAAATTTTGCTCAGACCTACGCAATAGTCCCGTAGCCGTATGTATATCGGCTACTCGGATACGGGCGTCCTTTTCACGGTACACCGATGAAACTCGTCCTTTCTTCTATAGATTACTAGGTCCGCTGTCATCCCAAATTATGGCGATATCATCTACTTTGAGGTCCGCTTGATCTCAGTGCCACTTGCTTCGAAGATTAATCGCCGATAAATACTCTTTAATTCAGCATTGACAGAGTTGGTTCGCTAGGCATTGCGAAATTCGCCATTTTCTGCGAAGCATGTCTCCATTGGGAAACGACCATGGCTCTCCATGAACTTCATGCACTCCTCTAGGTATCATTAGTAGAAAGTCGTTTGGTGTCAGAATTCTGTCATCGCTTGGGTCTTCTGTTACATATGTGAAAGGGCGGCAGTTGACTAAGTATTCTGCCTCAGCCATCAGAGTTTGTAGAATTGCTTCTTTAGGTGCTCTTTCCTTCAGCGTGGTTGATAGAGCATTTTTCACAGAGTCCACCAACCTTTCCGAATGACCTCCCATATGGGGTCTTGAGGCAGGGATAAAATTGCATTCATTTTCTTCTTTAGTAGTTTGAAGCAGAATCTCGTTTGAATCTAATTCCTGAATCGCTTTGCGTAGCTTCTCAGACGCGCCCCTTTGGTTTCAGCCATTATCAGAGTAAATTTGTTTTGGTTTACTCCGTCAAGCCATCATACGGCGGAGTGCCATTTTCAATGAATCAGTGGTGAGAGATGCAGCTATCTGTAAATAAATAGCACGTACTGCAAAGACAGGTAAACAAAACCCCATACCCTTTTTTACGTCGCCGACCAATCGAAACGTTCACAGGACCAAAGTAGTCTATTTCGGTGTTTGTAAAAGGTCTGATATTATGTTGGAGCCTTTACGGTGGTAGCGATGCCATTCACAGAACATATAACGTTGCCCTTCTATAGTGACATAAGCGACAAGATTTCCACGAACGGTGAACTATTTTTTCCTTTCAGTTTATTCCATTCATCAGAGAAGAATTCTTGTTGAGCTTGTTTTAAGATTCGTTCTTCTGCTCGTTTAATTTCGTAAGCTGGAAACTCCCACACAGTACTGCCTTTTTTAGTCTTTCTGCTGTAATCAATAAATCGTTTAACCCTGAAAAGGTACGGACCATATTCAGCCAGGATGAAAATCTTCTTACGTCAAATTAATCTATCGTCGCTACTTATCACGAAACAAATTTTTCGGCCTTCATAGAAAGAAATTCAGGCCCGGTAAGTCAACGAATTGATTCTAGTTTTGGCCATTATTAGTGTTGTACTTTTCCATAATTTCCATCCAAACGAAGACAGGCCACTGCTGCATCTGCAAATACATGCAACTGCACGTCACGAACTTGCGCAATTTCCCAGAAGTATCCTTAGCGTCTCAGCACGATGCATTTCTTTCAACCATGAAATCCATTTTTCCTTGAGTTCATCTGAAAGTGTCTCATTTCAGTCAGTGCCCAAACGCCAGAGGCGTTGAATCGTTGTACAGCTAGAAGACCTAATGGATCGAGCAGGGTCATGATGAATTTTAAAACTTCTCGCTTTGTATGAGTCTTATCTCATATCATCAGATTTTTATGTATCTTGGGAAAATCTATTTTGAATAAAAAAAGGTCGGCATTTGGTGTCCATTTTATACCCAGAACACGAGTTTAATTTTCGCTTGAAAAGATAAGAGCTGTCCCCTTCGTTTGCTACCGGCGAAGCTGGAAGCGAATCCAATACCTTTGAAGAGTTTGATAACCAATTTCGCGTAAACCTCCCACAATTGCTATTTTTCTTTCCTGGAATCTGAAAAGTACTCCGGGTAGTGAATTGAACAAATCAGGTCCTTTCAACAGATGATGGTTTAAACTCTCGCAATGAATTTTCGCCACTGTATCGAAAACCATTCGCAATTTTCCTGGTTTTTGAGGATTCACAACTGGGAAATGCGGCAAAGACCACACTCGATCACCATTCTTTCCTGATACCTCGTCAGTCAATAGTTGTGCATATTTTTTCTGGCAGGATTTCATTATCCTTTTTCCAGAGAAACCCTGCTTTCCATAGATGACCATCGTAACGAATCGTTTGTTCCAAGATGTCTGGTGCACTATGATCTTCTGTTGATCTGAGAGTTGTTACAGTTGCAATAACTCCAAAAGATTCAGTAGACCAAAAGTATCCAAACCCTTCAGATGGGGCTACTGTTCGGGATCAAGTTTCATTGGTTGTTCTGGAAATCTTAGCGTATTCGTTGTTTGGACATCTTGGAGAAGATATGTCATTCCGAAAGATCCTTTAAGCTAGACGTTAACCAATCGCGACCAATTTTCTTCGGAGCTTGCGTTCTTGTACCACGTTGCGACTAACTGCTTAACCGCTCCGCTCAATCAGAGTTTGTCCGCCACGTCTTCGGTAATCAGCGTTATCCTCGATCCACCATCTAAAATCGTATACGTTTCTATTTCACTTGCAGGCCCTTTTAAAGTTAGTGGTAAAACTCGCAGCAACTTCTTTTTCCTTTTTCTACCCGTAGATAACACCTTTTCCTCGCATGAATTCTTATCATTCTTATCCAAAGATTTATATTTATTTATCTGCTGATTGGGCTCCTCTGGTTTGGTGTCAAAACTTTCTTTCTGATCTTTATGCAATGAAGGAAGGTGTTTCATTTTGCATCCACCCTTTCTTGAAGTGATAACATAGGTTAGTCCTTTTTTCTTCTTCGTCAGTCATAGGTTGATAAATCGTGCTCAATAGACGATATAATTAACCCAACGTATGCGTACACTAGGAGGTAACTTGATTATCATCTACCTTAGCAAAAAGGGATTCACTAGATACGAAGGCTGATTTAGTGACTCGACGGTCGTCACTTTTTTTGTTACATTCGAAAAGTTTATTAATGTAAGAGGTTGGTTTTCTTTTACAAATGGCTGTCCTGAAAATTTAGTCATTGAATCCTCTATTATACAGTCCTGCGGACCGAAACGCCGGTATAGTGTACCGATTACCTTTTCTACATTTGTCGTTATTAGCAATTCTCTGTAGATTTCGAGAGCATCATCGTTTAAACACTTCTGTAATCGCAGCATATTCTCCTTGGGCGAGAAACAACATGCGCCTGTCCTTTTTCAAAACATACTAATGAACTAAACCCAACCAGCGGTGTTTCCATTGAACTCTGGCAGATCTCTGCTAAAAGTCTGTTTCGCTATATAATTATTTGGCATACTACGACCTTCGTTTTCGCCGACAATACCTTTATTAAAAACATTAAAGGTTTTGATATCATGAATTTGTTTCACGTTACTATCACCAAATGTGAACGGAATCGGATATACCACACTATATTTAGGAGCGCGCGGATTCACAAACTCGCATTTTTCGGTCGTCAAACATTGTCGCTCACGATCTACCTCTTCAGAAAACATAGACTGTTCTAAACGACCTCTTAATTCGACGAAGTCCCTGTCACTGTCATCCTATTGTCGAACTACATCGTGATCCCGATCGGCTTCCCCTTTCTCAATACCAGCCATTTCCTCGGCTTTTCGTAAATCAATTTCGAGCTGTCGCCTAACTACAGTACTGAAGCTGGATGTCGTGACAGAAGCGCTATGACGTACGCTTGCCTCAATATACTGTCGACGCTTTAACTTGACAGTCTTCAGTTTTTTCGCTCTACTTAAATCCCCTCTAAATCGATCAGGTAGGTTACCTTTATCCCTTCTCTCACTGCAACAAAGGCTTGATATCCAGAAGGCTGCAATACTTCCGTAGAGTTTGAGGTTTCGTTATCCTTATGTCGCCAAGTCATCGCTGCTTTTCTTGTGGCTTGTATTTTCCTTGTCGAGGCTAGACATTTTTTCAATTCTCTGTCTCTCTTAATGTAGTGATTATACATTATCTGAGTTTGTCTACCAACGCAAAAAGCCTGACTCAACTTTACTATAGTATACTGCTTATTACGTCACTGGATCCTTTGTCCAACAACACTGATTGAACTGCACTGATTTTTCGCATTTTCTCGAAAACGACCATGTTGCTTCTTCGCCATCAGAAGTAAATGTCAAGCGACACAATAGCAACGTACGTTTTATAAAACACTGGATATTTTCAAAGCTGCATGTAGTTTATATTTAATATCTGACAATTAGAATGCGGTGAAACTAAAATTAAAAGTTTCTGACTCAGGTTCGTCTCAGGCTTGTACTCAAAAAGTCAAGAGCTCTATATTCCATCTTTTAGATTTTTCCAAGACAAAACGTAAGCACAAAAAAAACTTCTCAGTAGTTCTCGACAGAAAAAAACATATGATTCAAAATAATTCAAAGTTATTGTACTCTTACATAAAGTAATTTATGTAAGTGAAAAGTAGTTCAAATTAATATACCAAAACAGAGTTTTAGAGTTTCAGACGTACACTCCAAGAGAGGTTCTTTTAAGAAGGAGGAATCGATATGATCCTCGTTCACAGGGAACAATTCACATTTGTGGAAGTATTTTTTTAAATGTCCCTGGAATTTTTACTCATTTCATCAAAAATTACGCCTTCTAGTTTCAAATTTGTATATATGAGCATTTTACTTATGTTCTTCTCATCGAAATATGCAGGGAGTGGACCGTAACCTTTATTAATTGTTCATCATAAAAAGAAAAAAAATACATAATACTTTTGTTTCGGCACCTCACAAAATGATTCATAGTAGAAACTCAATGATTTATTTTTCATACTTGCAGAAAATTCATCAATTCTTCACTTACGCACAAAACGTATGATTAGTCACACCGTCCTTGGACACGGAGACTGGCTGATTAATGATGTTATCCACATTGTGAAGATTTTGAAAGATAACGTAAGAATTTGTGCAGGTGTCATAGTCTCGCCGGAACATATCTTAACTCCTAGAGAATGTGCTTCTAATCCGCCAACGGGGTACACGGTTGAAACTGGTTCACCGGGTATGGGTCGCATTAGAATTCACCAAATACATAGTATATTTGACCACAAACTACTTTACTTGCTTCTGATTGTTCCACCAATCTCTGCCGAAAGTCGACTCAGTCGACCAATACCACCTGCTAGTGGAGCCCTACTGTTAGGCATACATCCTTCTATTATTGCTTGGGGACTCACTGGTCAAGTGCGACCGATTTTGCAAGTGGAGACATCCAATATGATGGATTGTGCCATGGACTACATGCATCATAATTATTCGATCACACAAAACAATATCTGCACTGTTCGATCAGATGAAGAAGACAGAATCTGTAGAAAAGAGGATGTCGGTTCTGCCTTGGTTGTGGGTGATAGAATCTTTGGTGTTCTACATCGGTCTGGAAGCTTTGAACATGCTCAGCATGATGTTTTTATACTTGTCAATAATGGTAATGAGTACTATACGTGGATCATGGAACACATTCGACCATATTTGCATCACCATGCACATCTGTACAACCCGGAGCGCTGAATGTGAGTAAGGTAACGGAAAATAAAGAACTGAAGGAGTTCAAATAAATCAGAATTTTAAAAATTCGCAAATTTATGTTTTTTTTACCATTCGAAATCTTTTTTCCCCCTGGTAAGGATTGGTCTTCCTATAGCACAGGTTTTTTGTAGAATGCCAGGCCATATCAAACTTCACATAAAACAATATTTTAAACGAGAAAGCTTATCGAAGCGATACTTCTTAACATGAAAAAGTATCTGAAACATATTAAATGCCAAAACGGATTTTTTTTTAATTCCAAGTTACTTTTGATATTTTCAGTAGATATAGAATTACGGTATTTTAAAACATCCCCACTATTCTTGGGTTATCCTTTAAGCTTCAATGTAGGATTCTGGATAGCTGATCCTCCTAATCCAGGAGTACCCAACAGTGCTCTCTCGGCGATATGAAACTGACGGCATTCATTCCTACTTTGTAACGACATCAGTAATTTTACATCTTGTTTGTAACAAGGGTGATACCATGCAATTCAACAGGTTGTAAAAAAGTAATTTATCGAAAGAAATGTGGGGAAAATTTTTTGTTCACTACAAATCATCACATGTGCTCTGTTAGACACTACTATCCTATGACTGCAGCTGATTTGACGAAAACGCGAGTCATCCATGACATCAGTTTGGCTGGCTTTGGGAGGCCTTTGCTATCGAACATTTTGATCTTAGCACCCTTCTACTGACGCAAATCACCAAAAGTCCGATAGCCATCAAGTTTGGTTTCAGACAACCCCTCAGCGACTATAGCCATCATCAGGTGATTTTGGAGGACTTGGCTATATACGTCTTTTGAATCTTTAATTGGTTAATGTTCGTTAATTGTTGCTTCCTATTGGTTTTGCAATTGGCTTCTTAAACTTTTTTTCGCAGCTCACCAAATTTTAACTCGTCATGGCTTTACCGCTTGCTTTGGCCCTTGGCGTCAGCATCGCTCGTAGGTTTAATAAAGGCCCTACCTCGAGCTTCGCCAGTAGAGCTATTCCCAACCAGTTCAACACTGAGATTCTGAAGAATATATATGTTTGGGATTCATTCGTGATTTTTACCCTCTTAAAAGAAGATGTGCTTGTTCGAGAATGGGGAGTCCTCCAGTTGTTTGGTTTAAAACAAGACCATGCGACTTAATGTAAAACTATTTTTTTTGTGGTAGCCTTACAAAATAAGCGTTTTCTTCTGCTTGTGCATTAAACCTAAACTCTTCCATTTCAAGCCGCGTGCATGGACCTGAAAATATATAATGTTGGACCTCGCAGTAGAGCAGCGATATTAGGGTAGCCAGTCTAATATTATATACAAGATACAAAATGGAGGCGCATTTTTAGTGCCTTTACGTACGCTCTTTTTCTCGACATGAAAATATAGATCACGTTCCATTCTCCTCGAATGGAATAGACGGTGCTCTCATCCTTGCTATGCAAATAATATACTATTAATTATGTAGGATTTTTTAATGCAATTTTCATTAGAAATTTCTAACTCATTGCAGTATTTTTTTCCAATTAGATGCTAATAACATGTTTATGTTTAAAATTCAAACATTGAGTCTTCTTATATTCTGAAAGAAATATTGAAGTGAATTCAGTCAAAAATTAAAATCTTTCATTGGGGAAATATTATTATTATTGTATAAATCGGTCTAATTCGAAAAAATATCACATATTGACTTGCTTTTGTGAATTTATTTTTTGTTATTTATAATTGTACTACAAACCTGAAAGGTGAACTACTTTGATAAAACTTGATCTGTCATCGTAGAAATGTCATATTTTTTGGTTATAAATACAATTGCTTTAATTGAAAATTATTACTTTGGAATAATAAACAAAAATATATAAGTAATATTGCTGCGATTTTTATTAACTCAAAGCTAAAAAAATTCAGGTTTTTTATTTGTTCACCAGATCAAAGATAAATATCGTTGATTCTACTACAAATATTTTTATGTAACACGAAGAAAGTTAAACATTGAAGTAAGCTTTTAATATGATAATAATCTTGAATAAACGGTTGATTGCGACGATAAATATCCAAATAACATATATGATATATTACATGCGAGCAGTGTTTGATTATTTTTTATATATTTTTTATTAAAATTTCACAGGCTGCAGATGGTTACTTCCCAACGTGGCGAAGGCATTTTTGGTTAGAGTTTTGATTTTATACATTTCTTTTGAATAGTATACACAGAGCTGTCTCGGTATATATCATCAATCACGAAAGAATTTTTATAACGCAATCAACCATATTGGACAAAGCCTGGTTCTTACCCCATCATTGACGAACTAGGTTGCAGTCTAGTGCACGATGGGGGGAACTACAGCTTAAGTTCGGTTCCGAACCACCAGCGTCGAACCACCTGAGCAACCGAGGCTTTATTTTTTATTTATTTTTATTATTATTATTTAAAAATTTTTAATTAGATTAAAATCCAAATTAAAAATCTT
>JAWWLR010000054.1:60755661-60773127 GCA_035041075.1 Acraspis erinacei | reverse complement strand
TTTTCAATGATGATATAATTTAGTTTACAAGGCGTAATACGAAAAGATTTACTTTACAAATTTTCCATTTTAGATTTTTATTTTTAATTTAAAGAATTTTAAAATGCAGTTTTGAAGACTTAAATAATTAAAGATTAAAAGTTTTTGCAGTTGAAAAACAGAACGATTCTAAATCCGTTCAAAATTTAGGAATTAGTGTTATTAGTGCCGAAATTTTGGTCGAAATAGCCACAACCTAAGTGGAAAAATATGTACAAGCTTTTTAAGAGTTGGAAAAGGCTTCAAAAAGAATAAAAACATTTTCTTAAGATTTCTAGGAAAATTGAAAATGATTGTTCATTTTGAAAAATTATTTCGAAAGATTTTAAAAAGATTTTAAAAGATTTACAAAATTGCAAAAAAAAAGAATCTAGAAGATTTTAAGGGCACTTTTAAAAATGTGCAGGATTTTCTCAAAATTGTAGGTAAAATTCTATTCATTTTAAAAGATAAGTAGAAGTTCAAACAAATTTTTTTAATACTTTGAAGTTTTTTAAACAACTTCTACATTTCTCAAGATTTCGAAATAAAATTTTGCAGCTTTTCAAAGATTTTTAAACTATTTAAAATTAAACTATTTTAGCTTAAAATAGCTTAAAATAATATTAAAAATTTTAAGTTCATTGCTTCATTCTTTAATTTAGAGTATTGGAAATAATAACGTGAATTTGTATTTTGGGAATTGAATCTGAATATTTGAACTCTATAATTTATAAAAGTTAAAAATTCTCAATTTTGAAGTTAATCTGTATTTAATTAAAAATTATTAAATTGAATAGTCTTAGTACTTTCTATTTTTTGCGTGTGAATTATTGAGCATTTGAATTCAAAGTTTTTGAATTGAAAAACTTTGAAAGTTCAGTTTCAAAAGTTTAAAATTCAAGAGTTCCACTTTGAGTGCTTTAATTTGTAGTTTATTTTTTATTAGTCCAAATTAAAAAATGTTTAGCTTCAGGGTTTTAATTTTTTAAGTTTATTGATCACGAAAACTGTTTGTGGACCGGGAAATGATCGGGAATTTTTTTCTGCGATTAAAACGGCCACCCTGCTGAAGAAAAAAGTTTATGACGATCAGAAAAATTCGAAATTGGGATTTTTTAGCAACCCTTTACGAGTTTCGGTTTTTTAAGCAACTTCCCAATACTGGAATTTTTGTTATATTTACAGAGAACTACAAAAAGTTGTGAATAATGAACGTCGAATTAGAGAACAATTGGAATCGCAAGTCAAAGAATTAAAGAGTCACGTATCCAGCAAGTCTCAGAGTAAAATTTTAGAAGCCGAATTAGAAATAATGAGAAATAAGTTGAAACAGGCAGAAGCAGCTGCTAAAGAAACACCACCGATGCTTCTTTCCCTGCAGGCTGAAATGACTGCGATGAAAAAGCAACATCGCAACGCGATACTTGAGGTAAATTTCGAAATCTACTTGTTTTTTCTCCTGTTTTAAAAAATTTTCCCCTTTTCTCATTTTTCGATTAACATCAATTTAATTATTTTATTGAAAATGCAACTATTTGGTTAAAAACTCATCTTTTTTGTCAAAAATTCTACAATATAGTTGAAATTAATTCTACTTTATTAAAAATGTATCTTTTCATCTCTTTGGTGCTAAATTGAACTATTTCGTGGAAAATTCGTTTCTTTTTCGATTGAAAATGCACTTTTTTCAACTGAAAATTTAACTAATACAATTTTAGTTGACAATTTTTCTTTTTTAGATGAAAATTCCTGTACTCTATGGAAAATTCTTGTTTATTGGTAGAAGATTAATTTTCTCAGTTAAAAATTAATATTTTTATTGAAAATTCAAGATTTGTTGAATATTCGTCTTCTGTTATTGTATTCAACTGTTTTTTATTTAAAATAAAAATATTTTTTCGTTGAAATATCAAGTATTACAGGCTTCTTTCGGAATTTTTCTTTTCGGTTTAAAAATTCAACTGCTTTACAGGAAATTCGTCTTTTTATTTTGAAAATTCAACAACTTCGTAGAAAATTAAAGTATATTGTTGAAAATGATCCTTTTTGTAAAAAATTATTATTTTCGGGTTGAAAATGTAATTGTTTTGTAGAAAAATGCATTTTTTTAATTCATATTTTCGTGAAAAATGCGCAACACTACTTGTTAGAAAAATCATCTTTTTGCTGAAATTTAGTGTTGGTTTAAAAATTCAACTGTTTTGTGAAAAATTGATTTTTTTGGGCTAAAAATTCGTCTTTTTGGTTCAATTTAACTCGAAGAAAATTAATTTCTTTTGTTCAAAATTAATTTTTTTAACTGAAAATGTAAATAGTCCATTTTTTGTGCAAAACTTATCTTTTTTAGTTGAAACTTGATCTATTTTGGCAGAAAATTCAACTATTTTGTTAAAAATTCAACTATTTATTTGAAAAATTAATTACTATTAGAAATTTCAAATATTTTTTGAAAATTCAGTGTCCATTGCAGAAATTTAATTTTCTTTTTTGAAAATTAATCTTATTTACTGTTGATTCAACCATTTTGTTAAAAAAATAATTTTTCTATTCAATTTAACTCGAAGAAAATTCATATTTTTTGTTAAAAATTAATTTTTTTAACTGAAAATGTAACTAGTCCATTTTTGATGCAAAACTTATATTTCTTATTTGAAAGTTCATCTATTTTGGCAGAAAATTAAACAATTTTTTAAAAAATTCAACTATTTGAAAAATTAATTACTTGTAGAAATTTCAAATATTTGTTGACAATCCATAGTGTCCATTGTAGAAATTTAATTTTCTTTTCTGAAAATTAACCTTATTTACTGTGGATTCAATTATTTTGTTTAAAAAAATCATTTTTTGGTTCAACTTAACTTGAAGAAGTCATTTTACCTTTTGCTAAAAATTAATTTTCTAAGCTGAAAATATAACTACTTCATTTTTGTTTCAAAACTTATCTTTTTAATTTAAACTTCATTTATGTTAGCAGAATATTCAATTTTTTGTTAAACATCAAACTATTTATTTGAAAAATTAACTACTTGTAGAAAAAATCACAACTTTTTGGTAGAAAATGAATGTAATTTATCAAGGACTTTTTCAAGGATGTTATTTTATTTAATAGATTTTGGATTCAACTATTTTATTAAAAAATATGTTTTTTTAAACTTAAATCAACCCTTTGAAGATTCGGTTTTTTAAAATAATTTTTTAAACTGAAAATGTAACTATTCCATTTTTGTTTAAAAACTTTCTTCTTTTTTTTAATTCAACTATTTGGTTGAAAATGAATTAATTTTTAGTGGAAAAATTCAACTTTACCATTTTTTTATTATTGAAAATTAATTTCTTGAACTGAAAATGTAATTATTGCATTTTTTATGGAAAACTTTTTTTTATTATGTTATTATATAATCAAACTGGTAGCAAATTTAATTTTTTTAAATTGATAGTGTCGGGTTAAAAATTCATGTATTTTGTTGAAAATTCGTCGTTTTGGGTGTAAAATTAATCTTTTTTTTAAATCACAATTTGGCTTCAGGATTCAAATAGTTTGTTGAAAATTCTTGTTTTTTAGTTGAATTCAACCATCTAAAGATTCGTTTTTTTTTGCTGAAAATTATATTTTTTATTTGGAAGTGTAGGTAACTATTCCATTTTTGGTTGAAACCTTTTTTTTTAATTCAACCATGTATTTGGTTGAAAATTTAATCCAATTTTAGTAGAAAATCCAACTATTTGCTGTTGGGTGCAAAGTACAACGGTTTTGTAAAATAATAATTTATTTGATTGAAAATTCGTCTTTTTGGTAAAAAATTAATATTCGTTTTCGAAATTGGATCTTTTCGGCAGTGGATTAAATTATTTTATTACAATTCCGTATTTTTTTGGTTTAATTAAACTCGCAGCAAATTAATTTTATTGTCAAAAATTCCCAGTATCGGGTGGGAAATTCAAATGTTTTATGGAAAATTCATGTATTTTGTCGAGAATTCGTCTTTTTTAGTAGAAAATTAATCTTATTTTTTTTTAAATCATCATTTGGGTTAAGGATTCAACTATTTGTAAAAAAATTCTTCTTTTTTAGTTGAATTCAACCAGTTGAAGATACTTTTTTTTAATTCGACTATTTGGTTAAAAATTCAACTCACTTTCAGTCAAAAATTTAACTATTTGCCATTCGGTGGAAAATACAACGGTTTTGCAGAAAAATCGTGTATTTTATTTAAAATTCCTCTTTTTGAGGGGAAAATTAATCTCGTTTTGTAAAATTGACCTTTTTTATTTGTAGATTCAACTATTTTGTTAATAATTCCTCTAACTTGGTTGAATTGACCTGGTGAAAAATCTTCCTCATTGTTGAAAATTAACTTTTTCATTTCTTGTTGAAAATGTCTTTTTTTTTTTGAAAATTCAACTATTTGGTTGAAAAATACAACCGCTTTATAGAAAAATCATGTATTTTTTTGAAAATTCATCTTTTTGGTAGAAAATTAATCTTATTTTTTGAAAAATCATCATTTTGGTTTATGATTCACCTAGTCGGAAGAATCGGAACAACTGGGAGAAACTTGCACCGGGAGAAAATCGGGAGAGAAATATTACACGGGGAAATTTCCTGTATTTTATAATTCATGCTTTTTGTAATTTTTTAAAGTTTCCAATTAGAAAGCATATAATTTTCAAAGTGTTTAGAATAATTAAAATTTACAGGTACATAATGTTTTTCGCAACACTTAAAATTCTGTAATTTTGAACTATAAAAATGACAGTGATTTTTTTTTACAGAAATTACATTTTTTAGTAAAAAAATCTAGCCAGTCGTTTTGAATGTTACTCAATACTACGTGATATGATACTTATTAATAATACATTTATCGTCTTTAAAATTTCTATAATTTTAATTCAAAATTATGGCTTTGAAATTAAATTTTATTCTTAAACTAAATTTTAGATTATTTCTCAAATTTTTATTTGAAGATGTCAATAAATAAATCATTTCAAATTGAAAAATATTTTATTAGAAAATTTCAAGAGTGAATAATAGTTAAATTAAAAATTTTAGCCTTGCAAAGGTTTTAATTTTGCAACTAAAATTCAATTGTATTAATTGTGGAAAGTTTAATAAGCAATTTAAAATTACTATTTTATAAAAATTTGCTTAATTGGCTTTAATGTTAAATTATAATTTCGTTATGTAATAACAATTAAAAACTCTAAAATTTCAGAAACTTTGACTTTGAAAGATCCAATTTAGTTGTCAATATTAAATTGTCAAATCTTAATCGCTTTGAATTTAAAATTATTTAAATTTAAAAGTTTTCAATTTTGAAATATTAAATTTGAACGCTTTTAATTATAACTAATACAACTTCAGTTCCTCTGAATTTTAAATGACCTAATAATAAAATATTCAATTCATAAAATGATTTTGACATTGTCCTATTTTCTAAATTTTTAATATTGAAAACCCAATGTCCGTGGTAGAAATTTAATTTTCTTTTCTGAAAATTAATCTTATTTACTGTGGATTCAACTATTTTGTTTAAAAAAATAATTTTTTGCTTCAATTTACCTTTTGTTAAAAATTAATTTTCTAAGGTGAAAATGTAATTGCTTCATTTTTGGTTCAAAACTTATCTTTTTAATTTAAACTTTATTTATGTTAGCAGAATATTCCATTTTTTTGTTAAACATCAAACTATTTATTTGAAAAATTAACTACTTGTAGAAAAAATCCCAACTTTTTGGTAGAAAATCAATGTAATTTATTAAGGACTTTTTCAAGGATGTTATTTTATTTAATATATTTTGGATTCAACTATTTTGTTAAAAAATCTTTTTTTAAACTTAAATCAACCCTTTGAAGATTCTATAAAAATTTGCCTAATTGGCTTTAATGTCAAGTTATAATTTCGTTATGTAATACCAGTTTAAAACTCTAGAATTTCAGAAGCTTTGACTTTGAAAGATCCAATTTATTTTTCAATTTTAAATTATCAAATCTTAATCGCTTTGAATTTATAATTATTTAAATTTAAGTTTTCAATTTTGAAATATTTAATTTTGAACGCTTTTAATTATAACTAATACAACTTCAGTTCCTCTGAATCTCAAATGACATAATAATAAAATATTCAATTTGTAAAATGCTTTTGACATTGTCCTATTATCTAAATTTTTAATCTGAAATCATTCAATTTCATGATTCTTCAATTCAAAATAAAATTCTTTACTTTGCAGTGCTTCGGTTTAGAAATTCGACAATTTAATTTCTATTTGTGAATTGATCATATATCTGAAAAAACTATGTTTCGTAAAGAGATTAAATTTTTTTCTAACCCGGGAGAAATCACGAATATTTACCGGGAGAAAGCCGGGAGACGAAAATTTGAAAAATAGTGGCCACCCTGAAAAAAATCATTTTTTTCCAGGAACAGAAGAAAGCAGCAGCTGCTGAGCAGCAGGCAAGGGCGCACGCAATGGTTCACGAAAAAAGAGTTGCAGGATTAGAAGCTCGATTGGCCGAACTTTCGGACACAGTAGGCGGATACGACAGACTCAGACAGCAGGATCAACAAGCCATTCAGAAATTGAAGGATCAATTGTCCCATCTTGAAGATATGGATCGCAGAGATCACTCAAGCAGCGAATTTTCCAAAGATCCGAAAAAGATAGTCTCAAAAATTCGCGATCTTTACCTGTTTCTAATGAATTTAGACAACGAAAACTCTGGTGCCAATGTGAAAGGTACCCATCAAATTTAAATCTGTGAGACTTGAACGATTTTTTTTATTTGATTCTTGAAATTCGACATTTAATTGATCCCTTTTACAAATGTAGATCTCTTAAATAGTTTGCATCTGAGCGACGCTCATCAGGATTCTGGGTACAAACTGAAATATGAAAATCTTGTACAAGAATTCGAAGATTTCAAGCGACAAATGACATTCTCGGGAAATAATGGAACGAAGAATGAACTTTCGAGTATGCAACGTAGTTTTAAGAGTTCGAATGAAAGTGCAAACGAGCGGGCTCAATTGCAACGTACAAAGACTCACAACAGAAACTTGGAAGAGCGGATTCGATTGTTGAATGAGGAAATTGGAACGAGGGAGCAGGATTTTAAAATCAAGTTGGAAGATCAGAAGAAGGTGAGTTTTTTAAGTAAATTAAATACATTATTAAATAATTAAATGAATAAAAAAATTCGAAAAAGCTGCCTCTATGAGGAGGCAAAATAGTCAAAAAGTCAGGGTAGCCACTGACCTGGAAAACTGGGAACTAGCCAGGAATTTGACTGAAAAAAAAGGAATTTTGAGTTTTAAACACCGGGTTTATTAAATCAGAGACTTGATATTATTTGTCCTGTTTTTCTTTTTCATCTGTTTTCAAGAATATGCCCCTTTTTGCGTAAATTAGGACTGAATTAATAGAGCCAAGTGAAATCCAACTATTTTTTGTTGAAATTTAATTAATTAATTCTAAATTTAAAAGTCTGCTTTTATGTTTGTTGTTCAGAATTTATCTATTGTCGTTTAATTTTCAATTGTTTTTTTGAGCATTCATCTTTTTGGGTAGAAAATTAATCGGTTTGGATAGAAACTTCATCTTTTGTTGGAAATGTAAATCTTTTTTGATTAAAATTTAATTCTTTTTATTTGAAAAGACTATTATTATATTTATTATTCAGAACTTTTTCTTAAAAAGTCATCTTTTAGGATAGAAAATCCGTCCTTTTGACTTGAAACTTCATCTTTTGGTAGAAAAGTCGTATTTTTTTATTGAAAAATAATCTTTTCCATTTAAAAATTCTATTATTTTGTTTAAAATTGAATTGTTTTGTTAAAAATTCAACTCTTTTGTTAAAAACTAATCTTTATTGGTCGCAAATTTAAGTGTTTTTTTTACACCCGTCTTTTTGGATAGAAGATATTCATCTTTCAGTAGAAAATTCGTATTTTTCGGTTGAAAGTGAATTCTTTTTCATTGAAAAGTCCAATATTATATTGTTGGTTTCGAATTCATCTCTTTTCAATAAAAATTCCATTATTGGGTTGCAAATTTAATTATCTTGTTAAAAATTCAACTCTTTTGTTAAAAAGTAATATTGTTTGGTCGCAAATTTAACTGTTTTGCTAAAGATTCGTCTTTTTGGATATAAAATCCGTCCGTTTGGTTACAAATTCTACTGCTGGGTTGAAAATCTAATTATTTTCTTGAAAATGTAACTGTTTTGTTGAAGATTCGTCTTTTTAGATAGAAAATCCATCCTTTTGTATAGAAACTTCATCTTTTGGTAGAAAAATCGTATTTTTTGTTGAAAAAGAATTCTTTTTCATTGAAAAGTCCATTAATATATTTTTGATCCAGAATTTATCTCTTTTTAATAAAAATTCTATGATTTGGTTGAAAATTTAAATATTTTGTTAAAAATTCAACTGTTTTGTTGAAAAGTAATCTTTATTGGTTGCAAATTTAACTGTTTTTTTTACACTCGTCTTTTTGGATAGAAGATTCATCTTTTGGTAGAAAATTCGTATTTTTCGGTTGAAAGTGAATTCTTTTTCATTGAAAAGTCCAATATTATATTGTCGGTTTCGAATTCATCTCTTTTCGATAAAAATTCCAATATCTCATTGAAAATTTAATTATCTTTTTGAAATTCCAACTCTTTTGTTAAAAAGTAATATTTCTTGGTCGCAAATTTAACTGTTTTGTTAAAGATTCGTCTTTTTTTATATATAAAATCCGTCCGTTTGGTTACAAATTCTACTACTGGGTTGAAAATCTAATTATTTTGTTGAAAATGTAACTGTTTTCTTGAAGATTCGTCTTTTTAGATAGAAAATCCATCCTTTTGTATATAAACTTCATATTTCGGTAGAAAAGTCGTATTTTTTGTTGAAAAAGAATTCTTTTTCATTGAAAAGTCCATTTTGGATCCAGAATTTATCTCTTTTGAAAAAATTCTATTATTTGGTTCAAAATTTAATTATTTTGTTAAAAATTCAACTCTTTTTAAAAAGTAGGATTTTGGTTGCTAATGTTTTGTTAAAGAGTCATTTTTTATATAGAAAATCCGACCTTCTGTGTTAAAAAATTACTGTGTTAAAAAATTAAACTTTTAGATGAAACGTCACATTTTTTGGTTCTAAGTGAATTCTTTCTCATTGAAATCCTCAACATTATAGTTTTTGATTAGAATTCATCTACTTTGGTTGAAAATTCTACTATTTGATTGAAAATTTAATTATTTTTTTTTGAAGATTCCACTATTTTTTTAAGGGTCATATTTTTTTTATCGAAAATTCAACTGTTCTGTTCATTTATTATTTTTTTCTTTCAACTTCTTTCTTCTTCCTTTTTTATTTCAACTGTTTCCTATATTATATTCTTTCTTGATACAAAATTCTTTCTTTAGATAAGAATTCTACTATTTGATAGAAATTTTAATCATAATTTTAATAATAATAATAATAATAATAATTGTTTTTTAGTTGAAAATTTTACTATTTGGTTAGAAATTTATCTTTTTGGTAGAACCTTATTTTGTTTTTTAATGCAACTACATGATTGAAAATTAAACTTTTTTATTTCAACTGTTTCTTATATTATATTCTTTCTTGATACAAAATTAATTTTTTAGATAAGAATTCTACTATTTGATAGAAATTTTAATCATTTTTTTCTTCTTCAAAATTCAACTACTAGGTCATATTTTTGTATCTAAATTTAACTGCTCTGTTCAATTTTTTATAGAAAATTCATCTTTTGGATAAAAATTCTAATATTTGATAGAAATTTTATTCATTTTTTTTCTCCTCAAAATTCAACTACTTAACTAAAATGTCAACTTTTTTAGTTACATTTTTTATGCTGTATTCATTTTTAATAAATTATATTAATATTTATTTCATTATTATTAAAATTTAATTTTAAAATTATTCTTCGATTGGAATAATGTTGATTTAAAACAAAATTTTTAATAAAAAAACTTACAATTTTAACTTTTTTGTTGAAAAGTCCACTACTTTGTTAACAGTTATCTTTTTTGGTTCGAAAAATGTGACTGTTTTATTGAGAACTTGTCTTTTTGGATATAAAATTAATATTTTTGGATTGAAAATGCATCTTTCAGTAAAAAGTCGTATTTTTTGGTGGAAAGAGAATTCTTTTTCATTGAAAATTCAAATATTATATCATCAGTTTAGAATACTTTAATTCCTTTTTAAAAAATAAAATAATATTTAGTTTATTATTATTAAAATTTATTTTTAAAGTTATTCTTTGGTAAATATAATGTTCGCTTAAAATACAATTTTTAATCAAAAGACTATTATTACTATTGTTCTAAATTCAGCTACTAGGTCATATTTTTGTATCTAAATTCAACTACTGTGTTCAATATTCGTCTTTTTTATAGAAACGTCATCTTTTGGTTAAAAATTCTAATATTTGATAGAAATTATAATCATTTTTTTTTCTTCAAAATTCAAATACTTTGATTAAAAAGTAAACTTTTTTATTTGAATTTTTTTATGTTGTATTCATTTTTAATAAATTATATTAATATTTATTTCATTATTATTCAAATTTAATTTTCAAAGTATTCTTCAATTGGAATAATGTTGATTTAAAACCAACATTTTAATTTAAAAATCTATTAAAATTTTAACTTAATTCTTGAAGTCTACTATTTTGTTAAAAAGTTATCTTTTTTGGTGAAAAAATGTAACGGTTTTTTTAACACTTTCTTTTTGAATATTAAATACGTCCTTTTGGATTGAAACTTCATGTTTTTATAAAAAAATTCGCATTTTTTTGTTGAAAGTGAATTTTTTGTTCCAAATTCATCTATTTTGGTTAAAAAATCTACTATTTGGTTGAAAATGGAATTATTTTTTTTAAGTCATATTTTATGTCGAAAATTTAATTATTTTATTCCATATTCGTCATGTTGGATAAATTCCGACCTTTTGGATAGAAAATTCACCTTTGAAAGTTATTTCTTTTTATTTCCTTTTAACCAAATAAATTAATATTTATTTCATTATTTTTTTAATTTAATTTTTAAAATATTCTTAGATTGAAATAATAGGTATTTATTGAAAAGAGAATTTTAAATCTAATTATTATTATATTTCTCGTTTAGAAACCATCTCTTTCGGTTAGAAATTCTATTATTTTGTTAAAAAAGTTATCTTTTTTGGTCACAAATTTAACTTTTTTGTTGAACACTCGTCTTTTTGGATAGAAAGTTAAATCTTTTTGGATTAAAAATTACAATCATGTTATGAATTAATTTTTTTAGAGATATTCTTTTCGTTTTAAAATTGTACCAAGGCATTCTGGTTCAGAAAAATCCTACGATTAAATTGAAAATTAATCCTTCTGGATTGAAACTTCATCTCTTGGTAAAAAGTCGTATTTTTGGTGTAAGGTGAATTATTTTTGATTAAAAAGTCCACTATTATATTTTTGGTTCAGATTTCATTTCTTTTGGCTAAAAATGATACCAGTTGGTGGAAAATTGAATTATTTTGTTAAAAAATTAATTCTTTTGTTAAAAAGTCATCTTTCTTGGTTGAAAGGTAATTCTTTTTATTTGAAAAGTCTACTATTTGTTTAAAATTTCAATTATTTTGTTGAAAAATAATATTTTTCGGTTGAAAATTAAACTCTTTATGAACTTCGTATTTTTGAATAAAAAATTTATCCTTTTGAAATGAAAATTCATGTTTTGGAAAGAAGTCGTATTTTTTATTGAAAGTGAATTATTTTTCATTGAAAAGTCCACTATTATGTTTTTGGTTCAGAATTCATCTCTTCTGGCTAAAAATTATGCCAACTGGTAAAAAATGTAATTATTTTGTTAAAAAGTGAATTCTCTTGTTAAAAAGTCATCTTTTTTGGTTGAAAGTTAATTCTGTTTTTTAAGTCTACAATTATATTTCTGCCTCATAATTCATCTCTTTTGTTTAAAAATTCTCCTATTTGATTGAAAATGTAATTATGTTTTGTAAAATTCTACTATTTACAAAAAGGTCGTCATTTTTATTTGAAAATGCAACAGCTTTGTTGAACATTTGCCTTTTTGGACACAAAATTCACCTTTTTTTGTTATCATTCTTTTCAAAAATTTATTTAACAAAGTATTAAATAATTATTAATGGAAACGCTTAAAATTAAGCAGTGAAAAATATAATTTTTGACCAGTAATTCTGGGAAATAGTCTGGAATTTTTCTTTTAATTTCGAGTGGCCACCCCGAATGTGCCTAAATCTTTTGTAGAAGGAAACTCTGAATTGTATACAACAAAAATATTTTAGGTGCTGCAGGATGAAAGGATAAGATGCGAGAGGCTGTTAAATCAAAAAGATAATGAATATCGAGGAAAGATTTCAGCTTTAGAGCATCAACTCTTACGACAAAGAGAGCGATCTTTGGCTGTGATTGACGAAAAGGACCAAGAAATTTTAACACTAAAGTCCTCATTTCAAGCTCTATTGCCAAGAAAAAATTCGTGCGTTTCCCAAGACAATAAAAATCACATATCATCAACTTCCGAATCAGCCAGCGAACCTTCGGCTGATTTAGTGACTGGTCTATTAACTGCTGATAATAATCCGCCGATGTTGCATTACGCTCAGGAATTGGCGAGGAGAGAAATTGAAGTCTCGGGCTTACGAAAACAAAACGTAGAACTCGAAGCGATGCTACGGGAAAAGCAAAGGAACCTTTTTCACGAAACAGAGAGACACAAGGATCAGTTGAAAAAATTGCAATCTCAAATTATAAGGTAATTTTCAATTATTGATACAAATTATTCTTCCAGGGTGATTGTTTCAATCGAGGAAAGAAAATTTCGGGTGATTTCTTGCTTCGAAAAAATTTGCGACGCTCCTTGGAATTTAAAAAATCAAGATCTTAAAGCTGAACTGCAAATTTAAGAATTTAAAATAAAACTCGCGAGTTTTGTACTTTTATAATTAAAGATCAACCCTTTTTTTATTTAATCGCTAAATAAATGTATAAAATGGAAGTTTGTAAAGAATTTTTTCGTAAGCAATTTCAAATGAAATGCCTTTAAATTGCAACATTTTTAAATTTTAGTTTATATAACTTGAGATTTAAGTAAGAAACCTGAGAAATTGAACGAATAATTTGTTGTAAACTAGAATTTTTTTGAATTAGAAGTTCAATTGTTATTTAGAAATCAAAATTAAACGCTTTCACTCTACAAAAAATTTTGTTTAATGAAGTCATGAAAATTGTAATTCGGTCATTTCATAAACTTTCGAGAATTTTACTTTTCATAAATTTTAAATTGTCGGCTACTTCTAATTTCGGCAACTTTCATCTTTTTTGTTTAAAACTGCTTTGATTAAGGATTCAGCAACTTGGTTGAAAGTTTAACGGCTTAGTTAAAAATTAATTTTCCTATTATTGTTTAAGATGCACAACTTCAGTTGAAAATTCATTTTTTTTTATTTTTTTTAAATTAATTTTCTCAGGTCGAGGATTCAAATCAAATTCTATTTTAGTCAAAATGTCAGCTGTTACATTCGCTGCTATTCTGACAGAACATGCATTTTTTCTATTACAAATTTAACTTCCATTTTTGGCTAAAAATTGATATTTTTAGTTTGAAATTGAACTATTTGGTTTAAAATTCATATATTTGTTTGAAGTTAATTTTTCAGGTTGAGAATTCAACTATTTTTTATTTAAAATTAAATCTTTTTGGCTTGAAAATTCAAATATTTAGTTGACAGTTGAACTACTTTCTAAAAAGTCATTTTTTTGGTTGAAGATTAATCACTTTAGTTGATAATTAATCTCTCTAGTTTGAGAATTGAACTTTTTTTGTTAATGTCGCGGTTTTTTTAGATACAAATTAATTTTTTTAACTGGAAACTTCACTATTGGTTGCAAATAATTAATTTATTTGGTTCACATTTCGTTTTTTTTCTGGGTAAAGAATAAATTTATTAAACTGAAAATTTAACTATTTCATTTTTGGCTGAAAATTGATATTTTTTAGTTCACAATTTAAGAATTTGGTGCAAAATTCATGTATTTGTTTAAAAAATTAATCTGTTTTGGTATAAATTTCATTGTTTGGGATTAAAATGCAACTATTTGCTTTTTGTTAAAAACTTTTTGGTTTGTTTGTTTTTTTTTTTCGTTGAAAATTCAACTTTTTTGGTAGAAATTTATTTCGTTTTTTAAATGGAACTGCATGGTTAAAAATTAATTTTTTTGGTTGACGATTCGACTATTTTGCTGACAGTTTTTCTTTTTTGTAGAGTTCCACTGTTTTTTATTTAAAATTAAACTCTTTTTCCGTTTAATTATCAAAAAAATACATTTTTCATTGAGAATTAATCTTTTTTTGATTAAAAGTTGAACTCTTTTGTTGAAAATTAAACTTTTTTTTTTAATTCGTTGTTTTTTTGGCTAAAAACTAATTTTTTAAGTTTAAAATGTAATGTAATCAATTTTCAGTTGAAAATTTATATTTTTTGGATCAAGATTAAACTATTGGTTGTAAAATTCGTATATTTGTTTGAAAATTCATCTGTTTTTATATGAATTAAATGTTTTTTTGTAAAAATGCAACTATTTTTTTGTAATTTAATTTGTTTCGGTTGAGGTTTCAACTATATTTTATTTAAAATTAAAATCTTTTTTGGTTGAAAGTTTCACTATTTAGTTGAAACTTTAAACACTTTGTTTAAAAATTCATTCTTTTGGGTTTAATGATTTTTCGTTAAAATTTTTGTTTTTTATTTGAAAATTTTACTATTTGGTTAGAAATTTATCTTTTTGGTAAAAACTTATTTTGTTTTCTTAATGCAACTACATGGTTAAAAGTTAAACTTTTTTATTTCGACTCTTTTTTATTTTAAATTAAAATATTTTTCTGTTGAATTATTAACTATTACATTTTTCAATGAGAAGTCTTCTCTTTTTGATTGAAAATTGAACTACTTATTAAAAAAAAAATTTTGGCTCAAGCTATTATCACTTGAGTTGAGAATTGATCGATTTTGTTAAAAATGTAACTATACATTTTTGAAAGTCCTTATTTTTTGTTGTTAAAAACTAATTTTTAACTGAAAGCGGAACTATTCCATTTTTTGATACAAAATGGTCTTTTTCGGTTCAAAGTTTAACTATTTGTTGAAAAATTCATTTATTTGTTTGAAAATTCATCTGGTTTGGTAGAAATTAATTTTTTTTAATAAGAAAATGCAACAATTTTATTGAAAATTAATTTGTTTACGCTGAGGATTCTACTTTTTTTTTTAATTCGTCGCTTTAGTAGAATTCAACAGTTTTTAATTTAAAACCTTTTTGGTTGAAAATGTAACTACTAACTGAAAAGTTTAACTACTTCGTTCAAAATTAGTTTTTGTTGAGTTTTGTGGGAAATTCGTATTTCTTGGTACATTTCAGGTGTTTTTGATTTAAAATTAAAATCTTTTTTTAGTTGAAAAATCAACTACTAAATTTTTTTATTTAGAATTCATCGTTTTTGGCAAAAAACTAAAAGAAACTTTAAATACTTTGTTAAAAAATAATTCTTTTTTTTTCGTTGAGGATTCATCATTTTAGTTGAAATTTTAACGTTAAAATTGGTAAATTGCGAAATTTGCGATGTTTCAAGTGATTGGATAGATTTTTCTTGAAAAAATTTTCAAAATTCCCTGTGATTTCCCTGTGATCGTGAATTCGCTTTTTCTTTTGCAGACTGGAAGCTTGCAAATCGAGAGAAGGTGCAAATCTTGAATATCTGAAGAATGTAGTTGTTAATTATTTAATTACGAATGATCCATCTAGTAAACAACATATGCTGAATGCTATTTCAACAGTATTACACTTTACGCCTGAAGAATTGGAGAAAATTAGTCACTTCACGTGACCTCGAAGAAAACCAAAAATATTTTTCTAAGAGAGGAAAGTCCGTCTAGATAGCAATGATTGTTTCACATTTCATTAGCATTTTGTTACCTTAAAATACAAAGTACTAGACATATTGTAAAATAATAAATAGAATTTTCAACCCTTTAAATATGTTGAATAAATCTAAATATTTAAAATAAATATTTTTAATTCATTTTTAGAAGAAAAGGTGCATTTTTTCAAGAAATTTGACTATATTTAAAGAAGATGTCCTCGAACATTGAATATATTTTGCCTTCTTTACAATTTTTTCTTTTAAATAATAATCGTCGAAGCTGCTACTTCCATTACAACATACTCGAATACTCATTTCAGCTGTACACTTTTTAAACGAAGGAAAATAACATTTAATTTCCACACAACGATTGCAACCAAATTCGTTCATTCAGTCACAAAAATGTGGGAAGAAACACGTATTGACTTCTTTTTTTTTTTATCTCTTGGCGATTATCGATCGTAATAAATAGACATTTCTGTTATATTTTATATAGAAAGTTGAGTGCATTCAATCTTAAATACATGCGAAAGATCTACTTAACTTTTCGAGGCTGTTTCCAAATGTAAGACCACAATCGAAGAATTTGAACATTGATGCTTCCTTACCAAAAAGCAGATTTTCAACATTTATATTTTTATACCATTTGAAATTATTTCTGTGTTTTTTTTTAAATATCTGCTTCTTGATAATCCTTTTTTTCAAATATAGTGGACATTTAACATTTTCTACTACTTTTTTTTATATAAAATTATAGTGCATTCATGCCTTCTATTATACAAAATAGACAACATACGCTTAAGATCATCGAAATTTAAACAAGATTTGATATTTGGAAACTACTTTAAAATAGTGCGAAACTTTTTCGAAACAAATTAATTTTTTTTAATGAAAACCAGTTATCTAATAGTCTGCATTCGCCAGAGGCAATTTGGTCCGACGTACTACTTTTATTTTTAATTCTGGACATTGGAGTAAAACCTACCAATCTCGATTAATTTTGAAATCCAAAGATTTAAATTCGAAAATGCTCACCCAAGTAAATTTTCTCTGTTGTAATGGCATTTCATTTTATACCACTTTTTAATTTCTAAACATCTCTTTCAGATCCTTAAAATTTTGTATAGAAAATTTATAGTATTTTGCATTAGAAAATTAATATTGGGTGCTTTCCACTTACATCACTGAATGCGTCGAAAGAAAACCGAGAATGTAGTATAGCCGCTAGACTTAATAAATAATCGTAGTTAACGTTTTTTTCAGGGTATCTACTCAAATCCTGGAAAAAAATTCCAGGTGTTTTCCAGGTATCTTAAAACTTTGCAGGGTATAATTATTAAATAAACGACTCTGATTATGTATAGAATTTTGAGAGTTTATTATAAAGCTGCGTCTAGTCGTCCCGAATTTCGGGAGAAATAGCATTTTTTCTATCTTGGGCTAGTCATCCCGAATTTCGGGACGACTAGCCGGAAATCAAGATAAATGCTAGT
>JAWWLR010000054.1:60725391-60738395 GCA_035041075.1 Acraspis erinacei | reverse complement strand
AAATTCTAACTTTTCCAGGAAAAATATTGCATTTTAAACAATATATGTGAATTATTAACCAATTAGTTGAATTTTCAATGAAAAAAATCGATTTTCAATGAAGTTGTTGAATCTTGAAACAAAAAAGATCATTTTTAAAAAAAAATTGGGATAGTTAAATTTACAGTTGAAAAAATTAATTGTCCACACAAAAAACAACATTCTTATAACCAAAGTCATGCATTTTCCACTAAATTTGTAAATATTTAACCGGAATACTTGAATTTTCAACCAAAAAGATGAAAAAAAAGAAGATTAATTTTCTACAAAAAAAACACCAATTTTTAAACAGACTGTTTAATTTTTAACTTTTTCCCCGGTTCGCAAACATTTATCACGAACAATAAAATTTAAAAAACCAAACTCTGAAGGTAAAAACTTGAACATTTAAAGTGATAAAAACTGATCTGGACTAAACAGTCTTAAAGCGAATTCAGTGAAACTGCACAATAAACTGTTTTAAACTTTTAAAATGTTTTAATTAATATAATTTTAAGTAACTTTAAGCGAGAAAAATTAGAAATTGAACGATTAAATTTTTTTAATAAGTTGAACACTTCCTAAATTAAAAGTTAAATTATTTTAATTTGAAACAGCTTAGCCATCCCTTAAAAAATGCTTCGAAATTTTATTTAAAAACTTTCAAACATCTACATGTTGTCTTACATTTTTTCAAAGTTTACATTATCATAAATTTTTTTCAGAACTTCTAAACATCTTTTTAAATTATTCAATTTTTTCCAACTTTTCCTACAATTTTTTTTTAATCCTGCCAAATTAGAAAAAAATTTCCTAAAATCTTCCACATTGATTTTTGATAATTTTTTAGTTTTCAAAGAAAATGTTTCTTATTCTTCTGAAGCCTTTCGAAATTCTTAAAAAAAAGCTTCTAAATTTTTTGTTTGACATCTTATCCACACTTATCATCCATTTATTTAAAAAAATTAGATTTAAAGTTATACAAACTTAACTGCAAATTAAAACTTATGATGGAAAACTTATGAAATTAAAACTTTTTAAATTAAAGCTCAAACTTTTTTAGTTCCAAGGCTCATTAATTTATGCATATAAAATGGAAGCTTTTCAATTGAAAAATGTGTGCTTAATAGCTGTTAAATTGCAACATTTTAAATTTTGAACTTTTTTTACATTGTACAGTTCAAAGATTTCAAAATTAAATATAAATTTAAAAAATATCATTTTAATCAATTTTAAGGTAGAACCCTTCATTTATAGATAATAATTTATTTTGAAATCCTTTTCAATTTTCTCTTAAGAATTTGGTAAAAAAATCATTTAAAAATTTTCCAGATTAATAAAATTGCCTTAAAATCTTCCAGATTCTTTTTTCACAATCTTTTTCAGTATTCTTTTTAAATACATTTTGAAAAAATAAAAGTTATTTTTAAGTTTTTTGTAAAGATTTGTCATTTTCTACAATAATTTACGTAAAATTACAAGTTTTTTTATTACGTCAAACATCTAAATTTAAAAAAATGTTAAGTCCTGCGGTTTTCTGTAATAACTTGTAGATTTTCACAGCTAAGTCAAAAAAGTATTAATAAACAGTTATAAAAATTTTTGAATTGTAGAAACTTATACTTTATTGTTAACTTTCTTCAACTTTTCTACAATAAATACGAGAAAAAATTATCTTTTGTAAGTTTTTTGCTAAATTTTGTATATTTTGTCACGAAAAAGTAGATGTATCTAGGGATCCCCCAAGCCCTTTTTTGTAGACAATTTCTGGGTTTTTTTTCTATTGAAAAATTCTCTGGACCACCCTAATATTCAATAATTAAAAAATTATTGTCAGAATTTTGATGTGATTGTGTTTAAAGTTTTGTGTGAATCGCAAGTAATGTGAAAGTGATTGCATGAGGTTGTACCTGTTATGTTAACAAAGCCTCTCCATTCTTTGGCGTCAATGACCAAATTATTAAATGACGAATGCATTGGCAGAATAACATTAACAAAATAAATAAATTATACTTTATAACATTAAAGAAATATAGTAAATATTTGGTATAAGAGAGGAAAGCAATACACAAAACTATAAACCATAAAAGTATAAAAATAAAATCAAAAGCTGACTTAAAACTTAAAGAGCAGTTAAAATTTTGTTTTCAAAGGGAAAAATAAAACTAAATAAAAATAAAATGAACACGCTTTTTATAATACCTTCAGCAGTTATTACTTTCAAGCCACCATTGACGCCAATTGGAAGGAGGCATTCTGGAATCGGTCGAAACTAAATGGAATTACAATAGTGTTAAATTTTGAAAAGCAGATTTTTAAAAGAAAAAAAAGATTATCATTAAAATTGCTCGTATTTATGGAAGTCTCGACTGTAATTGCAATTATTGAAAAGTTAATCGTCTTGTCTAAAATTAGAAGAAATGGGACACAGGGTGTGAGGTATCTAAAGTTTTTACGAGGCGCCATCCATAAATTCCATTGCATGTATACAAAATTTGTTAAAGATGAGTAATTACAATAATATATTGTAATGATGTTATAAAGACTTTAATATCGGTATGAATAGATCAGCTTTTTTTTATAATTAGGTAGAAAAATATCGATAAGAAAAAAGCTTGTTTTCAATTTTTTAAATTACCAATACTCCCAATAGTATTCAACATTTAATAAATAAATAACTGATAACAGGTTTCTTATTTTTATTTTCTAATTATTAAATCAAAATATATGCATACATTTAGACTAATATGCAATATATTAATTTTCAAATTATTTTCCGCGTGTTTGAAAATATAGAATTAAAAAGTATTTAATTTCAACGATTCGCAATTTAATATTCTTCCAGGTTTAAGAATTACAATTGAAGGTTCATTAATTTGGACTGTTTATGATTTAAAATTATCTGATTGTAATCGTTCTTTTTTTCTTTTAATCTTTAGTTCAATTTTGAAGATAAAAAAAATCAAGAGTTTTTAATCCTAAATCTTCAAAACTGACAAAATTTTAAATTTAAATGAAGAGAATCAGAGAATTTTTCATTGCAAAATTTTAACGACTCGCAATTTTAAATTCTGCCTTTTTTAAGATTTAGAAGTGAAGATTCATCAATTTGGAATGTTTATAGTTTAAAATGGTGTAATTTTGAATGTTTTTTTTTAAATATTCAGTTCAATTTTTAAGATACAAAATGAAGAGTTTTTAATCCTGAATATTCAAAATTGCGAACATTTCAAATGCAAATGAAGAGAATCAGAGAATTTTTAATTGTAGAATTTTAAAGATTCGCAATTTAAAATTCTGCCATTTTTTGGAATATGTAGTTTAATTTGGAAGATTTGAAAGGAAAATTCCTCAATTTGATTTGCAGTTGAAGACTTCAATATTTAATAAGTAATAGAATAGATTTAAAATTGAAATTCGTGCAATTTTCAAGATTCGCAATTTAAAACTCTTCAATTTTTTAGATTTAAAATTGAAGATTTATTAAGGCAATTGTCATGCCTAAAGTCAGGTATCTGAAAAAATAGTTTTTCTACGAAAACTGTTAAAATTTAAAAAAAAAACATTAATTTTACCCATGTTTTTTTTAATTGAATTTTTTCTGACCGACGCTTCTTAATAATTTTTGAAAAATGATTGCATTTAATTAAAAGACGTCCTATTTTTTCCGGAAAAACATTCTATACAACTCTACTGTTTCCAATTTTGAAAGTCAACTGTTCTATGGCTGAAATCGTTGGAACAATCTTTTTTTAAGAAAACATTTTTTCAACAATTTATTATATTTTAAGATTGTTTAGTTATTTTAAAAATTGGAAACAGTAGAGTTGTAAAGAATGTTTTCCCGGAAAAAAGCCGTCATTTATTAAAATTTAATCAGTTTTCAAAAATTGGTCAAAGGTGACGGTGAGAGAAAACTAAATTGTAAAAAACATGGTTAAAGTTCATGTTTTTTGTGACTTTTAACATTTTTCATTTAAAAAATTCATATTTTTTATTTGAAATGACATCAGTAATAATATTTTAATTCACAGAATCATAGAAAAACTCTTTTTTCCAGATATCCAACTTTTGGCACGGCCACTACCTTAATTTGGAATGTTTATAGTTTAAAATGATGTAATTTTGAATGTTTTTTTTTTCTTTTCTTGCTTTCTTTTCGAATATGCAGTTCAATTTTGAAGATACAAAATTAAATGTTTTTAGTCCTAAATCTTCCTAATTGAGAAAACTTTGAATCTAGATCATGAGAAATACAGACATCTTAAATGCAGATCTTACAACTTGAATAATTTAAAATTGTAAATTTTCAAATTAAAAACTCTTAAATTGTAAAGATAAAAAATTCTAAATTCTACAATTGCGAAGAGATAAAATTCTGGATATATAACAATATATAATTAAACAATAATCAATTTAACGATTCGCAATTTAGAACTCTTCGATTTTTGAGATTTACAATTGAAGATTCATTAATTTATCATGTTTATAGTATAAAATGTGACTTCGAACGTTTTTTGGAATATTTAGTTTAATTTTGAACATTTGAAAGGAAAAATTCTTCAATTTTTAAAATTTGCAGTTGAAGACATTAAGTAATGAAATAACCGTTTTTTATAGATGCAAAAAATGTGCCAATTCATTATTTATTGGCTAAAATTTTGTTAAGAAAACAGAACCATGAATAAGCAAATTTTTAATTTTTTGCGAACATAAGTTGTCTTTGAAATCCTTGAAATCCTTCTGAATTCGTTGAAACCTTTTGAATTAATTTGAAACCTTTGAAATATTTTCAAAATCTTTCGTATTCATTTAAAACGATTGTAATATTTGAAATCGTTTAAAATTTTCGAAATGTTTTAAAATGTTTTGAATCCGGTGTACTGCACCCTTTTTGAGATATTTAGAATTTTTTTAATCTTTTTTAAATCTTTATAACATTTTTATGAAATCTTCGAGATATATGTTTACTCTTTTTTATTCATTTGAAATCATTAAAATATTTTTAATCTGTTTACCATTTTTTCAAATCTTATAAATCTGATTTAATATACCCTTTTTAAAATCTTTTAAATTTTGGAATTCTCTTAAAAGTTTTTACATCTTTGGAAATCTCTTTAAAATCTTTTAAAATATTGGTGAAATCTTATTAATTCGTTGAAATCATTGAATTATTTGAAATCTTAGTGAAATCTTTTTAAATCTTTGAAATCCTCTAAAACTTTTCAAAGTTTTAAAAGCTTTGTATAAATTATTGTGAAATATTTGAAATGTGGTGTACGCGCCTTTTTTAAATCTTTGAAATCCATGAAATCGTTGTAAAATGCTCAAAATCATTTTTAATATTTTGGAATCTTAGAAATAATTTGAATCTATAAAATCTATAAAATAATTGGTAAAGTCTACAAAAAATGCCTCGAAATCTCTTTTTATGGGTAATAAAAAGGTAAATTATATCTTGACAAATAAAAAACTTTTCAGTAGCAAAAAGGTCTTCTCAAAGAGAGACTTCTTTCACAATAGACTAAAAGATTTAAATCACTTTTTTACATTTCAATCAAATAAAACTTTTGAAAGCAAAAAAAAATACAAATTCAAGATTTCCGGGTTTTCAAGTTTAAAAAAATTCAAAGAGAATTGAAATCTACGCAATTTTGTAGATTTTCAATTAAAGAGATCTGAAAATATTTGAAAAAATGACGTAACAAGGGGAGAGGCAAAAAATTGATTAAAAAAAAAAAATTGCTACGGAAACTTATGGATGGTCCCCGAATGAAAAAGTGCAAGTAGTTGAAATTATGATTTCAATGTTTCGTATTGATGGAGGCTTGGATGTTTGAGATGTGAAGAAAGCTGAAAATAAATTCGACTCACCGTGAACATTAGGCGATGGTTCCGCGACTGGTAGCGGACTCACCAGACTATTGGCGCTCATCGGCGTAGAAGTGGACTTGAGTTTCTGTCGGACCTCGCGAATTTTTAACTGCAGACTCGTCTTGCTCGGAAATATGTCAGAGTGTTTGGTCTGGAAGGCCGAGGTCGCCTGTGTCGATGGGAAATATCCGTTCTCCTGAAACAACTGCATCACCAGCTGTCTCCGCTGTTCGAGAATTTTCCGGTGGCCACGCTCGTTGTCGTTTCTACCAACACCCACCGTATTTCCCACACCGCCGCCAGGGGTCTTTGGAGTTCGCGGGGATGTCGCCTCGACTTCTGCCAAAAGATCGGAGGTCGCTCTATACGCATCCACATTAAAGTCCGGCCCGAAAAAGGTGTTTCCGGTCAATTTCACGCTGGCTGTCGACTTTGGAGTGGCTGGAATCGACGCGTCGGATTCCATTTCTTCCTCATTCACTGCACACGCACACAAAAAAAGGAGAAGGATTTTAATTTGGGAATTCATAATCATTTTGAGTCGGATGGAAAATTAACTTGATTCTTTAAAGAAAATTTCCAGTTTGTCAAACCTGATATAAGTTATTAAACTTTTTCTTTTGTTGCAAATTTAATAATTTTGTTAAAGTCGTAATTTATGGTTTAAGATTCAACTATTATTTTTTTAAAGTTCATGAATTTTATTGCATTTTTTTTCTTTTTTGGTTGAAAAAATTGTTTTTCGATTGAAAATTCAACTATTTTGTTGAACTGCTATTTCGAAAGTTAATTTTGTTGGTTAAAGATTCATAATTTTAGTTGAAAGTTCAACTAATTTGTTGAAAATTAACTTTTTTTGAAAATTCATATTTTTCACTTTTTTTTAGTTAAAAATATGCAATTTTTTGTTGAAAATAATCTGTTTTAACTAAATATTCAACTATTTTCTTAAAAATGCATCATTTTTAGTGAAATCCACCTGTTTTTTTATTTCAAATTAAATTCGTTGTGTTGAAATATCAACTTTTCCATTTTTCGTTGAAAATCCATCTTTTGAATGTAATAATTTGAGTTGAAAATTAGTTTATTTGTTTTTGGTTAAAAATAAACTTTTTTGTTAAAAATTCATAATATCGAGTTAAAAAAACAACTGTTTTTACCAAATTCGTCTTTTTGATTGAAAATTCATGAATTTGATTAAACAAGTTGTTTCCTAACTAAACAAATTGTTTCCAAATGAAAATTCAACTATTCTGTTGTAGATTCATCTTTGAATTGAACCTATTTTTTTAAATGCAAAAAATTAATCTGGTTTGGTTGAAAATGAACTTTTTTGTTTAAAATTCAACTGTTTTATAGAAAATTAGTATGTTTTGCCAAAAATTTCCACAATAAGGTAGAAAATTAAATTATTCGACTAAAAACTTTTAGTAGAAAAACAATTTTGTTGCTGGAAAATTTATCTTTTTCATATGAGAATTTAAGCATTTTGTTACAAATTCGTTTTTTCTCGTTAATTTCAACTGTTTTTTTTTTTTTAATTAATTGAATTATTTTGTTGAAATGGAAGTGATAGGTTAAAAATGTACTTTTTTGTTGAAAATTAAACTATTTTATAGAAAATTCGTATTTTTTGCCAAAAATTTCAACAATAAGGTAGAAAATTTAACTATTGGACTAAAAACTTATGAATTTTGTTGAAAATTCATCTTTTTTAGTAGAAAAACAATTTGTTTGCTTTTAAATTTATCTTTTTCATATGAGAATTGATGTATTTTGTTGCACATTCGTTTTTTCTCGCTAATTTCAACTGTTTTTTTTTATGGAATTATTTTGTTGAAAATGGAAGTAATAGGTTGAAAATGAAGTATTATGTTGAAAATTCAACTATTTTATGGAAAATTCACATTTTGGGCCAAAATTTTAACAATATGGTAGGAAATTTAAATTTAAATATTTAATTGAAAAATTGTCTTAGAAAACTAATTTTTTGCTTGAAAATTAATCCGTTTTCGTTAGGAATTCCAGCATTTTGTTGAAAATTCATTTTTGCTCGTTAAATTCAACTGTTTTTTTAGTTTTAAACTAAATTCTTTTGTTCTTCACAAAAACAGCTATTACATTTTTCGTTAAAAATTAATATTTCTTGGATAAAAATTTAACTGATTGGGTAGATAACCAACTTTTTTGTTAAAAATTCAACGATTGGGTAGAAAATTTGCATTTTTGGCCCAAATATTCCACAATATGATAAAAAAAACATAACTATTTGGCTGAAAAATTATGAATTTTTTCGAAAATCTATCTTTTTTAGTAGAAAAACAATTGTTTTGCTTGGAAATTAATCTGTTTTAGTTATTGGTTTGCAAACTCAACAATTTCTTACAAAATTAAACGGTTTGGTAAAAAACAATTACTTTTTTTTGGTTGGGAATTAATTTTTAAACTGGAAATATAACTATTCCATTTTTCATTACAAAATTTAAATTTCTAATTCAAAATTGATCTGTTGTTTGAAAATTAATGTAAATTGTTGAAATTGTTTTGACTAAAGATTAACAATTTTAATTTAAAAAAATGTTTTTGTTCGTTAAATCCAACTGTTCTTTTTTTAAGTTATTATTTTTTTGGCTGAAATATCAGCTATTATATTTTTCGTTGAAACCCTCTTTAAAATTAATTTGTTTTTTGCAAATTCATAAATTTACTTTAAATTGTAAATACTTTGTTTAAAAATCAACTGATTGGATGAAAATTAACTTTTTCATTTAAAATTTATGTTTTCGAGATTAAAAATTGAACTACTTTGTAACAAAATTATTTTCTTTATTAGGAATTCATAATTATAATTGAAAATTCAACTAAAATTAGCTTTTAAACGAACTTTTATGTTAAAAATTCTACTGTTTTGCGTCAAATTAATCTTTTTGGCTTGAAAATTAAAAAATTTGGTACAAAATTAAACTGTTTTGTAGAAAATTAGTTGTTTTTTTGCTGGGAATTAATTTTCTGAACTGAAAGTGTAACTATTCAACTCTGATGAAGATTCGTACTTTTTGGTAGAAAATAATATCTTTTGGATGAGAGTTTAACTATTTTGTTGAAAAAATCTCTTTTTAGATTAAAAATTCAACTTCTTGGTTCAAAATTAGAACTAATTACGTTTAATTTTTTTTTTAAATTAACTTTTTTCTTGAAAATTCATATTTTTGGCTTGACTGAATTCGCCCTTTTGGTTTAAAATTGAATAAATTGATACAAAATTCAAATATTTGACACAATTTTAAACTGTTTTGTAGAAATTTTTTTAATTAAAAATTAATTCTCTTCAATGAGAATTTAACTACTTCATGTTTGGTAAATAAAATTGGTCTTTTTCAGTTAAAAAATTCAACTATGAAGTGAAAAATGTTGAGAAATGAAACAAATATAAACTAATTTTAAAAGATTGTAAAATAGAAAATGGTTTGGGTGTTAAAATTACTTGTGGATCGGTGAGGGCCCTGGCCGGATTTTTTGCGATAACTCTGCATGGATGACATGTTCGACGGATGTAAGCCTCCGGTTACTGGACCATGAGCGGACGATCCTGCGGAGGCGTTCATGCTGATTGCACTAGGACTTTGTATATCTTCTGGCTTGAATTCCGGCAGCGACGAAAACTTTTCTTGGAAATTGACTTGCTCAAGGACCCTAAAACAAATTATGTTTTGTCAATCCTATGTTTATTGTGTGATTTCCTAGTTTAAAAGAATTTATTTTCAATTTCTTGGTACAATATAGGAATTAAATAAAAAATAAATAAGAGTAAAATATATAATAATTATTTAGTGTTGTTACAGAAGTCCCAGAGCAACCTTTTAAAAATTCTGTTCAAAATTTGAACTCAAATTAATTTCAAAGCATTTTACTGTTTGCAATATAATTTTGTTATTAGGTGCAGAATTTCACTAATTTTTGTTTTAGATTAAGGAAAGGAATTTAATGTTAATATTATAGAAAATACGGCAATTTAGCAACAGCTCAAAGAATAGGCCTGTAGATAATTTCCGCCAGTACTTTGAATAAAATAATTAATTAATGCAAATTTTAAAAGTCTTTTCGATTATAAGAATCTAATTTAATTAATTTCGATTAATCTGAATTTGTGGACTAAGAACACAAGTCCGAAAATAATTATTCAAACTTCAAAAAGAAATGGAAATAAAAATTTGCATGAATTATACTTCTTTTTGTAATTTTGATATCCTTATTCAAAATTTTAATTCTGTTTGAAAATGTCCTGTTCCAAATCAGAATTATAACTCTTTTGGAAAATTCCCTGAACCGACCGAAAATAGTCATTATTTGAAAAAAATCCCTGTTATGTGGTCAAAATAATTTTTTACGAAAGATATTTTAACTTTTGTGAATCACTCAAAACAAAAGTTTTCTCGTAAAAAAAAATCTCGTAGAAAATTGAAACATTTAGTAGAAAGATAAACTACTTTGACAAAAATCCAGTTTTTTTAGTTGAAAATTCAACATTTTAGCTCAAAATAACTTAACTATTTTATTAAAACTTTTTTTCAATTTAACTAATCAATTGTTTGTAGGAAATATTTTTTTTATAGAAAGTTAATACTTTTGGTCCGAAATTCAAATATTTGCTTCGAAATTCATCTTTTTTGGTAGAAACTTAATCTGTTTGGTTAAAAATATACTAGTTTGGTTGAAAATTTATCTTTTTAGTTGAAACTTCAACTATTTGGTTGGAAATTTATGTATTTTGTTAAAAATTCGTATGTTTTGATAGAAAATTAATATTCTTGGTTCAAAATTCACCTGTTTTCTTGTTGATTGATATCTTTTGTTCAAAATTCTTTTTTATAGAGAAAATACATTTTTTTGTTAAAAATGCAACTATTTGGTTAAAAATTATTCTGTTTAAGTTGACGATTTAATTTTGTATGTTGAAAAGTTGCATTTTTTCTTAAATTCAGCTGTTTTTTATTTAAAATAAAAATATTTTTTAAACTGAAAATTCAACTGCTCTGTAGAAAACTATTTGGTTAAAAATGTAAGTATCTTCATTAAAAATTGGTATTTTTTAGTAAAATAATGAATCTTCTTAGTTGAAAATTCAACTTTTCGGTTAACAATTTATGACTTTTGTGAAAAATTCGTCTTTTGTAGTAAAAAGTCAATCTTCTTGGTTTAAAATTCATCTTTTTGGTTTAAAATTCAACTATTTAGTTGAATTTTAATTTTTAAAATTTTTTAGTTTTAGTTCTGTAGAAAATATCGCCTGTCTTGAAAATTCAACATTTTAGATGAATTTCTTTTTCTTTATTGACTTGAAAATCTTTCTTGGTTGAAAATATAACTCTTAGTTTGAAAGTGAATCCACTTTTGCCGAGAATTCATTTATTTGATTGAAAAATCGTATTTTTTTAGTACAACTCAATTGTTTTTTAATTAAATTATTCTCTTAATTCATAAAAAAAACGTTAAGATATTAACAAAATCGGAAATTTACTCTCCCCCAAATCATCTTACGTAATTTTTGGAAAACCCCTAAACAAATTGAAAAAGAAATGTAGTCGAAAATATTAGAAAAAGGAGTTTACGTAATTTAGACACAGCCCCAAAGTATAAAATACATAAAATAATAATAAGCTAGAAATAAGAAATAAAAATCCTACCTGTCCATGCCATCTTCAACGTTTTTCTTGAAGAATGAGCCTTTCTTTGCAGAGGGCGAGGGCGAAGGGAGAGATTCCGACATACTTTGCTGTGGTGACTGGTCCGAGTTTTGCGAAGAACTTGTCAGCGACCTGTTATCCGAACGTTGAGACGTTAGAAGCCCATGGTCTCCTGCACTTGATGTGGGAGGCATTGCTACTTAAAAGTAAAATTTACAATTAAAATTAAATAGAAATATATATTTTTAATAAATTCACCTTCCATTAGATCTGGAGCAAGTTTTTAAATTCTTCTTTTCTGGACTTTATATCAACACAATATCGTTTAAAGTTAAATATTCAATAAATATTAAAATATTGTATACGATTAAATTTAATTAAATCATCGGGTTTGGTTAAAACTTCTATCACTTGGTTGTAAATGTAATTATTTTGTTAAAAATGCCATTATATTATTAAAATTTTATATTTTGTTAATAAAAAGTCAACTTTTTTGTTAAAAATTCATTTTTTTAGTTGAAGGTTGATTCTCTTGGTTGAAAACTGAACTATTTTGATGAAAATTCGTTTCATGTTTGTTGAGAAATAATTTGTTTAAACTGACACCTAAACTATTCCATTTTTGGTTAAAAATTTAAATTTTTCAGTTTAAAATTGAACTATTTTATCAAGAATTTATCTTTTTTATTTGAATTTTCAACTTTTTGGTTGAAAATGCATATATTTTAATAAATAAATAAAATAATATTTTAAATAAATATCAACTGTTATATGCTTCGTTGAGAACTCGCTTTTTTTATTGGAAAGTCGATTATTTCATTTAAAGTTGAACTACCTAGTAAAAAAAAATTAAGTTCTTTATTATGGATTGATAATTATAGTTGAAAATGTAGATGATTCATATTTTTTGGCTTCAAAATTAAATAATTAGGTTAAAAATTCATCTATGTTCAAAATTCGTCTTTTCTGGTAGAAAATTAATCTTCTTGATCGAAAATTCATTTTTTTCGTGTAAAGTTATTTTGTTATCAGATTTTGTATCCAAAAATTTAAGTATTACATTCTTGGTGGACACTTTATCCAATATATTTTATGAGTTAAAAATTCAATTATATGAAAAAAATAATGTATTTTGTTGAGAAGTTGTATTTTTGAGTAGAAAATTAATGTCGTTTGTTGAAAATTCAACTTTTTAGTTAAAAATGCAACTATTTGATATAGAATAATCATATATTTGATTAAAAATGCCTATTTCTTGGTAGAAAAATATTCTTCTTTGTAGAAAGATCAACATTTTGGTTGAGAATTCAATAATCTTATTAACCCTTACTTGACACACTGGGGTACAAATAACCCCAGGCCCACATTTCTTTAATTTTAAGTATCTGAACCTGAAGAAAGCGGTTTTTTTTTACTACAGTTAATTTT
>JAWWLR010000054.1:60686080-60702040 GCA_035041075.1 Acraspis erinacei | reverse complement strand
ACAGCGAGGTGCGATCGAATTCGAACCGATCGTTTCTGAACATCTCTTTTTCTCGTATGAAGTAGACAGAGAGCGTCCGATGCTTTACAACATTCTAAGTCGATTGAACCTGGTTGACTGTCGCATATTTTAAAACGAGAGGTCCGCTTCTAATAAATCCTGAGAATCCCAGCCCAAAGAGAATACCTTTTAACGCTATACACCGTGGCCACTTTTGAGAGCTGTCACATTTATTGTCACAGAGAGCAGGTCATATCAGACAGATTACATCGACCATGGGTAACATTTGGCTCCTACCTACTCCAGCGGGTCAAAATAAGAAATTACCAGCAACAAAATTTACACTTAGTTTTTTCTGTAAGTGCATTCAAACGGTATGTACCATAATTTTCACTTTTAAGACGTTATTAATGTTTCGGAAACATTGAGTTTTTAGTAAAATCCTTTTTTCTATTAAAATTCTCTAATGATTTCTTAATTTAATTATGTCGCTAAATCATAGTTATAGAAATATGTCTAAAACTGTTCAATTTTTCGACGGATTTAAGGGGTAACACCACTGTAGAAATTTCAAAAAATCGGTTTTTATCTTTAACTTAAAAAATTCTTTGAACCTTGTAGAATAAAGAACAAAAGGTTTTATACGTGGTCGAAATCGATTTAATTGAAATTTGGAGCCTTTTCACCGAGCGTGACGGTTGATTTGGTCGTACTGTTTACATATCTCAAAACTTTAAACGCGTTTTTCTCAAAACACGTTTTTTGAAATCAGCACGCAGCTTAACTCGAACAATTTTTAATATTATTAATCGGATTTTCGCCCACATCTTTATAATAATATTCGAAAAAGCAACACTTAGGGGATTTTAGATATATTTATTTAAACAATTGTTATAAAGAATTAACTGCCGCTCTTCTTTGGTCGAAAATTTTTTTTTCAAATGCTTGCCAATTACACAAAAATCAATATTTTCTAAGTACCGTACGTGTTTCACTAGCTATTTTCATATAGATTAAGAAAAAAAATCTATTTTGTGCCATGTTGAATTTTGCATCCTGTGTGCGGCGTGCCGCGGAGCTCCTCCGAGAAAAGACACTTCAAAGAAATGTCTCCAGTTCCGCCATTTTTTATATTTTTTATTGAAAATTTGAAATTTTTTACTTCAATATATGAATAGCACCTTCCCAAATTATTATTATTGTATTCCCTTTCCTTCGATTAAAAAAAGTTCTTGAAAAACGTGTTTTTTTTTACGTTTACGTTATCAAGGAAATTTTGAATGTTTTCTCATTATGAATACGCAGATGTGGGATCATAAAAGCGAACCAGAGAAGTGCAAATTTCTAATCTAATCATTAACGGATTACGACGTCGGAAATTGTATACAAGAAAATAATTTTACCCTTTTCTTAATCTTAATGTCTAGGATTCTTTTTAGCTTACTTTTTCTTTTAATATGAAAATTAAACAATGTGCACCATTTAGAGTTGTAATTTCAATTAATTCATTGGATAAGTGCCCATGTTTAAACGGGTTAAAAATCCAATCAAATTACGGATTTCTTTACAAGTCTTATTCACACATAATCCATTGATTTAACTGAAATTGTGACTAAATTTGAGAACCAATTAGCATTATTTAAGAAAGAGTATAGAAACGACTTTTTAGTTCCCGTATTCAAAATGGGTTGAAGAAAAATAATTTTCTTTAATTTCTTATTGATTACTTGATTTTGACGCCATTTTTTTGCTTTTCATTTATTTTTTTAATGTGAAAAAAATAATAACACCGTTATTATGTAAGCGATGCAAGAAGTCGATTGTTGAGCTCCCGTATTTAAACAGGTTTAAAAAGAATCAACTTCTTTACGCTATACATAATTTTGTATTTAAATTAATGTAAATAATTTTCTTTATATTACTTCTTTAATTGATTTTTCAATTATGATTGCAAAACAAGATCCTTCTTACCTATGTAAATTGGAAAGAATGATTGGTCGTCGCATAAATTTCGCGACCTGTCACCGATTCGGGGCTCGCTGAAAATGCTCAAGAGCCCGTCCTGCCAAAACCAATGGTCATGGCGCAAAGTAATCTTAGCCAATGCGTTCTCGTATCGAGTGGGTCTCTCCATTCATCAGACCCGTCCATCCCCTCTTTTTTGTTAATGGATGCTCACGCATCTTGTTTCCCAATTACAATTTGCTAAGAGCGACTCAGTTAGGGTACCTTACATATGCCTTTAAATGTCTATAATGAGACCATTATAATCCTATATATATACTTCTTTAAAATCATTGACTCAGATCTAACAAGAAAATTAGAAGGCCGTTCTATTAGCCAGGTTCTTTGTCCAAATCCTGAACCACCGTCAACATCTGGTAACCTTTCAATAAATATTTACAGCGACTGACACATATTAAGCGAAAAAGCCCTATATTTGTGCATTTGAACCCAACATGACTCTATACTGACGCAAGTACTAAATTTTCCCACAGGATCCTATTTCAGGTCCCGGAAGCTGGCACTACAACACTGTCATATCGATATGAGCACTGTGTCATAATTTAGTGCTTATTTAGTGCTAATTTATGCTGCAGAAAAAAATTTTGTGCCCGGTAATTTTGGCCAAAAACATGTAGTAGTGCTAGCTTCAACTGAAGCCACAACTCCGGTATGAGAAACTCGGAAAATATTAGTGGTATCAAATTCTCCTTCGCGCAGGAATTTATTGCTAATTAAGTGCTGTGGATTTTTGCTATTCCAAAAATCCGGGCACTTTCTTTTCTCACAAAAACGTGTAGTAAAGCTGGCTTCAGGTGACTGGTATGCGAAACTCAGAAACTATAAGTGGTATCAATTTCACCTTTGCGCACGAATTTAGTGCTAATTAAGTGCTCTGGATTTTGGTGGGACGATGGTCGTGGGGGCTAAGGCGTAGGCTTTGGACCCACACCGTCGGCTTGCGGGTTCGATTCCCGCCTCGCACTCTGGATGAGCGTGTGTAAAGGAATGTAATGGTGTTTCGTAAAGACTCTCAAACCCGTAAAAGGGAGAGAGTATAAGCAAATAAAGAGTAACTGAAAATTTAACTTATCCGTTTTTGGTTAAAAATTCGCCTATTCTAGTTTAAAAATAAATCATTTGGATTAAAATTTGTACTTTTTTTATTGAAAATTACTATTTTCAGTTGAAAAATCATTTCTAGGTTGAAAATTTAACTAATCTTTACAAAATTCGTTTTTCTTTTCTTAAACATTGATAGTTTTAGTTAAAAATTAAAACATGTGTTTGAAAAATTGACCTTTTTTTAAAGAAAATTATTCTTCTTGTTTGCACATTTATTTACTTTGGTTAAAAATTCAATTCGTTAGTTAAAAATGTAACTAATTACTTAAAAATACATTTTTTTAAATTAATTTTTTAGCGTAAAAAACTCGACTTTTTGATCGAAAATTAATCCTCTTCTTTGAAAAAACCATCTTTTTGGTTGAAAATTAAACTATTTCATTTTTTGTTACCAATTTTTTGTATCGCAAATTCCTTTACTTTGATGAAGATTTAACTTTTTTATTGGAAATTTTTTTTTGGTTGAAATTTAATTTTTAAACCAATTCTCCGCTGGAAATTCACCTTTTTTGCTTTAAAGTCATATTACTTTGTTAAAAAGTAATATTTTTTTGTTAAAATTCATTACTTTAGTTGAAAAGTAATCTCTACGGCTGCGAAAATTCAACTATTCTATTGAAAAATGTGCTTTTTGTTGTTGAAAATTAATATTTTTAACATACAATTTAAATATTCCATTTTTGGTTGAAAGTATTTTCTTGCTTAGTTGAAAATTCACAATTGTTATTTAATGTTAACTATAATTCATATTTTTCACAATTTTTTAAACAAAATCTCGTGAAATTGGTTGGAATGTTTTAAAATAACTTAAAATGTTTAAAATCCTTCGAAATTTGTCACTGAATTTTTATTTTCTAAAATTAAAAACATAAATTATTTAAAAATGCATAACAAATTTTTTAATATTAAGAGTTCTAAAATGTTTTGAAACAAAATCTCTTAAAATTCTTCGGAATCTTTTTAAATAACTTGAAATCTTTCAAATCATTTGAAATTTGTCACTGAATTTTTATTTTCTAATATTAAAGACATAAATGATTTAAAAATGAAAAACAAATTTTTTAATATTAAGAGTTCTAAAATGTTTTGAAACAAAATCTCTTAAAATTCTTTGGAATCTTTTTAAATAACTTGAAATCTTTAAAATCATTTGAAATTTGTCACTGAATTTTTATTTTCTAATATTAAAAACATAAATTATTTAAAAATGCAAATTTGAAACAAAATCTCTTAAAATTCTTTGGAATCTTTTAAAATAACTTGAAATCTTTAAAATCATTTGAAATTTTTGTATATCGTTCATATCTCTTGTAATTGATGAAATCCGAAGAAATTCCTTAAAATAAAATTAATTTTAATCCCGAAGTCATACAGATATCTAAAAATCGTTAAAACCCCTTAAAATACTTTGAAATCTTTGGATAATTTAAAAAACGTTTCATTCTAGTTAGTAAGATTATGTTTGAAAAAGCTCTTACTTTCGAAATTTTAATATTTTCATGAATGATAATACTTTTTACGTATCTGGAGATATTAACTTCAATTTAAAATGGTTCATATTTGAAAAATTTATATTTAGAATTGATAATTCAAGAATTGTTGAATTTAAAACGTCTAGAAATTGTCTAATATTAAAAAATGAAAATTGTTTAATTTCAAACGCTAATAATTTGAAATTGTCTAAGCATTAAAAACAGTATCTAGTTTTAAAAAATTGATGTGCAAAGTAAAACTAAAAGACTTAACATCTACAAAAAAACTGCCATTAAATTTTCAGAACTGTTAAAAGCGAAAATTACCTTTTTTAATAGGATTGTAATCTTTTTCGTTAGAAAATGTTTTGTTGCACTATTTGGTAAAAAATTAATATTTTTGGTTGAAAATTCACCACTGTGATTAAAAATTAATTTCTTTGGCTGAAAATTCGTTTATTTTTAGGTGAAATTTAATTTTCTTAACTGAAGATTCAACAATTTGTGGATTTATCTCTTTCAGTTGAAAATTTATATATTTTATTGAAACTGTATCTTTTTTGGAAGAAAATTCATCTTTTGGTTTTAAAATTAAATTCTTTTGTTGAAAATTGTTTTAATTGAAAATTTAATTATTCTATTATTGGTTAACAAAAGCATTTCTTTATGAAAAAAATACTTTGTTAAAAGTTCATTTTTGTTAGATGAAAATTTATTATAAATAATTTATTACAATATGTTTTCTATTGGGAATGGTTAAACTGCGATACGCCATCTGGTGACAAAAATCCGAACTAGAAAGAATAGGTACGATTTTAAACATTCATTTTAATGTGTGCATAAGAGTGTTTTAACGATTTTTTGTTGTTGAGTTTACAGTATTTATTAGATAATAAAAATAATTCTTTATCGGAAACAAAAGGGTATTAAATGAAATTTACATATTATAGAGTGAAAATGCACATTTTTAAAAATAAATATTTGTCTAAAAAAACAGTTATTTTACTATTTACTGTGATTTTCAAAAGATTATTAACTTAAATGGACTTAGTTTGAAGCAATAATGAACTCAAAGTAAATTTTTATTAATTTATACAAAAAATATTTACTATTCAAAAATCTTATCTAAAAGATAGGTTAAAATTCGTATTTAAATTCCAATCGTCTATTATTCGTATTCTTTGCATAATCTGGGTACAGTTTGTCGCTAAATACGTTAATAAAGGTTACTAAAGCTTAAAATATATTGAAACTTACATGAAATAGTGAAATAATGGTTTATTTTTGTTTAAAATCTATTTAACAAAAATGTATTTTTTTCACTGTATAAGATAGAAATTCTACCTAAAACGATTTGTTTTTTTTTCATACAAATTTTTTTAGTATTTAATCATTGTTTTATACTTCGAAAAAAATCGTAAAAACACTTTTATGCAAAAATTAAAATACATCTTTAAAATTTTACCTACTTTTCTAGTTCCAGTTTCCGCAACCAGGTGGCGAAATGGTAGACTACGATTCCCAAAGCGATACATTTTCCCGCGAAATTTAAACAATCTAATTATTACTAATGAAGATAGAAGACATGATTTTTCCATCCTAATTCAAAATTCTGATAAATTCTCATTAAATTCTCAAAGCATATAAAGGTAGGTGTAAAATGGAGTAATTACCTCAACAGTAGGATTGTCAGTGTAGAGAGAATTGACAGACATGGAGACGTCATCACCAGTTCTTGGAGTCAAGGGAACGTCGTCGGATGGTGGTCCAGCATCGGTTTCTTCCCCAGTGCTGTTGAGCTTCCCCCTTTGCTCGCCGGCCTTGAAACTCGTCGTAGACGATTTCCGTCTGTCTTTGCTGCACCACTTCCATTCCGGATGCGCTTTAAAGTGCGCCTCCTTCACTTCCGACGCGAGATCATGGTATTTTTGTTTTTCTTCTGGTCCCAGTGCGTACCACCATTCTCCCAGAATTTTAGAAACAGTCCTGTTGTCTTGATTTGGATGCCTTTGGTGTACAACTGCCCGATGACGTTTCGAGAATATCATAAATGCATTCATAGGCCTTCGTATTCTGTCTTTTGCCTGAATATACAACAAATTAAATAGAAATTAAATTAAATTAAATATATAAATAGTGTTAATATTTATTTTAAAGTATGAAAATAGTGTCACCAGATTGTGCAAGTATTAAAAATGAACTTCAAATTTATTTTTAATTTTTTTCTTCAGTGTAAATGATCAAGGTCCTATTTATTTATCGCAGGCTTTACAATCATTATACTTTTTCATAATAATATCCAGGTATTAACGGTTCATTCTTTTCGGCTGAAAAGTCTACTTGAAAATTTTTATTATTTTGTTGAAAACTTAACAATTATCTTTAAGAGTTATACTACTTGGTTGAAAATTCAACTGTTTTGTTGAAAAGTCGTCTTTTTGGCTTGATAATTCAGTTTGATTAAAATTTAATTTCTTCCTTAAATGAAAATATCTTTTTATTGTTTTGGTTTCATAATGTATCTTTTTCATTAAAATTTCTATTTTTTGTTGTTAAAAATGCAACTTTTGTATTGAAAATTCACACTTTCGGGTTGAAAATTCAACAGTTTTATAAAAAAAGTCGTATTTTTGCTCGAAAATTAAACAATTTGGTAGAAAATTTCACTATTTATTTCACAATTGATGCATTTTGTTGAAAATAAGTCAGTTTTTTAGAAAATCGATTTTTTAGCAAAAAAAACAATTTTTTAGTTGAAAATTAATTTCTTTTAGATAGGTATTTAAGTAATTTATTGAAAATTTGTCTTTTTTTATTAAATCTCAATGTTTTTTGATCAATTAAAAATCTTTTTTGTTAAAATATCATGGGTGTAAAAATTGAACTACTTTCTTAAAAGTTTTCTTTTCTTTGTTTACTAAAAATTGTTTTCTTAAACTGGTAATTTAAGTATTTGTTTAAAAGTTCAACTGATTGGTTGTAAGATAAATTATTCATTAAAAATTTATATTCTCGGGTTCAAAGTTCAACTGCTTTATAGAAAAATCGTCTTTTTACATTAAAAATTTCAAATATTTTTGATCAAACTGAATTATTTGGTCAATATTAAACTAGTTTGTACAAAATATCTGTTCTTTTTGTATTGCAAATTGATTCTTCAGAAAAAAATTATCAATTAAATAGCTGAATTTTCAATAACAAAAAATGAATAATTTTCAACCAAACAGTTTCATTCAGAACTAAAAAGTACCATTATGAATTAAAAGAGACGAATTTTCAACAAGAAAGTTTAATTTACAACTAAAAAATCAATTAGGATGATTATTTTCAATAAAAAGATGAATTTTCGACAAAACAATTGAATTTTCAACTAAACACCTAAATTTTCTAATCTAAAAAAATTCAATTAAAAATTGAAGTTCAATTTTTAGTTAAAAAATTACTTTGCAACCAGGAAAAAATTAAGTTTTAACAACTAAGTTCAACTCTCAACCAAAGAAGTTGAATTTTCTACAAAAAGAGAAGAATTTAAGAAATAAAGTTGAGTTTTCTATCTAAAAATTAGATTTTTGTTCTTGAAACAATTTGAATTAATCCCGAAAAGATCAATTTTCAAAAAGAAAATTGTATTTTGAACCAAATAGTTGAGTTTACAAATAAAATTGTGAATCTTTAACTAACAAGGTAATTTTCAATAAGAGATATTAATTTTCAACCACGAATCTTCATTTTCTACCGAAAGATACGCATTTTCAACAAACGACAAGAATTTTATACAAAATAGATGCAACTTCTAAAATTAACAAAAAATTAATCCAAAATGGAAAAGTTCCATTTTTAGTTTAAGAAAAGTACTTTTCAAAAAACAAAGCACGAATTTTCAACCAAAAAATATGAATTTTTTAGAAAAAGAGAAGAATAAAAAAAGTTTGATTTTTAAAGCTGAAAAGGCGAATTTTTTAGAAAAAATTGTAATTCTGAAAAGATAAATTTTCAAAAAAAGTTACGTTTTAACGAACAAAAATGTATTTTCAACCAAATAGTTGAATTCTCAACAACAACAAAAAAAGAATTTTCAACAAAAAAAGAATTTTCAACAAAATAATAAAATGATGTAGAAAATAATAAAAAATGTAATAATATTTATAATTATAAAATAATTGATTCTGAACCCAAAATCTAACAGTAGAATATTCAACGAAAAAGAATGTTCTTCCAACAAAAAATAATTGGATTTTTTTATTCGGTTCTACATTATATTTTCTTATTGAATTTCCTACTGGGTTCTATTAAAAAAGACAAAAAATATGATTTTTCAATAAAATTGTTGAATGTTCAACCGATTTACCAAATTCTGTATAAAATAATAATAAATATAATTTAAAAAATAACCAAACAATTTATTCTGAACCCAAAATATAATAATAGACCTTTTAAACGAAACTAATTAACTTCCAAACAAAAATAGTTGGATTTTCTTATTGGGTTCTGTTTATTCAGTTGGAATTTAAGCAAAAAACAAGAAAAAGGAGGGGAATAGAGGGGAATAGAGGAGAGTTCATACTTAGATTAAATTTTTTTTTTCTTTAAACAAAATTTAAAATGAGATGGGTTAAATTATTAAAGTGGCATTTTCTTTTTTTTTTAAAGTGACTGAAGACGACTAAAACAGGGTGTTCAGCGGTTATTGATGAAAAAAATGAGCCATTTCCTTTTTTATTGGCCAACAATTTTTAAAGAAAGCAGAACCATAAATAAACAAATTTTTCATTTTTTGCAAACATAAATCGCCTTTGAAATCCTTGAAATCTTTTTAATCTTCGTGAAATCTTTGTTACCTTTGGTATTGGTATTAGATTTGAAATTATTAAAGTCTTTCGAAATCTGCTAAAAATTATACATATGAAGATGTTAAAAAAAATCTGCTAAAAATTGTTTCAACTTCTTGAAATAGTTTTAGATCTTTCAAATACCTGTGAAATCTTTCGTATCCGTTTGAAAACATTGAAATATTTGGAATCGTTTAAATACTTAAAAATGTTTTGAAATCTGTTTTACTGTACCCTTTTTGAAATCTTTGGAATTCTAGTATTCTTTTTAATTCTTTATGAAATATTTGTGAAATCATTCTGAAATCTACTGTCTTGATTTGGAATCATTAAAATATTTTTAATCTGTGTAATGTTTTGTAATCTGGTGTAACTCAAAAACCGAGTAGTAAGCGAAACCCTCCAAAATATTAAAGCCTGTTGATTGCAATCTATAAAATAATTGTTAAAGTCTACAAAAAATGCTTAGGAATCTCTATTTATTCTGTAGGGAGTAAAAGATAAATTATTTCTTTCATAATAGACAAAAAGATTTAAATTTCTTTCGAATTTCAAAAAAATTCAAGGTTCCCGTTTAAAAAAATGTAGGTGAATTCTAGGTTTCCAAGGTCGCTGAACACCCTCGTAAAAGTGGATATACACCTTCGTCCTCAAAAGTGTATATTAAAATGGGAGGATTGCAAAAAAAAGTTTACTTTGAGCGGACTCTGCGGTTCCTTGGCGTGCAAAGAGCTGAGGGATTGACTTCGGCGTTTATTGGCATTCGCCTCGATCTCGGCAGGAGTAGTTGGTGTCGCCTCGAAGACGTCGTCGTCCTCTTCCTCAGCGGGCGTGATAAGATCTGGAGGGGGTCCTTCTTCACCAGGATTGCCTATATTCATAGGAATCGGAGGTGCGCTCAGCGGTGGACTCAGAGCCGAGGGTGGCGGACTCACTTCCGGCGGATCCAATACTGTCTGCCAGGAAAAAGCTGCAATGAAGTTTTGGGGTTAGTTGCGATGAACGTTGTTAGTATGGAGCAGGGAAATAGCAGCTCATCGATTAGAATATAGAATATAATAATATTATTCGCGATAAATCGAAGAAGCAGGAACGCTGCTACACCCCTGGAGAATATGATGGAGTTATTGTGCAAAGAATTTTCTCAAAACATGGTTCTCATTAATGAAGCTCTTCTTAAAACTTGTTTGCAACGCCTAATATATAATCAATTGCAGGATGGCCGAAAAACTTCATTTTCAAACTTTCCTGACTTTTTTCTCGACAATGCTTCATTTTCCCAGATTATTAATATTCAGAGAGCAAACATTTTAATCATGTAACACTTTTACGAAAGAGTGTTTTCTAAAAGGTATAAAAAACACTTCTGGTTGAAATGCAAAATTTGCAAATTTATTTATTTACAGCAAATATAGTATGATTTCTTTAATATTAAATATGAATTTTCAACCCAAAAGGACGAACTTCCAACAAAGAAGTTAAATTTTTGGCCAGAAAATATTACTTTTTAACAAAATAGTGTTGGATTATTAAACAAATATCACTGTTAATCAAAATAGTTCAATTTTCAACAAAATAATTGATATTTCAACAAAATAGTTCAATTTTCAACCAAATTGTTGAATTTTCAAGCTAAAAAGTATAATCTTTTAGAAAACAGATCTTTTAACCCACAAAATATTAAATTTCAACAAAAATTTAATTTAAATTTAAAAAATATGAATTTTAAACAAAATAGTTCATTTTTTAACCAATTTTTTGAATTTTTAAACACATATTCCAATTTTCAAAAAAAAAACTGCAACCAGCTGCAACCAGAAACAGTTGCATTTTCTATGAAAAAGTTTAATATTAAAGCTAAAAAGTCGAATCTTTTAGAAAACAGGACTTTTAAACCCTAAAAGATGAATTTTCAACTACGCGGTTGCATTTTAAACAACAAAAATAATTTTTAACCAAATAGTTGCGTTCACAACTAAGTAGATAAACTTTAAAGAAAAAGAGACGAAATGGTCGAATGTTTAATGAAAAACCAAATATTTAAATTTTCAACCTAGGACGAAGAATTCTTATCAAAAAATGTAATAGTTGATATTTCAACCCAAAAAGATGAAATTTCTATCAAAAGAGATGAATTGTTAATACAAAAGGTCAAATTGGCAAAAAAACATTTGTACTTTCAACCAAAAAATTGTATTTTTAACAAAATAGTTAGATTCTTAATAAAATAATTAAATTTACAATAAAATAGTTGAATTTTTAACCAAATATTTAAATATTAAAAAAAACAAGAATTTTTAAGAAAGTAAAATTTTCAAAAAAGATGAATTCTAAAAAAACAAACCGTAATTTTGTTGTATTTCAATTTAAAAAAAGAATGAATTTTAAACATCGAAAGGTCAACTTTGAAGAAAAAACAGAATACTTACATTTTTATCTTTAAAAAATTAATTGTCAACAAAAAATATAAATTTCAACCAAATATTTTCATTTTTAACTAAAAATGAGAAAAAATCAAACCAAAAAGTTTAGTTTACAAAAAAAAGAGAAATTTCGAACCAAAAATTTAAAAGTTACATTTACTCAAGTATAGTTGAATTTTTAATTTAAAAAAATCAATTTTCAAAGAAATAGTTAAAATTTCAACTAAACAGATCAATTTCCTACTAAAATAATGAATTATTTTAAATGTTTAACTTTTAACCAACTGTTTATTTCAATTAAAAAGATGAACTTTCGACCAAGAAAATTGTGTACACAAAAAAAATTTCAAGTAAGAAAGATAAATTTTCAACCATCTAGTGCAAGTTTTAACCAAAAGATATGAATTCTCAACGTAAAATGTAATAATTGATATTTCAAATAAAAAACGATTTTAAGTTTAAATCAAAAACAGTTGAATTCAACCAAAAAAGACAAATTTTCAATTACGAAAGATTTTTCATTAAAAATAAAAAACAAACTTTAACCATACTATTGAATTTTCAATCAAAGAGATTCATTTTCAAACAATAAATTAATTTTCTACCAAAAAGGACGAATATTTAACAAAATACATGAATTTTCAACCAAGCAGTTAAATTTTCAGTAAAAAAATGCACTTCCAACCAGAAAAAAATTATATATTATAATTAAAAAAAAAAAATTAAGCACGCTCTCGAAAAAATGCCCTGAAATTTCCCAATATTTTCAGGTATATAACAATTCCCTGAGAATTCTAGGTTTTCCCTGTTTTCCAAAAGAGGACACCCTTCTACGACCACCCTCAATTATCAAAGACGCCAAGAAAGTAATAATCTTTTCAAACAAGTTTAGTCAAGTTCATTGAGATCCGCAATTTGATCTAGTGGTTAGTGGAAACACAAGAATATTTCAGCAATTGAATAAAGCTATATTATAAATTTTCTTGCTTAGAAATGGTGAAAAATGAGATGAGGATTAGATCAAGAGTATATAGACAAAGATAAATGCGTTTGTTGTAACATTAAACAATGGTACTTGGCCAAGGTATTTACAGAGAGAGTGGTGACTGAGGACTCAGACTCATGCAACTAGTTGTCGATTTTCAGATCGAGTGTACTGCAAAATTCTAAAACTACGCTCGACGCCAAATAGTAGGATACCATTGTACTCTTTTACAACATGCTTTCATGGCCGTATTTTTTTTCATTTGGAATTCCAAACCTTTTTTCCAGTTGCGTACTGCATTGTTGAGTAATGTTGGGGGATGGGGCTGGTATGCAGAAATAACGTCATGGCTGCCATCTGTGAAACCCTTACCATTTAGTTAAACTCGCAAACAACATGCGGGTTTTTAATTCATTAAATTCCGTCTTTATTAATATTTGTTGAGGCGACACGAGGATTTCTATGAGGTGCTTTTCTTTCGCATGGATTTTTTCTTTGTTTTTTGTTTTCGTAAGACTTTTTTTATTACAATCGGAGGCGTAGTCGAGGCCTATCGGGGCCTGGTGCCGCCAGGGGACTTTTCTTTGAAGGCCTGGCGGAACCAAGTCACATTCTTTGTGAACGGAAAAAGTTTCCAGTTATGGGCCATCCATAAACTACGTTACCAATTTTGCACTTTTTTGGAATCCCTCACCCCCGAAAGTAACGTATAGCCGTTAGCTATAATACGAAACATTTTAAATTACTAAGATTTTAAGCCGAAATATATTGCATTTTCCACAAAATAGTTGAATTTTCAACAAAAAAGACGAATGAAAAAAAATTAATTTTCAACGAAACAGTTACATTAACAACCAGATAAATGAACTTTCCAATAAAAAACAGTTGAATTTATAACAAAGAAGTTGAATTTTGGTTAAAAAATTATTACTTTAACAAAAGAGTTACATTTTTCAAAAATAGTTAGATTTTTAAGAAAATGGTTGAACTTCTAACCAAATATTTGAATTTTCAGCATAAAAAGATCCATTTTCAATAAAATGATGGAATTTTTAAACAAATAAGATTTAATGCAATCAAATGTTTGAATTTTCAAAACAAAAATACCCATTTTTCAGAAGACAAAAATGACTAAGGTGTTTAAGCTACAAAGTTGAGTGTTTTAGAAAACAGTGGAATTTGAAATAGGAAAAGATGGATTTTTAACAAAAAAGATACATTTCAATCAAGAAAAATGAATTTTCAAACAAAAGAGATTAAAATGCAATCAAATATTGGAATTTTCAACACAAAAAGAAAAAATTTTTTCAGAAAACAGTTCTTCAAACAAATTTATTTTCAACCTATATTGTAGTGGAATTCTAATTTGGAAAAGATGAATTATTAACAAAAGAGATACTTTTCAATCAAGAAAAATGAATTTTCTTTAAAAAAAAAGTTAATTTACAACCAGAAAATATTTCTACCACCAAAGATGAATTTTCAACAAAATAGTAAAGTTTTTAAGCTAAAAAGTCGCAATGTTTCTGAAAACAGTGGATTTTGAAATTAGAAAACATCCATTTTTAACGAAAAAGACACTTTTCAATGAAGAAAAATAAATGTTTAACAAGATAGTTAAATTATCAACCAAAAAGTTGAACTTTAAATAAACAAGAATAATTTTATACCCAAAAATACGTATTTTTAACCAAATATATGAATTTTCAGCCAAAAAGTTGAATTTTCAACACGGAAGATTAATTTTCTACCCATAATCCTAGCTAAAAAGCCTTTAATAAAATACAAGAATTTTCTACCAAATTATGGAATTTTTAACTTATACAATATACAGGATAAAGATTAAAAAATACAATAGTTAAATTTTCAGCTAAAAAAATTTTTTAAATATTTTTAACAATAAAAATTAATTTTCAACAAATTTGTTACATTTTTAACCGAAAAGAAGAATTTTCGACCAAGAAGATAAATGTGCAAAAAGACGAATTTTCAACAAAAGAGTAGAATTTTTTACCAAAAATTACGCATTTTCAAGAAAGAATTTCACTTTCAACAAAACCGTTAATTTTCAACGAAATAGTTGAATTTCCAAACAGAAGGGACGACTTTAACCAAATTGTTTAATTTTCAACCAACCAGTTCAATTCTAAACTACAAAGATGAATCTTCCACTAAGAAATATTTTTCAGCCAAGAAAAAAAATCAACCAAATAATTGGTGAATTTTCAAGACAAGACGATTTTTTTACAAAAAAAAAATTATTTGCATCCAAAGAAATTAATTTACACCTAAAAGGATGAGTCTTCAACCAAAAAATGGTTTAACTCTTAATCAAGTAGTTTAATTTTCCACAAAAAAAAGAGTTTTCATACAAATAGTTAAATTCTCAACCAAAGAGATTAATCTTCAGCCAAGAAAAGTATTTTTAAGTAAAGAATGAAAAAATTCAATTAAATTGTTGTTTTTTTAAGCCATAAGTAGAATAATCTACAAAAAATATGAATTTTCAGCCCAAAATAAGATTTTTCAACAAACAAGTATAATTTTCAACCAAATAGTTTAATTTTCTACCCAACTGTTGAATTTTCTACAAAACAGCAAAAATTTTCACATGAAAGTTCATTTGAAAACGAATAGTTGAAATTTTAACTATAATTATGAATCTTTAATTAATTTTTTTATAAAGTTGTTAAACTTTTATTGAATTTTCAACCGAAAAAGAAAAGTTCTCAACAAAGCATCTAACACTTGATATTTCAACCAAAGAATTTAATTTTAACCAAGAAAGATACATTTTCAATCATGAAGATTAAATTTCTACCAAGAAAAATTTGCAACAAAACATGAATTTTCAACTAAAGAGTTGAACTTTCAACTAAGAAAGATAAGTATGTAAGCAAATAGTTAAATTTTTAATTGAAAAAGATAACATTTTAACGAAAAACTGAATTATTCGTTTGTCAGTTTAAAATTTTTATTTTAAACCAAACATGAAACGAATTTACATCAAAATAGTTAAACTTTCAACCAGAGATTAACCTTCAACTGAAACAATTGTTTTTTAACAACGTAGTTGAATTTTTGATTAAAAAAAGATGAATTTTTAACAATTACATTTAACA
>JAWWLR010000054.1:60655339-60675087 GCA_035041075.1 Acraspis erinacei | reverse complement strand
GATTGCAGAAAGATTTCATTAATTTAGTAACGATTTCAATCATTTAACAAATACTACCAAATATTTCAAATATTTCTCAAAGATTTCAAATATTTCGGATAGATTAAAAAAATTTCACAAAGACTTTAATCATTTCATAAAAATTTCCAATTGATTTAAAAAGACTGCACAAAGATTTCAATAATTTCACAAATATTACGAAGTATTTCAGAAATATTTTGCAAGGATTACCCAAAGATTTCAATGATTTCCCGAAAGACATCAATGATTTAACCAAGATTTCAAATATTTTGGATAGATTTAAAAGATTTAACAACGAAATCAATGATTTCCCAAAGATTTCAATAATTTCAAAACATTAACAAATATTTCAAAAAAATTCAAAGATTTCAAATATTTCATACAGATTTAAAGAATTTCATAAATATTACCAAATATTTCAAAAATATTTCAAAGATTTCAACGATTTCCCAAAGATTTCAAATATTTCGCATAGATTTAAAGAATATCATAAATATTATCAAATATTTCGCATATATCACAAAGGTTTAAAATAATTTACAAAGATTTCAGATAGTTAAAAATGATTTCACAAAGACTTCAATGATTTCGAAAATATTTCAACAATTTGAAAAATATTTTCAAAAGGTTTTAATGATTTCCCAAACATTTTAAAGATTTTGCTAAGATTTCCAAAGATTTCATAAATATTTCATAAATATTTCAATGATTTAACAAACATATTAAAGATGTCACAAAAGTAGCAAATATTTCGAAAAGATTATGGATGAATTTAAAAGATTTTACAAATATATAAATATTTTCACAATAATTTCAATAATTTCACAAATATTACCAAATATTTACAGAATATTTTTAATATTTCACAGATTTCTAAGGATTAAAAAAATGTTTACAAAGATTTCGGATAGATTTCAGTGTTCAAAAATTTCGCAAAGATTTCGAAAAGATTTAAAAAGATTTTAGAAAGACTTTAATCATTTCCCAAAGATTTGACAACACTTTCAATAATTTCACAAATATTAGCAAATATTTACAGATATTTTTAATATTTCGCAGATTTCTTCAGATTTCAGAGAAATTTTGGAAAGCTTTCACACACAGTTAAATGATTTCTCAAAGATTTCCCAAAGATTTATAATATTTCGCAAATTTTTCGGATAGATTTCAACAAAATTTTACAAAGGCTTCAATTATTTCATAAACATTTTTCGATAGATTTTAAAGATTGCAGAAAGATTTCAATAATTTAGCAATGATTTCAATCATTTAACAAATACTACTAAATATTTCAAATATTTCTCAAAGATTTCAAAGATTTAAAATATTTCGTAAATATTTCGGATAGATTTCAAAGATTTCATAAAGACTTTAATCATTTCATAAAAATTTCCGATTGATTTAAAAAGACTGGACAAAGATTTCAATAATTTCACAAATATTGCAGAATATTTTTAATATTTCGCAGATTTCTAAAGATTTATAAAATTTGTTTAGAAAGATTTCGAAAAGATTTAAAAAGATTTTAGAAAGATTGTAATCATGTCCCAACAATTTCCAACAATTTCAATAATTTCACAAATATTACCAAATATTTACAGAATATTTGTAATATTTCGCGGATTTCTAAAGATTTCAGAATAAAATTACAAAGATTTCACAAACAGTGAAATGATTTCTCAAAGATTTCATAGTGCTAAAATATTTCGCAAAGGTATCGAAAAAATTTAAAAAGATTTTACAAAGACTTTTATTAATTTCCCAAAGATTTGACAAAAATTTCAATAGTTTCACCAATATTACCAAATATTTACAGAATATTTGAAGTATTTCGCAGATTTGTTACGATTTCAGAGAAATTTCGGAAAGATTACACAAAGATTTCTAATATTTCGGATAGATTTCAAAAAGATTGTATAAAGGCTTCAATTATTTCATAAAAATTTCCGACAGATTTCAAAGATTGCAGAAAGATTTCATTAATTTAGTAACGATTTCAATCATTTAACAAATACTACCAAATATTTCAAATATTTCTTAAAGATTTCAAAGATTTCAAATATTTCGGATAGATTTCAAAGATTTCACAAAGACTTTAATCATTTCATAAAAATTTCCGATTGATTTAAAAATACTACACAAAGATTTCAATAATTTCACAAATATTACCAAGTATTTCAGAAATATTAGAAATATTTTGCAAGGATTTTCAAAGATTTCATTGATTTCCCGAAAGACATCAATGATTTAACAAAGATTTCAAATACTTTGCGTAGATTTAAAAGATTTAACAAAGACATCAATGATTTCCCAAATGATTTCACAAATATTCCAATAATTTCAAAAATATTTCAAAAGTTTAAAAGATTTCAAATATTTTTGAATAGTTTAAAAGGATTTCACAAAGACTTCAATGATTTCGCAAAGATTTCAACAATTTCAAAAATATTTTCAAAAGGTTTTAATGATTTCCCAAACATTGTACACATTTTGCTAAGATTTCCAAAAATTTCAGAAATATTTCAATGATTTAACAAAGATATCAAAGATGTCACAAAAGTATCAAATATGAATTCCAAAGATATCAAAGATTTCAAATATTTGGAACAGATTTAAAAGATTTTACAAAGATATCAATGATTTTCCCAAGATTTCAATAATTTCACATATATAACTAAATATTTCAAATATTTCTTAAAGATTTCACAAATATTATAATGATTTTCCATAGGTTAAAAAAATGTCGCAAAGATTTCGGAATTTTTAAAAGATTTCACCAAGACTTCAATGATATTCAAAAGATGACACAAAGATTTAAATCTTTTTTTTAATAAATATTTCCAAATATTTCAAAAATATTAAAAAGATTTCGCAAAAAATTCACGAAGATTTCGCATAGATTTAAAAATTTCACAAAGGCATAAATGATTTCCTAAAGATATCAATAATTTCACAAATGTTTCAAAAATATTTTGAAGATTTCCAAAGATTTTTATAATCTCTCAAAGATTTAAAATATATTGCGAAGATTTAAACAATGTCACAAATACTATCAAATATTTAAAAAATATATTTTTAGTATTCCACAAACAGTGAAATCATTTCTCAAAGATTTCCCAAAGCATTCACTTATTTCATAAAAATTTCCGATATATTTCAATGATTTCACAAGGACGTCAATGATTTCCCAAAGGTTTATACAACTTAAAAAATATACCAAATATTTCCAAAATATATTATAAAGATTTCAATGATTTTCCAAAGATTTCAACCATTTAAAAAATATGAACAAATATTCATAAAATATTTGAAATATTTCGCACAGATTTCCAAAGATTTCGCAAATATTGCAATGTATTTCCACAGATTTTAAAGGTTTCGGAAAGATTTTTGATAGATTAAAAAAATGTCTCAAAGATTTCAATGATTTCTCAAAGATTTCAACAATTTCACAAATATTTCCAAAATTTTCACAAACATTTCAAATAATCGACAAAGATTTCCCAAAGATTTCAAATGTTTCGCAAAGATTTGAAAAAGTTTACAAATATTAAAAAATAATTCAAAAATATTTTAAATACTTCACAAAGATTTAAAGTATTTCGCAAAGATTCTGAAGATATCGTAAATATTATCAAAGATTTCAATAATTTCCAAAGATTTCAAACATTTCAAAGATTTTACAAAGATTTCAGGTGGACTTTTGGAAAAATTCAAACGATCTGATGAATTTAATCATTCGATTTCAGAGGGATGCAATTTTTTGTGAGGAAATGATGAATATCTTACCTGGGTGTAGCAGCCTGAGAACGAGGAGTTATACTACGCTGCTCGACAAGACTACTGGTACTACCTCGACTTTGCATACTACTTCTTTTACTGCTCCCTGACAATTTTGCATCTGTAAAAACAGATCAGAGGTATTTTATTTCGAATTCTCGCAAATTAAAAACAAAAATAGTGTCAAAATAGCGTCATAGAATTTTTCAATTGATAAAAATTAACTTCAATGTTTATTTAAAATATTATTCTTTAGTCTATAAATTACCTAAATTCCTATTCGTTTATCCAATTAGAAAACCCAACTATTTTTGCTTGAAAGTTAATATTTTTTATTTCAAGATTCTATTGTTTGATTCAAGATAGAATTTTATTGGTTATTTTAACAATTTTATTTTCGCTTGATAAATGAACAATTTAATTGAAATTTTGTTTCTTTCTTGACTGATAAATTTGTTTTTATTGAAAATTCAACTACATATTTTGTTCTCTTTTTTGTTCGAAAATGTATCTCTTTCTATAGAAATTTCTTCTTTTTTTGGTTAAAAATGTTTCTCGTATATTCGGCTCAAAAATTAAACAGTTTTATAGAATTTTTTTACTATTTGGTTACAAATTTATTTTGTTTTGCTTACAATGGCTAGTTTTAAATAAAGTCAAACAATTCTAAATGTTAAATAATATTATCCTTTTTCTTAATTATGAATCTATTAATTTCAACTGATTAAAAAATTGAAACACATTTATAAAGTTTCAATCCGACGTTTAAATTTGTTTAATTACATAAGCTTTTAAATTTAAACAGATTTAGAATCTTGCTGTAATATATTACGCATTATAAACGGAATGACATCATAATTTAAAAAGTTAACAACTGAAATTAACATTGACAGAAAGTTAAATTCAAAGTTATTTTAAATTTGTAAATAATTTCTCAAAAAAGAAAAGAAGAGAAACGAAAGACAGATTATTTTAAATTGCAATTTATCATCATGCGATCTAAAATTTGCAATATATCAAAATTATTGGCTAGATTTTTCTTGTAAAAATTTGTAAAATTCCTGGTCAAAAATAAATTCACCGTCATTTACTGGAATTGAAAGCGTTCCGAAAAATTACCCACTTTTTAGAATATAAATCGAAAAAGTACTTTTTAAAATTGTACAAACCTGCATCCGGAAATGTGATGTCTTCCCGATCTAAATCATCTTCACTCTCGATTTCCTCGTACAGTCTGCTCCCATTACTGAGTGCTGTACTTGCAGAATGAACTGGAGTACTTGTCAGCGCCATGAGAGGACTTGTACCAGTAGTTCTGTAATAACCACTGGAGTCACCACCATGTGTCGTAATATGAGACGAATGTTGGTGCGTATGCAGTTGTAAAATCGCCCCTGGAGCTTCCAAAGAATTCCGATAATCTGATCAACAACAAAAAATACAATTTACAAAACATTCATTTCAATTAGAGGCCCTTCATAAAATTAGGGGCCATTCATAAAATTAGGGGCCATCCAAAAAACACCGTCGCCAATTTTGGGCTTTTTGGAATTTTCAACCATAATATATTTTCTACCCAAAGAGATGAATTTGCAACACAAAAAGAGGAATTTTTAAACAAAACAAAAAAATAATTTTTCACCTAACAGTTGCATTAAGAACCAAAGAGATGACCTTTCTAGTAAACGGGTGCGAGTTTAAAAAAATAGTTAAAGATTTAACCAAATGGTAAATTTTTCAAACCAAAAAGAAGACTTTTTCTCGAAGACAGATGAATTTTTAACAAAAAAGTTACTTTTCGAAAAGGAAGACACATCTTTAACACAAACGGATGACTTTTCTAATATAAAAGTTAAATTTTTAATCGAAAAGAATGAATTCCTAACACCATATTTACATTTTCCAGAAATAATTAGATTTTTAACAAAATAGTTGAATTTCTAACGAAATAGTTCAATGTTAAAAAGATTTTTCTATTACAAAAGATGAGTTTTCAATCAAAAAGACTGCATTTTTAACAAAAGAGTTTAATTTTCCAGAAATAATTACATTTTTAATAACATATTTGAATTTTCAGCATAGAAAGATTCATTTACAATTGAATTGTCAAATTTTTAAACAAAAAAGATTAAAATGCATTCAAATATTTAAATTTTCAACTCAAAAAGACATTATTTTTCGAAAACAGTTGAATTTTGAACAAAAAAGTCACTTTTCAAAAAGAAAGACACATTTTTAACACACACGGATAACTTTTCTAATATAAAAGTTGAATTTTGAATCAAAAAGAATGAATTTTTAACAACATATTTACATTTTCCAGAAATAATTAGATTTTTAACACAATAGTTGAATTTCTAACGAAATAGTTCAATTTTCAGCACACAAAGATGCATTTTCAATGAAATGGTCAAATTTCCAAACAAAAAAGATTAAAATTCAATGAAATATTTAAATATTCAAGCCAAAAAGACTTTTTTTCGAAGGCAGTTGAATTTTGAACAAAAAAAGTTACTTTTCAAAAAGGAAGACAGATTTTTAACATAAAAGAACGACTTTTGCACTATAAAAGATGGATTTTCAATAAAAAAGACTGCATTTTAACAAAATAGTTCGACTTTCCAGAAATAATTAGATTTTTAATAAAATATTTGAATTTTCAGCATAGAAAGACCCAATTGAATTGTCAAATTTTTAAACAAAAAGGATTAAAATTCCAAAAGATTAAAATTCCAGAAAGATTCCAATTGAATTGTCAAATTTTTAAACAAAAAAGATTAAAATTCAATCAAATATTTAAATTTTCCAGCCAAAAAGACATTATTTTTCGAAGACAGTTGAATTTTTAACAAAAAAGTTACTTTTCAAAAAGAAAGACACATTTATAACACAAACCGATGACTTCTAATATAAAAGTTGAATTTTGAATCGAAAAGAATGCATTTTTAACAACATATTTAAATTTTCCAGAAATACTGACATTTTTAACAAAATAGTTGAATTTCTATAATTTTTGAATTTCTATCATTCTAAAATTCAATCAAATATTAAAATTTTCAAGCCAAAAAGACATTTTTTCTCGAAGACAGTTGAATTTTGAACAAAAAAGTTACTTTTCAGAAAGGAAGACACATTTTTAACACAAAAGGACGACTTTTCTATTATAAAAGATGAGTTTTCAATCAAAAAGATTGAATTTTTAACAAAATAGTTCAATTTTCCAAAAATAATTAGATGTTTAATAAAATATTTGAATTTTCAACATGGAAAGATGCATTTCCAATTGAATTGTCAAATTTTGAAACAAAAAAGATTAAAATTCAATCACATATTTAAACTTTCACAACAAAAAGACAACTTTATTAGAAGACAGTTGAATCTTATTTAAAAAAAAGTTCATCTCCTACCAAGAAAAATGACTTTTCTACCATTAATGATGAATTTGCAACAAAACAATAATGTCTTTAAGCTGAAAAATCGAAATGCTTTAGAAAACAGTGGACTTCTAAATCGTAAAACACGAATTTTGAATAAAAAATATCATTTTCAAACAAGAAAGTTGAATTTTTAACAAGATAGTTGAATTTTCAACTAAAAAGTTCAATGAACAAGAATAAATTTCTACGCTAAAGGACGACTTTTCAAAAAAATATATTAATTTTCTACCAAATTGTGGAATTTTCAACTAAAACGTTAAATTTTCAACAAATAAGAATAATTTTCTACTCAAAAAGACGCTAACAGAAAATAACTTTGAACAAACAAAAAACGAATTTTCAACAAAACTGTAAAATTTTCAAGCAAAAAGATAAACTTTCCACCAAGAAGATTTATGTTATATAAAAAAGACGAATTTCCAATTTATACAATACACAAGATAAATTTTTAATCAAACATGGAACAGTTACATTTTCAGATAACAAAAAATAATGATTTTTAACAAAGAAAAAAGAGAATTTTCCACAAAATTGTTAAAGTTCCAATCAAAAAGATAAATTTTCAACTAGAAAATATGAATTTTGAACAAAATACATGTATTTGCAACAAATACATGAATTTTCAAAACAATTAGTTCATTTTAAAGCAAAAAATATGAATTATCTACAAAAAATCTAATTTTCAACTCAAAAATGTAATTTTTCAACTAAATAATTTAACGTTCTACCAAATACGTGAATTTTCAACTATAAAATTAAGTCAAATAATTGACTTTTGAAACAATATATATGAAATTTCAACGAAGCATGTAACAGTTGATTTTTCAACAAAATACATCAAATTTCAAAGAAAAACTTGAAATTTCAACTAAAAAAAGACAAATTGTCAGTTCAAAAAATTTATTTTCAACGAAAAATGAAACACAAACTTTCAAAAGATTTAAAAAGTTAAAATGAATACCGTCAGATTTCATGTAACTTGATGGGATTAAAATAGATTGTATCATATTACATTGAAATTTCAAAGAAATCTTTGACAGAAGTTAAGGCATTTTCAAAAATATTGCAGTAGTTTAAAACATTTTAAAAGCTCTCAACAAGTTATTTTAATGAATTTTCAATGATCTCAAGGGATTTCAAAGAATTTTAAATATTTCATGGGATTTCAAGAAATATCAGATTTTATGTAATTTCCTGGGATTCCAAAGGATTTTATAATATTTTAATTAAATTTAAAATACTTTCTTCACACATATTGAGGGATTTCAAAAGGTCTCAAATATTTAAAGAGATTGAAAAATATTCGAAGGTATTTACAAAGATTTTCGGATATTTAAAAAAAAATCCATTGAAGCAAAGTTTTTTCACAATTTTTTTATATAAGTACTACCCTCAAAAGAATCCAACATTTATTAAGTTTACGGGGCTTTGTAATATTTAATTTTAAAAATCTTTGACGTCCTGATCTAATTTTTTTATCTAAAAGCTTTAATAAAGGATTTAAATCTTAGAAATTGTTGTTAAAATACAATATTGAGTGATTTGATCAAATTTTTTTAGAAATTTGTATAATGTTTAGGGTTCTCTCTATTCATTTTAATGATTTCTAATTTTAAAAATGGTATTTCGGGTAGTAAGTAACTAAATTATATTTAATAAGCCATGGCAAAAAATGTGTTACGTAATCAGAGTGTGCAGCGATTCTTAGGATAATGCTATAACCGATTGTTATAGATGTAAAAAACAAGTCATTTAATTATTTATTGGGAAACCATTTTTAAAGAAAACGGAACCACAAATAAACAAATTCTTAATTTTTTGCGAGAACAAGTCGTCTCTGAAATCCTTGAAACCTTTGTGAATACGTTGAAATCTCTTGAAGTACTTAGAATGTTTGTCAAATATTTTTAAATTTTTGTAAAATATTTAAAATCCTTGAAATCTTTGGGAAATCTTGAAATTTTGTTGAAATATTTTGCGTTCGTTTGAAATCATTGAAATATTTGAAATCTTTGGGATTCTTATATTCTGTAGAAGTATTTTGGATGCATTTAAAATCATAAAAATATTTTTAATCTGTATAAAATCATTGGTGATCTTGGAAATCTGGTTTATTCAAATCTTTCAAATGTTTTGACAATTTTAAAATCTTTTAAAGTATTCGAATTTTCTGAAATCTGTTCACGCCTTTTTCAAATATTTTAAATCTTTATGAAATGTTCGAAATCTTTAAAACCCTTGTCAAATCTTCTGAAATATGTGTGGTAATTGTTCTTAAGCTTTGGTTTGTAAAATCTTTTTTATTCGTTTAAATCATTGAATTATTTAAAATTAAATGAAATCCTTTAAATTTCTTGAAATTTTTCAAATCTTTGTGAAATATTTGAAATATGGTGTACACGTCTTTTCTATATCTCTGAAATCCATAAAATCTTTGTAATATGTTCAAAATCCGTTTAAATATGTTAAAATCTTTGAAATATTTTGAAAACCTTTTGAAATCCTTAGTAATGTTTGCAGTTTATCTGTAAAATAAAGTAAAAGAGTAAGACGTTCAGCTTGAATAGAAAAAATTTAATATTTTAATGACTGGTCACTTTTTCTTGCATAATTCCAAATTTTAGAAACATAAGATTATTGTCAATTGAAAAAAATACCTGTTTTGATAACATTCTCTATTTTTTCAACAAATAGTACAACTTTCAACTAATAAAGCCAAGAAGAAATGAAATAGTTCAAGTATCAACAAAAAATATGAGTTTTCAAATAAGAATATTAAATTCCTACTAGAAAAACAAATTTTCAATAAAATACATAAATTTCCAACTAAATCTCCGAAGTTCTAACCAGAAAAGGTAAATTTTCTACTAAAAGAAAACGAATTATCAACAAAATTATTAAATTTTCAACAACAAAAAATACATTTTCAATCAAAAAGGGAATAGTGCAATTTTTAGATAAAAAATAGAATTTGCAGCAATATAGTTCAACTTACAACAAAAAAGGGAATTTTAAACTAAAAACTAAAGAAATTTCAACCAATAATGAAACAATTAAATTTTCTGTTCAAACAATTAATTTTCAATTTTTAAAAAGCTGAATTTTCAATTAAATAGTTCAATATTCAGACATAGAAATGAATTTTAAACTAAATTAATGAATCTTCAACCAACAAAATTATTGTTTACCAGAGTAGTATAATATACCTTTGAACAAAAAAAGATGGATTTTCAGCAAAAAATTGAATAATAAAATAGTCGAATTTGACCAAAAAAAACGATCTTGAAACACTTTATTTTTCATTTAAAAAATGAATTTTTAACGAAAAAAATTTATATCATAAATTAGACTGTTAAATTTACATCGAAAGAAATAATTTTTCAATTACAAAACAATTTGTAATCAAAAATGAAATAGTTCGATTTTCAGTTCGAAAAATAAGTTTTAACTGAAAAAAGGGGATTGAACAAAAGACTTCAATTTTCAACCAAAAAGATAAATTTTCAAACAAGAAGATTAATTTTCTACTAATAAGTTGCATTTTCAACTAAAAAATTAATTTTGTCCCCAAAAATTTTTGTGAACAAAGCACTTAGTTAAATTTGTAATAAACTAGTTAATTTGTTAACCAAAGAAACAAATTTTTAACCAAAATAAATTAAATCACAAAGAAGAAGAATAACATTTTTTAAACGGTCAATTTTTAAACAGATATTTGGATTTGCAACTAAAAATATCAATTTTCAAGAAAAGAAAAACGAATGTTTATAAACTACTTTAATTTTTTACCGAAAAATTATTTTGGAACCAAAACGATGGATTTTCAATGAAATACATGCATTTTCATCTAAATTTTCAGGTCATCAATTTTTAATGAATAGAACTATTGTCAAGAAAATCGTTTATTTTAAGCCAAAGAGATGAATCTTCAACAAATAAAGTAAAATTTAATAGTTGATACTCCAAGCAAAATATTTTAAATTAAAACACGTTGAATTCAACCAAAAAGGGATAATTTTCAATAAATCATGTAATTTTTCAAACAAAGAAAAAATCAGTTTTTAACTAAAAATCAAACAAAAACAAATAAGACCATTTTTCAACAAAATAGTTAAATTTTCAACCAAAGAGAAGACACTTCAACTGATAAAAATTTAATCAAAAACGGTTGAATTCAAGAAAAAATAAGACGATTTCTCACCAAAAAAATTTGGTTTAATAATATGAAAATATGTTTTTTTCTCTCTAGTTTTCACTATAGAAATAGAAAACTTTTGGAACCTTTTTTTAGTAAATAATAATGCAATATTTTTGAAATTCAGAATGACTGACACTTTGTCTCTATTTGACGAACGAACTATAAACTTCTATTAATAATTTGTATAAAAAAAGCTACTTTTCATAAATTAAATTTGAATTTTCGCACAACTCGGTGCCAGAAACGAGTTGGTTAGTTGTTATTGGGAGACAAAGATGAATAATGTGAATTACCACTAGTATCAGCCCTCAAAGATTCGCAGTCCTCCATTCCTTCTTCAAGTTCGTCCCACCAGGGTGGTTGCACCAGTCTCAAGTCAGCACGTTTCACGATATAACTGTCACTTTGATCGTCCTCCCTCGGTATCTTAACAACAAAACGCTTTGGCTTTGTTAATATTTTGCACACAGTCCCTTTTACAAACACACTTGTCATTGCGTCAATGTGGCTATTCGCAGTCGGACACCTGACACACACCTTTGAATCTATCTTGACCTGCTCGACCGACGGACTCGCGTCACCTATCACATCGTATTTCCCAACGCCGAGAACATCACTGTAACGCACAAGCTTCCCTTCTCCGTCAAACTCGATAAAAATTTCCCCGAGAGTCGCGTTTCGAATGACACCAGGATAATAACCGGAATCTCTTAAAGCTAACACTCGGTGGTCGCGCCACTCGCTGAGATCAATTGCGACCGGAGCTGGCCGAGGACGTGAACGCGGTGATTCTTCTCGAAGCGAGTAGTCCACAGCTGTACTTTGTGGAGGTAAAACTACCACCGACTGACCCGAAGACATCTGGAAAATAGAGAGAAAAAAACGCCGATTACAGCCTCGAAGTTGTTGTAGAAAGCGGATTTAAACATTCCAGGAGATTACCAGGACAATTTTCTTTTCTTAAGTCTGTTCATAATTTGAACTCAAAGCTATTTCAAAACATTATACTGTTTACAATATGTATACAGCTTCGCGAGTTTATTATAAATAATTTTTTTTCAGTTTCTAGGGTTTCAATTAATATATGTTCATCTTCTAGAAGTTTTGACGCTGGAAACGAATCCATCAGCAGAAATTGTCTAGGGTTTGGAGTAACTATAGGTTTGATTGCCGCTGTACGATTTTATTTAGCTGAAATATGCAAGTTCTCGAGTTTGACCATTATTGGATCATTGTCATCATCCAGTCAATGGAAGCAAGATTAGAAGATGATCCAGACAGCGAAGACAAGATCAAATGATGATAATGATTCAGCCAGTGAAGGCAAGATCAGATGATGATAATAATGATGATGATGATGATGATCCATACAGCAAAGACAAGATCAATTGATGATAATGGTCCAGCCAGTGAAGGCAGGATCGAATAATGATCATGATGATAATGATGATCCAGTAAGTAAAGATAAGATCAAATGATGATAATGATCCAATTATGCTCAAACTTGAATATCTCAGTTAAAAAAATCGTACAACAGCAATCGAAAATGGATTTTAAAGCTCAAGACTAGTACTATACGATGCCGTTTTCATAAATAAGAAAAATATCCTGCGGTTAGATTCGTTTTCAGCGTCAACAAATCTATAAGATTCACCTCCTGTGAACTTCTTAAACATGTTTCTATATCCATGAATATGAATCATAATTCACACTCATTTTTATTTCATCTTCTTATATTGACATTTGGTCTATATTTAGGTCAAATTAATGTGGGTACTATATTAAATTCAATTTAAACCTCTTCAAATTCTTAATTTTACGAGTAAAAATTGCCCAATTGTTGAATTTTCAACCAAACAGATTAATTTTCTTACCAAAAAAATACGATTTTTCAACCAAAGAATTGAATTTTCTACCAAGAGACATTTTTTAGTCAATAGAGAAAAATACATGCAACCAAATTGTCGAATTTCCAAGCCAAAAAGACTAACTAAAAAAAATTAAGTTTCAACCAAACTGATGAATTTTGTATACTAAAATGATGAATCTTCAAATAGAATATTTTGAATTTGAAAACAAAAAAATAAACTATCATCTAAAATGTTGAATCTTTACTTAGACTAATTGAATTGCCAATCAAAATATTGATTTTCAAATAAAAAAGATTACATAAACTTTAAGTTTAACTCCAGTTAAAGTTTTAACTGAAATAAGTAAATTTTGAGAAAAAAAATAATTTCCTGCAAACAAAAAAAGAATTTTCAACAAATAGATAACTTTTAAACCAAAGAGATGAATTTTCAATTAAAATGGTGAGTCTTCAACCAAAAAAATTAATTTTGATCAAAAGAATTAAATTTTCAACCAAATAATTTCATTTTATTCCAAAAAAGTTTAATTCAGTCAAGAGAGAGAAAAAATTACAAATAAACTGTTGAATATTCAAGCAAAAAGATTAATTTTCAACCAAATATTTCAGTTCTCAACCTAAAAAGTCGAAAATTTTAGAAAAAAGTTGACTTTTAAAACTGAAAAAATAAATTTTCAGCAAGCAAGTATATTTTCAATTTAAAAAATCAACTTTAACCAAATAATTGAATTTCCAATAAGAAAAGTCATTTTTAGCCAATCAGTTGTACTTACAACCAAATAATTGAATTTTCAAGCGAAAGAGACAAGTTTTCAAAAAAATAATTAGACTTTTAACTAAATAGTTCAATTTTTTAAGACAAAAAGACGAATTTTTTAGAAGACAGATCAATTTTGAAAAAAAAGTTGATTTTAAACCAAGACAGATGAATTTTCAACCAAATGGTAGAATTTTCAAACAAAAAATATTAAAATTGAACCACAAACAGTTGCATTTGCAACCTATTAGTTGAATTTTCAAGTAAAAAAGACGAATTTTTTAGAAGACAGTTGAAGTTTTAAAAAATAAGTTCATTTTTAACTTAGAACGATAATTTTCTATATAAAAAGAATATTTTTCTATCCAGAAAAGCGAATGTTCCACAAAACAGTTGTATTTTTTACAGAATAAGATGACTTTTCAATCAAGAAGATGAATTTTCTGCCAAAAGACGGGGTTTCAACCAAAGAAATGAAATTTGAATAAATTATATTGAATTTTCAACAACAAAAAAATACAACAAAAACTGGCATAGTTGAATTTACAGTTAAAACAATTAATTAATAACAAAAAGAAATGAATTTTTAATCAGTTGCATTTTACCAAAACAGATAAATTTTCTACGAAAAACATAAATAACAGATTAATTTTCAATTAAAAATTTATATTTTCAACAAAAAAAAAGGATGACTTTTGACCAAAATAGTTGAGTTTAAAAAAAAAAGGATTAAGTTTTCAAGCAAATAGTACAATTTTCAACTAAACTAGATGAATTTTTAATAAAAAATATAATAGTAGACTTTTGAACCAGAAAGAATGAACTTTTAACCCAAAACGGCCAATAAAATTTCAAAATTTAAACTCTAAAGCTAAACATTTTTCCATTTTAAGTAATAACAAATAAACTACATATTAAAGCAGTCAAAGTGGAACTCTTGAATTTTAAATGATTTAAAATTGAAGTTTAAAATTTATTTAATTCAAAATTGTTATATTCAAATCCTGAATAATCTACACTTATTAAATGGAAGTTAGGTAGTAACACCTCAATAAAACAATTTTAAATGAAATAGAGATAAACAGCAAAATTTACAATTTTTAACTTTTATAAATTATACAGTTCAAAGATTCAAATTCAGTTAAAAAAATATAAACCCACGTCATTTTCACTGTTCTAAATTAAACAATCAATCAATGAATTTAAAAAATTTAAAAATTATATTATTTTAAGAAATTTTAAGCTAGAAACATTAAAAATTGAAAAATTAATATTTTTTTTAACTGGACAATTCTTGAAGTAGAACTTCACTTATTTTTACTTTAAATAGTTCTAACATCCTTGAAAAGCTTCAAAATCTTGAGAAATCAAGAAGTTGTTTTAAATTTTTTCAGATTTAAAATTAATTTTTGAAAATTTTTCAGAATTTCTAAAAATCTTTTAAAAAGAATCGAATTTTTACTACAACTTTGAGGAAATCCAGCTTATTCTTTGTAGAAAAGGATTTGAGTCATTTTAAGTTTTAAAAAAAAATTAGAAGCTTCTTAAGAATTGCGAAAAGCTACAAAAGAGTAAAAATAATTTTCTTAAGATTTATAAGAAAATTAAAAATATAATTTTTCAGGTTAAAAATTATTTTAAAATAATATTTCAAAAGATTTATAAAATTGTCAAAAAAGAATCTGGAAGATTCTAACTAAACTAAAAAAAAATCCTTAAAATATTAAGAAGATGTTCTTATTATATTAAAGTCTTTCACAATTCTTACAAAGCTTAAATTTTTGGTTTGGAATCTGAAAAAATTTACACTTTGTTTTAACTTACAAAAATTACATTTTCAAATAAAACAAATAAAATTGAAACTCTGAAACTTTTAAATGCACAGTAAAATATTTGCTAAATATTAAATTAGTAATTATTATTGAATTATTAAATTAAACTGAAACAATATTTTAAACTTAACAAAAGCCTTTAATTACGAACATATTATTATGAAGCTATTATTAAGTTTAAAATAATTTATAAAGTTTCTATCGGACGTTTTCTATTTAACGTTAAAATCTGCAAATTCTTCAATTTTGAATGGATTTATAATCGCTTTCTCAAATAAATTATTGTTCACTTCTTAATACTTATACTACAGATCCATTTTAAAAATAATTGATATATTTATATTTACATTTGATAAAATAAAAATGTTTTTATCCCAAATTTTTATCTTCAAACGCTTTTAATTTTCAATTGTTTACGTGTTCAAGACAGCATTAAGGATTAAAAAAAAAAATTAAAAATGTACGTTTAAAAATAAAAATCTAAAATTAAAAATTTGTAAAGTAAAAAATTTTCAAATTATGCATTGTAAACTGAATGATATCATAATTGAAGAAGATAAAAATTCAACTAAATTCGTTTAAAAAACTGTTGGAATCGAACTTGGACAGATTTTTCCTCAAAATATTGATAAAATTCCCAGTGAAAAATTAAATTCACTGTCCAGCGGCCACCCGGGAAATTGTCAAGGTTTCAAACTGCAAGAAATCTTCAAAATGAGTTTTTGATCTTCTAGATTCAAAAGAAGAATCTCGATGATAAAACTTGATTGCATCAAGAATTTGAGTTACCTGAAAGCAGTCTAATTGTTCGAGAGGCGATTGTTGGGGTTGTGGATGTGGCAAAGACATGGCTGAATGAACTAATGTTGAATGACTATTAATTGGCTGATTTGTTGCTCGCATGCTGATCATGTTGTTGACATTGCAGGTGACATTGCTCGTGTCCATTTCCTCGAGTTCCGACGGATCGAATTTTCTTTTTTTCGGAAGTTTCTTGGCGCTAATCGTCGGGTCCGACGGGTCTCGTTGCGGCGGAGGTGGAGGCGGGGGTGGTTGATCAGGGGCAGATTTTTCATCAATCGCCCCTCCACCCCCGCCTGTTCCATATTGCCCTCCTCCAAGGGAATCCCGCTTCTCATGCATCTCGGGATGCGCAGTCAGCATCTTGGCCACCTCACACTGCTCTGTAATTCAAAATTATTTTAAATAGAACTAACAAGTTCAAATTAAAAATAATGATTTCATTTTTAATAGGAGAGACCACCCTACAGTGGATAATGAGCCTCTGATAAGCAGTCTCTGTTAGAATTATTTTACTTGAAAATTTATAATCAAAACGTAGTAGATAATAATTAATTCAAAGCACACATGTTCCTAAAATAATAAATAATATTTTTAATTCATTAAAACATTTAGGTTTCTAACTATTAATTAAAAGAATTTAATTGTTTTGCATGAATCTGTATTCTAAAATAATGACTATTTACTGTGAGTTCATTATCTATTGTAGGGTGGTCTCCCCTGTCTAATTCACAGTGGCCGCAAAAATTAATTTCCAAAATTTCCTGACTTTTTCCCTGAACAATTTTGGATTTTTCCTGCACATTAATATTCAAAAATGAGAATTTTGGTACGGTAACATTTTCTAACATAAAATCTTTTATAAACGGAATAAAAGAATCGATTAAAAATTTAAAATATATGTAAACAACGCAGTTAGATTACTGACCAGACAAGATTATTGATTGACAAAATATTTGATTTTTCTACTCAAAAGGATTTCTAATTTTTTACAAAATCAGATAAATATTAAAACCAAATAGACGAATTTCCTCCAGAAAAGATAAATTGTCTACAAAATCTAATAATAATGAAACCAATAAAGATTTTTCAATCAAGAAAGAAAATAAAGTTGATCCAAATTGTTGAACTTTCAAGCCAAAGGACGGATTTTCTGAAAAACAGTTGAACTTTCAATAAAAAAAGATAATTTTTCAACAAAATATTGAAACTTTCAACCATAGAGATGAATTTTCAACTAGAATTATGAATCTTAACTGGAATAGTTACATTTCAATTCACAAAAAAAATTAATTAAAAAAACAACTAATTTATAACCAGAGATAAATTTTTGACTAAATTTATGAATATTTAACAACAAAAATGACTTTTTAACAAAGTTCTTCATGCTTCGTCCAAGTAGTTCAATTTTTAACCAACAAAGATAACCTTTTTAAAAAATAGCAAAATTTAAAATTTTAATTTAAATATAATAAAATAATAATTAAAATGAAATCTAAATTTGAAGTTACATCTTCATATTAAAGAAAAATAAACAAATTACAACAAAATGGTTCAACTTTCAAAAACAGAGATGAATTTTGAACTAAAATGAATTTTCCATTGGAATAGTTTTAATTTTAATTTTAAAAAAATTAATTTTCAACAAAAATAATACAAATTTTCAAGCAGAGATGAATTTTTAAATAAAATTATGAATCTTCAACAAAAAAATGATGTTGCAACAAAGTGGTTCAACCTTCAACCAATTATAGTTCAATTTTCAACCAAAAAACATTAAGTTTCAACGAATATTTCAGATATTACGTAATATTAGGTGAATCCTCAACAAAAACACATTAATTTTTTGACCAAAAACTTTCAATAAAATAGTTGAATTTTCAATGCCAAAATGTGAATAATTTTTAAACAAAAATTGTTGAACTTACAGCCGAAAAGGAAGTTTTTAAATCAAATTTTTGAATTAGCAACCAAATAATAAAATTTTTAACTAAAAATATAATTGCCAGGGGGAAGAAACTGCAAAATAAAAAATAAAAACAAAAGGAGAATAAATTAAGAACGCCCGAAAACTTAATTTTTAAAATTCACCAATTTTTTCCTGACGAATTTTTCATTTTCCCTAACCATGAATACTCGAAGATCAAAATCTTAATCTTGTACCATTTTGAACATAGAATATTTTATAAATGGAACGAAACAATTTCAGATTCAAATTTTAAAAGTCATTTCCCTTATTTTTGCAAGATATTGTTTTTCTCAAAATCCCTGACTTCCCCCTGGCCAATAAAATGACATGATATTTTTTCAATTTTAAAAACTTTGAATTCGAAATGTATACATTTTTAAATAATAATAAAGTTGATTAATTTTAAATTTTAGAAGGTTAGTAATGAAATCATTATGATCGTAGGCGTGAAAATAAAAATATCTCAATTCTGATTATATCCACTTTGAAAGTGTACTGTTTTAATGTTTCTCGTTTGCATAGATTAACTGATTTCGAAGGCTTCGAATTTGAATTTATTCAATTTTGAAGGCTTTTAACTCGAAACTCCTAAATTAAAAACGCTGTTTATTTCAAATACCTAAAACTGACAATTTTAAATATTTTAATCTAAAATTATTCATTTTCTATCCAAAAATATTCTAAAAAATTATTGAAATGTTGAATCAGAGTTGAAAGTTTTCTATTTTAAATTACTTTAAAAGTACTTTTAAAATTAAACTAATTTATAAGGTTTCCGTATGACATTATCAAATTTTTGACATTTTTAATTTTAAGTCAAATAATCATTAAGTCTTTTAATTTAAAATGATTATAAAATCTCGAATCCTTTATATTTATACTATTTTTAATGTTTTATCTTAAAAATTTTAATTCTAAGAGTTTTGAAGTGTAAATTATACAATTTTGAATATTTTATTTTAAAGTACTGTCAAATTTTTAAAACCTTTGCATTAAAATTATTTAACTTCTATTTATTCAATTCGGGGTGGCCGTTTTAATTGAGGACAGAAATTCCCAGGTTCGCAAACATTTTTTACGGTA
>JAWWLR010000054.1:60619438-60633052 GCA_035041075.1 Acraspis erinacei | reverse complement strand
GCTGCAGGTGGAGAAATTGTGATTCTAAATCACTAGATCCACCTAAACAATTTTTTTTTAGTAATTTTAAGCCAAATTAGTTGAAAAACTTGCAGAAAATTTGGCAACTAATTGTGGGTATGGAGGGTGCTCCGAAAATTTAATTTTCAAAATTCCCTGATTTTTACCTAACCAATTTTTCAATTTCTCTTGCCATTCATATTCAAAGATCAGCATTTTAATCTTTTAAGATTTTTAACCTAGAATATTAAAAAAAAAAAACGGAGTAAAACAATTTCAGATTAAAAATTTAAAAAATGCATTGATTTATTTACTTTAACCAAAACAGTTCTATTTTTATGGAACTGAAGTCTCCTTCGATAAAAAATGTCTTTTTAACAAAATACTTAAATTTGTAACAAAATAATTGAGGTTTAAACCAAATAGTTGAAATTTCAACTTAAAAAGATGAAATTTCTACCAAAATAATGAAAATGATACATTTTCAGAACAAAAAGTTAATTATTTACAAAAATCAACGAATTTGTAACAACCAATTTTCAACAAAAAATTGTTTGTAACCAAAATGATGAATTTTCCATTAAGAAAATTAATGCTAAACCAAATAAGAGGTATTTTCAACACAATGTATCAATTTTCAATAAACTTGTTGAATTTTGAAGCCGAAACGTCAAATAATCCACAAATCAGTTGAATCTTCAATACTTTAACAAAAAAGGTAAATTTTCTACCAAATAGTTACATTTTCACAAAAACAGCTTAATTTTTAATCGAATACTTTAATTTTCTACTAAATTGTTGAATTTTCTGGACAAAAAGACGAATTTTGTTTCAAAAAGTTAAATTTTCAACCCGAAAACATTAATTTTCCACTAAAATGATGAATCTGCAACAACAAAAAATGCATTTTTAATAATTATTTTAACTTAGAACCAAGTGGTTCATTTTCAAATCAAACAAATTATATCTCAACGAATCATGTAATAATGGATATGTCAAACAAAAAAGCTTTTTATTTATAACAAAATAGTTCAATTTAATGAAACAATGCGAATTTTCGACAAAATTGTCGAATCTTTCCTCAAAACATATTAATTTACAACCAAACAGTTGCATTTTTAACCAAAAAAGACACATTTTACACTTTTAGTTTAAAAAAAAAATGAATTTTCAATCAAAGATTTCAACGAAAAAAAAAAATTTTGTAACCAAGAGGATTAATTTTATAAAAATGGAATAGTTCAATTTTCAACCAAAAAGATAAATCAGCAACCAAAAAAATTGAATTTTTAACAAAGTAGATCACCTATTATTAGACTTTTCAACCAAAAATAGTTTAATCTTGTTATTGGGTACTGTCAATTCAGTTCACTTTTAAGCGAAAAGGCGAAAAACGGTAAGTTTCTTTAAAACTGGAGGAAAACAAGAATTCTTTAAGAAATAGAAAATAAGGAAAGAAAAAAAGAGTTTGAAGTTTAAAATATGAGAGTGATTTTCAAACTTGTTAAGTAATTATTGAACTCGACCATTGGAGAGCCATATTTCACAAAATTGTCAAACTTAGCTTATATTGATAATCAGGAAACGTACCTCAATTTGTTGATGTAGTTTACGGGCTTCCCCTAATTAAACCCCAATGAAAAAGTCCTCGAAAACTTATTCCCTAGAATTTTTTTACAAGTCCAATAACTTTTCTATGACCTCTTCTATGGACCAAAATGAAGAATCGATGGTGAATCGATGGTGAAGGGAAGGAAAGTTTCGAGAGGTTCTATTGTGAGTTACCTAATTACACTCGGTCCGAGCCTCGTGCGGGGCGATTCAGCAAAGGCGGTGTTATTGAGATGGTCCGAGTCTGGACTAAACTAAAGGACTTGACAAGTAAAAGGGAATATGGCCAATACTTCATAGTTTCTTGACAAGAATGCCCGAAGAACATTGTGGAAAATTTTTTCCGGACTACGTTAGCTGCAGTGATACCTAGATAATAAACTGAGCCACCTCCCATGGACACTATTGACGAGGTAAGAGCTTTCCTTTAGCGGCCTTAACAACCTGTAACCGATACCTGGACCGGAGCCTCAATCCTCAATGAAAAAGAGAATCGTTTTGCGAATGCTGCGCATTATAATGCCATAGAGATCCGAGATTTCACAATGGACACTCCGTGGAGTTTTCGAGGGCCTGCGAAGAGTCCACTCTACTCGAACATAAATCAGATAGGGCGATACTTGTTGAGTCAGGTAGAAGGGCGGGTCGACCCATTGTGCACATACCACCGTTCACCAAAGAACTATGACTGTAGGTGTGGAAATGTAGGTAGTAGTACCAAACTATAATATAGTAAAATATATAGTGAGTATATTTTCTATGGCTGGGCACTATGGACTATGGCTACGCCACCCTGATGATGCACCTGCGCCTCGACGTTCCAGGCGATTGTTTTACGAGAAATTCTACGAGACAGGGTACTCGGAACACCCCTCTTACCCAAATCATCTGACGGCACTGCGAGTACATTGTTTTCATTCTGTTCAACACGTGGGAACAGACACTGACTCGTGAGGCACCCCATTCAGATTTAGGCATGCGGCAATGATGGCCATTTAAAAATTCATCACAAAAAAGTCACATCATCCCTTGCAGAAAGATGATTTTATACAAAGAGTAAGAATGTGTTGATGTAATATGAAAAATATTTTTGCCATGACAGTCAATTTTGTTACTATTTGTGGAATTATAGATTCAGACTTCATAGCACAAAATGCTCCCAAAACTGGGAAAATAGGGTGACTTTTCACAAAAATAGGGGAATAAAGTCTATTAAATAAAATTAATGCAGACACCGTATTGAATTCAATATGAAACGTTTTCAATTCCGAAGATTTCAGGTCCAAATATAATGCATCGTTGGGAACAAAAATAATAAAATTTTCAAACAAAAATATTTTTACCAAAATCGATGAATTTTTATACCCACAATAAGGACTCTTTAACAAAAGATAAGTTTTTAAATTAAAAAGTCGAGTTTTTCAGTAAACTGTTACCCTTGAAACCCCAAAAGATGAATTTTTAACCAAAAAGTTGAATTATCAACTAAAAAATATAAATTTTCAACCAAAATGGAAGTTAAGTTTTCAGTTTGAAAAAATAAACATTTTTTAACAATAAACATAAATCCTTAACCAAAAAAGATTAATTTTCTATGTGAACATACGAATTTTTAACAAAATATATGAATTATCCACCAAATAGTTGAATTTTCAACTTATAAAGAATAATATTACAACCAAAAATAGCATAGTTAAATTTTCAGATAAAAAAAATTATTTTCAAACGCTATAAAGACAGCTTGGGTTTTCTCCACGAAGAACCTTAAAATTTAGAAGTGAAATTTAATTTTTTATTGTTGAAAATAATAATTCAAAACATCCGCGCGCGTACACAAATTACATTGGTTTTACAGCCTCACTTAAAACTTAATTTCGTCAATAAAAAATAAAAAATACTTTCTAATCTCAAGGTTCTTTCAGGAAAAAACATCGCACATTTCTTTGGATCTCGAACAAAAATGTTTAAAAAAGTTTGCTCCCATAAAAAATAGTCAAATCTATTTTTGACCTTCAGCACTTTGGAGTCAAATATTTATTTTTTCAACCAAATTTTACAATCAACGAAAAGGGCGTGAATAAAAGCTATCGAGATATTAAAAGAGCTCAAAACCGCCGAAGCATGGTGTATTAAAAAAAAACCACTCAACGCTTATTTTCAACAATGAAAAATAATAATTAAAAATTGTTAACTACAAAGCTCTTAAAGTAAACGACCTAAGTTTTCTTTAAGATAAAACAAAAAATTAAAAAAGTGCCTCTTTTCAAAAAAAGCTTATACATCCAACGAGACAAAAATGTTTTTCCATAAACACAATAAATTTGTGAAACTTTGCCCAAGTTTGAATTAGATCGGGAAACTTGAATTTTTTAGTGGTTACACTTGAGAAATAATGCTCCATACATGAATGTGAACTAGATGATCAAAGGCCCAGATTTGAAATCAGAAAGCCGGACCCTTTATAAACGTTTTTAGGAAAATTCCAATCATAGAAACTCAAATATATGCTGCAAAATTGCATGCGATTGCGTGAGACATTTTAAAAATATATAAGATTTCAAATTCCCAGACTTTTTTTCTGATCTGAAAGGATCGAATATGTTATGGTTGCACTTTATTTCTGTGTGTAAAGGTCAACGTTGAGTTTGTAATTCGTCTTGCGCGACGACATTTAGAATTTCAAATTGTTGGACAACGTGATTTTATAAAATAATTCAAACTAAAGTATTCCCAAATACGTTTCAGACATTAAATGAAATGTCAAACAGTAACACACAATACAATTTCTAACTAATTATCCATAAAAAAAACATGTCCAGTCAATATCAATATCGAAAAAATACTGTTATAAACTTTAGAATTAATCAAAGTGTCTAGCCTGTTTTCAAAAACAAAACAAAAAAAATACCAGTTACCTCTTTTTAAAGTGAAAAAATACTTCTTTCGAAATATAGAAATTGTAAGTCAGTGAAACTAAAAAAGTGCCATATGCGAAATTTCTCAGAAGCCTTCAAAATTTCATTTTAACGTCAAAAAACTGTTTTTTTGGTGATATTTAATTTTAACACGGTAAAAAATCATGAAGCTACAATCGACAATATTTCAAAGTTTCTCATTTTATCAACTTTAACCAAAATTTATGTATTGTGGTCAGCTGATTTTGATCAGAATTGCTTAAAGTTGGTTGGTTTAATTTTCAATAAAATAATTAAATTTTCAATAAAACAGTTGCATGTTTAATCAAACTTTTTGTTTTTCAGCCTAGAAATATTAATTTTCTACCAAATGAAAAAAATTCAATTTTGAACAAAATAGTTGCATTTTTAACCAAATAGTTGAATTGTCATCCTAATCTTCATTTTTCAAATGAAAAGACAAATTTTCAACCCAGAAAACGAATATTTAACAAAAAAGATGAAATTACAATTAAAATGATGAATCTTAAGAAAAAAGGATTTTTAATAAAGGAGTTAACCATGTAACCAAGAAATAAAATTTTCTAACCAAATACACGAATTTTCAACAAATAAATATTTATTAGTCAGAATAACAAAAATGCAAATATAAATATAAACATGAAAATATAAATTTGCAACCACAAACAGTTGTAGTTTCAATACAAAAAGAGGAAATTTACTTCAAAAAGATTAATTTTCTACAAATAAAGATGAATTTTTTATGAAAAAAAGATTAATTTTAAACAAAAAAAGAAAAAAAGTTATATTTTCAGGGAAAAAATTTTTTTCAACTAAAAAGTTCAATTTTTAACAAAATACTGGAATCCTGAAAGAAAAAATAATTTTTTAACAAACTGGGTCAACTTTTATCCAATTAGTTGAATTTTCAACGAAAAAAAAACGAACAGTGAAATTTTCAACCGGAGAATCTGAACTTTCACTAAAAATTTCATTTTTAACTAAATAGTTGAATTTTCTACCAAAATAGTAAGACTTTTAACCCAAACAGAAAAATCTCCAACAAAACAGTTGCATTTTTCAGCCAGATACGCATTTGTACAAAATAGTTGAATTTTCACCCAGAAAAAAATTAATTTTCTACTGAAAACGATCAATTTTCAACCAATAATGTTATAGTTGAGCTTTCAGTTAAAAAATTAACTTTCAACCAACAGAAAACGAATTTTCAACAAAATATTCCAACAAAAATAATGAATCTTCAACTGAAATAGTTAAATTATTAATTTAAAAAATTAATTTTCAACTAAAAAAAGAGCTTTTAAACAAAAGCCATTTCTTCATAAAAATTACAATCATCAGGAGGATGCAAACAAAAAATGAAATAAAAAAGACAAACAAAGTACTAAAAAGAATATTATATCAGGGTAACCTTAAACTTTATTTTCGAAATTTCCAAACTTTACTCTGACCAATTTTTTATTTCCCTGCCCATTAGTATTCAGTTACCAAAATTTTAATATTGTAAAATATTTAAATGTTATTTATTGTACACATAATAAAGCAATTTAAAATAAAAAAATAAAATTTTTAATTTATCATCCCTTAAAGTTATTTAAAATGCCTGTTACAGGGATTTCCTAACTTTTACCAGATTTTTTCAAAAATCCCTGACTTCAAGGTTTCCTCGACCTACGACCACACTGTACAAATAGTTTGGGATAGCTCATTTAAATTTCAACTAATTCTAATTAATAAACGCTCATTACACGCAGAATTGATCCTAATTTAAATATATTGACAGCAACAAATTATTAGATTTAAAAAAATGTCATTCAAATTGTTGTTAACTTTGAAAAAATCAGTAATAAATGAGAAACTTTGAACAATTTTCGATGAGAGCTTCGTAATTTTCACCGTAATAAAATGAACAATCTATTGTTAAAAATGTGTGTTTTCTACTTTCAAAAAAAAAAAAAAAAATTAAATGAAAACTACTGAAAAACGATTTAGCAGATTTTTTCTTTTTTTTAGCAAAGAGCAAGTTTAAAACCTATTTTTTCTTGAAGGGAATACAAATTCCAGGACAGTGAGCAAAATTCAAGGACTTTTCCAGCTTTTCCAGGATCCTAGTCACTCTAGTTAATGTCATTTGTTCTAAAAGGTAAAAGTGAATTGAGTAACTTGAGTAGCTATTCAATTTAAGCCGACTGAAAAATCAATGTCGCTTGACTCGGTTAAAGTAACGATTACTTGACACGTGTTTCCCTGAACCTGTGGAGTATAGTGAAGTGAGTACTACTGGCAACAATAAAACGTGCGCGAGTAAAAACTCACTTCTACGTTAAGAACACAAACACCAAGTGACTTCCGGTATTCTTGACAGATAATGGTATCGTCGGGATATGCCAAGAATTCCATTGCAAATGCGATATGAGTATTCCAACACTAGGGAGACATTTTTGCTGATTATTTATGTACATAAATCTGACTAGAATTTGCCCAAATATGCCCCTGAACAAAAAATTACTTGTGTTATTCAAATATAAAGATCACTGATCTTATACAAATTTTTATCTCTATCATAGACAAGACTATTTAACATTGTAAATTCTGGAACCATAAACTGTGAATAAGTAATAATAATCGCTGAAGAAAACTCGAAAATTTCAATTTTAGACAGATCAAGTTTTGAAATATATGTAAAAATGAATCTTTTATGAACGGATGAATAGATAATATAGGCAATACGCATTTCTTCAAGACTCAAAACGACATGAAAAGGGCGAGTCTGATTTAATGATCAGTAGATCACTAGTCGTGAGACAGGATGTTATACGCTATTGATGTGACATTTGGTTCACATAATAATGCCATCGTAAATCTTTATAATTGTCGAAAGTAAAAAAAATGAGTCATAAAATATATCACTCATTTTCAATTCAAAAACAATTTTCAAAGAAACCATCAATAAAAAGAGCTGCCGCAGACTAATGTACTCTAAAAAAGTGGAAAAAGAGTCTGAATTAAGCGAAAAAGTCATAATTGCTGGAATAAATTTTACAAGTAATCTTCAGACAAATTGTAATTAACTTTATTACATGCTAAATTACACCTTTCAAACTTAACTGTCGTATTTATATTTCGATGAGTGACAATAGAAACTAGAAAATCAGAAAATTATCAAATAAAATCATTTAAATTTTAATATTGCAAAACTCTACACCCTAAATACTCTCAAAAGAGGGTAAAGAAGAGGAGTTTTCGTGAAAATAAGTGGATAAAAGGGGAATAAATTCTTTTAAATAAAATTAATATAGGTAAAATTACTAAATTAAACTATATAACCCTTAAAATTCTTCACCCTTCAAGTAAAAATATTGCAATTTCAACAAAATAGATTAAATTTTTAACAAAAATATGAATTTTCGACCAAATGTATGAATTCAGAAAAAAATAGTTGAATTTTCCACTAAAAAGGATAATTTTTCAAGAAAAAATGGAATAGCTGTTTTGAGATAAAAATCATTAATTTTCCGATCAGAAAACAAAAAGAAAAATTTTCAACAAAAGAGATAAATTTTCGACTATGATTACGAAGCTTAAACCAAAAAAAAATTATTTATTAATAAAGTAGTTCAAATTTTAAGCATGCAGTATAATTTTTAAACAAAAATATGGATTCTGGAAGAAAAATGTAATAGTTAACATTTGAACTAAAAAGATACGAATATTTAACAAAATGGTTGAATCCTCAACCAAAATAGATTATTAATTTCCAACTAGAGAGCTATACATTTTTAACCAAACACATTAATTTTCAAGTAAGGAAATGAATTGTTCATATAAAAAAATAATTTTTAAATAAAAAACAAAACGTAGTTTTAACTAAATATTTTAATTTTATCCATCGAGATGATTTTCCATCTAACCTGATGATTTTTCAACCAAAAAAATTAATTTATAACAAAATAGTTGAATCATCGACTAAACAAATTATTTATTATCAACTAAAAAATTAGATTTTTGAGCAAAAAATACGACATTTTTACCAGAAAAGAAACGAATTTTCAACAAAAAAGATCATTTTCTACCAAAAGAGATAAATTTTCATCAAAATAGTTGAGCATTTAAGTTAAGAAGTCGAATTTTTCGAAAGACTTTTGATCTCGAAAAGATGAATTTTTAACCAACTCGTTGAATTTTCAATAAAATGGTAAAAATTTCAAAAATAAAAAATTAAACTATTATAAAAAACAGTCGAATGTCGATCATAAAGTTAAAAAAAATGAATTTCAACGAAACGGTACAATTTTCAACTAAAAAAGATGCATTTTCAACTAAAAATGGAATCGTTATATTTTCAGTTTAAATAACTAATTCTCAAAAGAAAATAAAAACAAAATATATCACCAAACAAAATTGTGAATGTTCAACAAAGAAGATTAATTTTTTACCTAAATAGACTAATCTACAACAAAATTTTTGAATTTTCTAATAAATAGTTAAATTTGTAACCAAAAATATTGTTCAATAAAAAAGTTAATTTTGAGCCAAACAGTTTAATTTTCTACCAAATTCTTGAATTTTGAACCCCATCAAGCAAATAAATTTCTTAGAAGACAGTTGAATTGTCAACAAAAGAGTTCATTTTCAACCTAGAAAGATGACTTTTCTAACAAAAATATGATTTTTCTATCCAAAAAGGCGAATTTTTAATAAGACTCTTAAAACAAAACAAAACAAAACAAAACCAGAAAAGGGGGATGTTTTTCGAAAATGAAGGAAAAAGGGGAATTTCTTAGAAAAGGGGAAAAGAGGGGCATAGAGGCAAGAGTGCGAAGTCTGATATTGAATACCATTTTCATACCATAGATAACTAATAACTACGCACTTTCCTTTAAAAAAAAGTGATATCAAGTGACTTTCTTAAAAAAGTGACTAAAAGTGTATAAGAAATAAGCACGGATTTTAACTGAAGAACAGTGAAATCTCAATGATATCAATCACTCCTGCAACATCAGTTATTGTTTTCTTTGGCATCAATTCAGAATTAGTATTTTCAATTGAATAAAGTAAAATAATAAAATAGAATTAAAAAAATTATAATTTTCAAAAGCAGATCGCCTTTAACGAATATAATAGTATTTCCTTTCGATACGTAACACGATACTGGTGCTGTACTCTGAACAAAAATGTATTCTTTAACAATTAGTTTCAATGAGTATGATTACTTGTCAAAAGGATACATTTTATTCCAAGATAGTGTTCAGCAAGAGCTGTAAAAATTGGATACTTCGGATCAACTGCTAAGGATAAAAGTGCAAGTTAAATAAAAGTCGTGATAAAGTATCACGTTCAATAGTCTTCTTTGTCGAAAGCGTATCAGTAGGAATCGTCCGTGACATTCACGAGTCAACTTTGTCCTTTCTGACCTTTTCATAGCAAAAATGGCATTTTATCAATTAACTCTATTAACGGGGTCAATTATTGCTTCCCTCTTGTAAATATTATTTACTGTTTACTAAGTCATCGTCGATTAAATTGATTGATTGCTAGCGAATAAAATTCATATAATTAATAATTAACAACATCCATTTTTAACCTAGGTGGCCGAAAAACTTCATTTTCAAAAATAAACAATAACTTTTCAGACTAAAATTCCAAATTGTTGAATTTTCAACTTACAAAGATTAGTTTTCAACCAAATAGTCGAATTTTCAAACCAGAAAGATTAAGATTCAATCAAAGTAAGTTCCATTTTCAACCAAACATACGAATTTTTTAGAAGATAGTTAAATTTAAAAAAAAAACATTTCAGACCAAAAGGACGGATTTTGTACCCAAATAGACGAATGTTCAAGAAAACAATTAAAATAAAATAAAAAATTATTTAGAAAACAGTTGACTTTATAACTAAATATTTGAAATTTAAACTAAACGGTTCATTTTTCAACATACAAAGTTAAATTCATGTACAAAGTACATGAATTTTGAAACAAATACAATTGAATTTTTAGCTAAAAAATATCAAATATCAGTAAAAAATTAATTTTTAAACAGAAAAAAACAGAAGACAAACCCTTAAATATAAATTTTGAACAAAAAAGTTTATTTTCAACCGAGCAGTTGCATTTTCAAGAAAAAATTAGTAAACTGTATATCAAGAAGATTAGTTTTCTACCAAAGAGACGAATTTTTAACTAAAAAAAAATCATTTCTCAAATAAAATTGGAAGTTTCATTTTCAATAATTAAAAACTTAATTTGAAAAAAATAAATAAATAAAAAAGTCAAATTGTTAACCGAAGAGATGAACCTTCAATGAAAAAATGCATTTTTAACAAAGTAGTTCAACTTTAACCCATGTAGTTGAATTTTCAATTAAAAAATATCAATTTTCAACAAAATAGTTAAACATCAAAAGAGTTTATTTTTTAAGCTAAAAAGTCGAATATTTTCGAAAACTTATTTTAATCCCGCAAAGATGAATTTAACAAACTATGTCATTTTCAACTAAGAGAGCTGAATTTCAACTAAATAGTTGTATTTTCAAAAACATAAAAAAAAAACAATTATCTACTGAAGAAGATTAATTTTGAAAAAAGTAGAGTTTTCAAGCTGGAATGTGGAATGGTTTACACAAAATTTTACTTTTAATTCCGAAAGGATAAATGATAAAAAATGTTAATTTTTAACCGTGAAAGATGAATTCTCAACCAAATACCTGAATTTCTAACGGAAATGACGTATTTCCAATGTTACCAAATTTTAAATAAAAAAGATTTGACTTCAATAAAAAAGACCAATTAAAAAAATAGCTAAATCCTCAACCAAACAAGAATAATGCCCAACCATAATTACATTTTTATAAAAAAAAAGGTGACATGTCTAATAAAATATATGAATGTTTGAAACAAAACGAAGATCTTCTAAATAAATAATAAAAATTTTAACTAAAAATAATTTCAGTTGAATTGCCAACCGAAAAGAAGGAATTTCAACGAAACAGTTGAATCTTAAACCAAGAATGATGACTTTTTAACAACATTTTTGAACTTCTAACCAAATAAGAAAATTTTTAAGTAGAAGACATTTTTTATTTTCGTTGAATATTAATATTCAGACCAGAATCTTAATATTTTAACATTTCAAACATGTAATCTTTTACAAACGTAACAAAAAAAAAATTTAATTTTTTATTCTTGATAGTTATTTAGAGTTCCTATTATAGAAATCCACTGACTTTTCCGTGATTTCTAGCTTTTCCCTGACCTAAAGCCACCCTCATTTGCCCTAATTAAACGGCATTAGCTGCAACGTGAATCTCGACTCCCGGAAGATTCCCGGATGTGAAGCCATTTTGAGCGCGGATAGTACTCGGATGGGTGACCTTATGCGATGTACGACCGGGTTGTATATTCGCTGCGTTTTAACTAATGTCGAGCGGGGGAGGTTTGACGACAAGGATGATTGTGTGCATTAGACGAGGTAAGTTTCGAATGTCTGCATTACAACCGGCTGAAGGAAGGTGGTTTTCTGCAGTTTTCTTTTCCCCTAGCCAAATGTCCAGACAAGTGCATAATAAAATAGGGTTTTTATCCTCAGTGCCACGAATTCAGCTTTACAGTAAAATAATAATAATATTGTCATCATATTAATCAAGATATAAATTTCTTAATTAATCCCCTCTCCTTTATATATCAGAACCGAAACTACCGTATCTTTTTTCAGTACGTGATCTTTCCCCTGAAGTGCAGTGGCTATCAGCTGATAAAACTGAAAAAGAGGATGAAAAATAGTAAATCAATAAACACGCCTACAGAACATCTATGTAAACAACGAAGAGGCGCGGTTCTTTCATGCGAGCCAGGGTCAATAGAGTTCAGTGTATACGAAAAGCAAATTATCGTGAGATTCAAGATAAGACATAAATAGTTGAAACTGGGCTGTAGTGAGGGGGGCACTTGTCATGCAACACGGCCTTGGATACAAAGGTTCCTTATTCTTTACACAATTCGAGTACATATTTACTGCCTGGTGCATCGAACTGTTGAACACTTTTTTCACGTATCAGGCACAAAAAATGCCAGCTAATTTTTTACACATTTTTTAGCAACAATTTTATATCATTGGAAAAATCGCAAAATTACGTCCGTGTTAGGATATTTTTAAAGAAATATTGAATGTTTGGTACATTAATTTTTGACCAGCAATACTCATGTCGCAATCGGTGTTGTGACTAACGACCGTTATATTATCAAAGCGTATTTCGACAAAAAATCATCGATTATAACTCAAAAGAGTGCGAACGATTAAAAAAATGTAATTTCCAATGTTTCAAATTCAAAGCAAACTCAAAGATTGGCTTGAAAAAAAGATCAAAATCTTTGCTTAAATTCTATTATTTTCTCTTGTACCTTTCTGCTCTTGTACTATTTTAATATCGCAAATATTTGCTGAGAAAAAAATTCTCTTTCAAACAGAAAATGGAACTTTCATTGATTACTTTTTTTACAAATAAACATATAAGCAATGAAATTTTGCACAAGTCAAACTGTATACCGTAAAATTGTATCAAAAGTCCAAAAATATATATATTTAAAGTAAATTAAAGCAGCTTCACTTGAAGCTTGCTCTACTAATAATTTCGGAGAAAAATTAAAGAGCACAAAGTTTGTTTTTGCGGCGTAAATTAGCACAGTCCATATCAATAAATTTACTGTTAAAAAAAGTCTACAGGCTTCAGTTTTCATATACTTATTTTTTTAAAATTGGATTTAATTAAATAATGAAAACTATTTGAATCGGAAGATTTAAGGATACAGATTCGAACGAAATGTAGTCAAATGGACTGAAGAAATTTAAATGAAGGAATAACAAGTTTTATTTAAATGATTCACAATTTTTAATAATATAAACTTTTTTTGTGTGTGAAATACGAAGAACTCGGCCGGTAAATAACGTTCCGATTCGAAGAGGTGAAAAATAATTCAACGAATTTTACCTCATTAATCAATTATTGATAAAGGCTACGACATTTCATTGAAATTATTAAAATTGTGAGGCCGATACACATTTTCACAAAA